>OX235272.1:19544865-20036084 GCA_944472155.2 Trichobilharzia szidati | reverse complement strand
CAGAGAAACATTGAAAAAAAATAGGGAGTACTCGATAACTACACCCAGGCATACAATCGGTAATATTTGCATTCCAATTCGTTTCGTCATCATCATGTAACCAACTTGTGTATTTTTCCGACAATAATTGTGAAGCTGTAGTGGTAAGATCACAGGTATCAATAAAATGTCCTTTCCTGTCGTAGCTGCCCAGACACGAACCCCATCACCGATAAGTAAAGATGGCTGGTCTGGACACGTCCACATTCACCCAAAGGCGGCTGGTCAATCTGCGTCTGTAGAAGAAGTCTTGCGAGTTTTACAGGATTTCTTACATTTCGGACGGCTCCGACCCCAGCAAACCGATGACGGGTAGGACTACTCATTATGCCTGCGTCACACTGGACAAACCCATTTATAGTTAAATTACTCCCAATCCCCGCATTGGTTAATGGACGGTCTTCTAAATAAGCAACGGCAGTCTCTACGGCATCCACAGCGTTCTTATTTTCAAAAGACATCAGATCAGAGGCAAGTAAGCAGGCTTCATAACATAATTCATTATATATATTTCTCTTCGTTACATTTTGATTGGTTTCCTGCACCCGCATGCACAATAACACAAGCCGCCATGATGTAGCACTACGAAATAACTCTCCTGAAGCTTCTGTTTACGATGGCCATGGCCAAAAGAAATACGTCCAACCCCTGTCCCTGCCATGGCCATCGTAAACAGAAGCTTCAGGAGAGTTATTTCGTAGTGCTACATCATGGCGGCTTGTGTTATTGTGCATGCGGGTGCAGGAAACCAATCAAAATGTAACGAAGAGAATATATATATAATGAATTATGTTATGAAGCCTGCTTACTTGCCTCTGATCTGATGTCTTTTGAAAATAAGAACGCTGTGGATGCCGTAGAGACTGCCGTTGCTTATTTAGAAGACCGTCCATTAACCAATGCGGGGATTGGGAGTAATTTAACTATAAATGGGTTTGTCCAGTGTGACGCAGGCATAATGAGTAGTCCTACCCGTCATCGGTTTGCTGGGGTCGGAGCCGTCCGAAATGTAAGAAATCCTGTAAAACTCGCAAGACTTCTTCTACAGACGCAGATTGACCAGCCGCCTTTGGGTGAATGTGGACGTGTCCAGACCAGCCATCTTTACTTATCGGTGATGGGGTTCGTGTCTGGGCAGCTACGACAGGAAAGGACATTTTATTGATACCTGTGATCTTACCACTACAGCTTCACAATTATTGTCGGAAAAATGCACAAGTTGGTTACATGATGATGACGAAGCGAATGGGAATGCGAATATTACCGATTGTATGCCTGGGTGTAGTTATCGAGTACTCCCTATTTTTTTTCAATGTTTCTCTGACTGATATCAATCCGTGGTCAAAGGCGAGTAGAATAGTCTAATCCTTAAAAACCAGATCTTGAAAATAACTAAAACTGTAAGATTTTTGAAATAGTATAACGTGGGGTCCACAACATGGATATTAATTTATGATTATTATTTATTGCTTAATTTATTCCTTTACGTTCCCTCCCAGTGGAACATAGGACGCCTTAGAGCTAGAGGCTTCAAGTTTCTGTAGCAGTGGTGATTATTTTTACAGGATGGGGTTGCTGGCTGGCATCACGCCTAACCTTCCCTCTTTACCAACCAAGTCTTACTACTGGCTGGCTTAGCAAGGTAAAGGAGTGCGTCTTTGGTCGCAGATCAAAACGCCGACCGCCTGTGTTATCGGCGAGAACTCTACTGCTTTGCTACCGACGCACTGTTTTCCTTTACGTTTTCAGTGGAAATTAAGGCTTCAAACTTAAGCTTTGAAGTTTCCATAGCAGTGGTTTTGTTATTTTTACAAGTTGACAGACACTGTTAGCCTTCATGCCTAGCCGCCTTCCCTCTTAACCGACTACTCAGTGAGTGAGGTTAAGGAGTATGCCGACTGGCGACCTAACCCAGGCCACATACGTGTTTAGTGAAGGCGGCTCTACCGCTGAACGAACCACCGACGTACATCAGTTTATGATATTATCTATAAGATACTTCATTCTCCTGTTCAAATGCAACATTTATCCTCAACTAGAAACAACTTTCTCCTCGCCTACTTGACTGACTCTGTCAATAGTAGTTGCCTAACAGGTTCACAATTTTCTGAGAAAAGCTTAACACCTCAGGTTTCTAAATGCAAACTAAGATGAACTCAACGATTAAACTATCCAGATAATCAGTGGTAAGTAAGTAAGTTGCTAACTCCAACGCTTCAGGTGAAGCACATTGAAAATTCCCACAAAAATGCAAGCATAAAATTTCGATAGAACAGACTAGTCAGTCTGCTGATCAATGCCTAACACACAACACTTAAAAAAGCTTCGTCAGACTGTGTAGCAGTTACACAAACCTCTAATTATCTTAATAGTCAAACTGTTAAGTTATCAACAACAACAACAACAACAAAAAAACACTTAGCTAAAGACAACTACCCTTGAATGACTGGTTCGCGCTAACATACATAAGCTAACATAAGCACAAATGAGGAAAATATGAAAACATTTTATTACCAGAGTGGTAGTAGTGTTGTACAGATGTAATCATACGCATGTAAACAATTCTATTTCTATGCAAGTCTAATAACTCGGGAAGGCGAGAAACACATTCATCAACCTGAAACCAATCTAGAAATCTTCGCCGTCACTCAACCCAGCCACCAACAACAACAAAATTCGGATTTTCAATACAAACGTCAAGTCAGTCACTTCTTCTAAACGGATAACAAAACTGGCGGGTCACAAAGAATGAGTATTTCCAACAGCCTGTTGCAGACCTTTATCAACAGCTGTCTTAGCTGGCTCTATACTCAAGATCAAATGGCAGGAAAGAACAACAACCAACAAGAAACAAACTATGGGAACAAACAAAACAAGAACCAATCAGTCGCCCAACAAATATGCAGGAGAAAGTCGAGATGGATGGAGATGGACACTCACTGGCTGAGGAGGCCGTTGGGTGATATCGCGCGTCAGGCCAACGCTCCAGTGGAACCCGAAAGAGGAGCGGCGAGTGGGACGTCAGTGCAAGGGTGACATGGAGGAGATCGTGTGAAGAAGAGTTGAAACAGTATGGAATAACATGGATGCAGGTGAAAAGTACAGCAGAAGACAGAAGCAAGTGGAGACGTACAGTTGAAGCCCTATGTTCCACTAGGAACCCAAGGGAACAATAATAATAATAATATAATAATAGATACTGAAAATATTCTATGTTACACTTCTTTACCTTAGTTGTTTTCTTTGCCTTGAAATTTCTGTAGTGACTGAGCTGAGCTGAGTTTTCTGGGTAACATCGCTAGCCTCCCTCATTCATGCTCAACGTTCCCTCTTTTTCTCAGCTGAAAATTGGCTGGCTAGCAAACTAGGCTGAGTTTACTGGACTTACTTGATAAATGAGTTTCGGTGAGAGAAACAAAAAACCCGTCTAGTTCGCAAACAACTAACTAGGCAGAAATATTATGTCAGTCAAGTAATCATAAGAAATGATTTGCTTTATTTCATTCAAAACAATACTTATGAAATAAATAGCCTAGGAATTTTCACCATTTGTTAGAGTACTATTCAGCAAACAACGAAACAAAAATCATCATCACAGGGTATAATAGCAACTCTTTTTGGCATTAGCAGTAACAATTAAGTCAAAATATACAAAAGTGTTAAACGATAATAATAATAATAATAATATTAATAGTAATAATAACAACTAAAATTGTTTTTCTTTTCGAGTTTCACCACGGATTATTATCAGTTAGAGAACCATTGAAAACCAGGCAGGGAATACTTACTGGACAGCTGTTTCATCCAAGGTTTTGAGAATCATCGGCAGTACGCACCCACCCACTGCCGCCGATGACATTCATTGATGGTTGCGTCAAATCACGAATTGTTAGAAGTTAGAATTCATCGGCTAGCCATCCATGAATTGGGTCCCAGTGGGCGAATGGGATACAAGCTTGCCTTGTAACCGGAAAGTCCTGGGTCTGCTGAACCCTGGCAGTGGGTGCGTATTCCCGATGATTCCCAAACTAGACCAAAGAAACAGTTTTCGAGTACTTTATTGCAATGCCACCGATTGACGCCGCAGAGGCAATCTGACCTTTCAGGTAAACGCATACAGCGCCAACGGTGTCAAAACTCGATTTCTTTTCTTCACTGGAAGAACTACACCCAAGCATACAATCGGTAATATTTGCATTCCTATTCGTTTCGTCATCATCATGTAACCAACTTGTGCATTTTTCCGACAATAATTGTGAAGCTGTAGTGGTAAGATCACAGGTATCAATAAAATGTCCTTTCCTGTCGTAGCTGCCCAGACACGAACCCCATCACCGATAAGTAAAGATGGCTGGTCTGGACACGTCCACATTCACCCAAAGGCGGCTGGTCAATCTGCGTCTGTAGAAGAAGTCTTGCGAGTTTTACAGGATTTCTTACATTTCGGACGGCTCCGACCCCAGCAAACCGATGACGGGTAGGACTACTCATTATGCCTGCGTCACACTGGACAAACCCATTTATAGTTAAATTACTCCCAATCCCCGCATTGGTTAATGGACGGTCTTCTAAATAAGCAACGGCAGTCTCTACGGCATCCACAGCGTTCTTATTTTCAAAAGACATCAGATCAGAGGCAAGTAAGCAGGCTTCATAACATAATTCATTATATATATTTCTCTTCGTTACATTTTGATTGGTTTCCTGCA
The DNA here is from genome assembly GCA_944472155.2 of Trichobilharzia szidati. NCBI lineage: Eukaryota > Metazoa > Platyhelminthes > Trematoda > Strigeidida > Schistosomatidae > Trichobilharzia > Trichobilharzia szidati. The sequence goes on along the minus strand of OX235272.1, from coordinate 20,031,336 downwards.
CCCGCATGCACAATAACACAAGCCATGATGTAGCACTACGAAATAACTCTCCTGAAGCTTCTGTTTACGATGGCCATGGCAGGGACAGGGGTTGGACGTATTTCTTTTGGCCATGGCCATCGTAAACAGAAGCTTCAGGAGAGTTATTTCGTAGTGCTACATCATGGCGGCTTGTGTTATTGTGCATGCGGGTGCAGGAAACCAATCAAAATGTAACGAAGAGAAATATATATATAATGAATTATGTTATGAAGCCTGCTTACTTGCCTCTGATCTGATGTCTTTTGAAAATAAGAACGCTGTGGATGCCGTAGAGACTGCCGTTGCTTATTTAGAAGACCGTCCATTAACCAATGCGGGGATTGGGAGTAATTTAACTATAAATGGGTTTGTCCAGTGTGACGCAGGCATAATGAGTAGTCCTACCCGTCATCGGTTTGCTGGGGTCGGAGCCGTCCGAAATGTAAGAAATCCTGTAAAACTCGCAAGACTTCTTCTACAGACGCAGATTGACCAGCCGCCTTTGGGTGAATGTGGACGTGTCCAGACCAGCCATCTTTACTTATCGGTGATGGGGTTCGTGTCTGGGCAGCTACGACAGGAAAGGACATTTTATTGATACCTGTGATCTTACCACTACAGCTTCACAATTATTGTCGGAAAAATGCACAAGTTGGTTACATGATGATGACGAAGCGAATGGGAATGCGAATATTACCGATTGTATGCCTGGGTGTAGTTATCGAGTACTCCCTATTTTTTTTCAATGTTTCTCTGACTGATATCAATCCGTGGTCAAAGGCGAGTAGAATAGTCTAATCCTTAAAAACCAGCTCTTGAAAATAACTAAAACTGTAAGATTTTTGAAATAGTATAACGTGGGGTCCACAACATGGATATTAATTTATGATTATTATTTATTGCTTAATTTATTCCTTTACGTTCCCTCCCAGTGGAACATAGGACGCCTTAGAGCTAGAGGCTTCAAGTTTCTGTAGCAGTGGTGATTATTTTTACAGGATGGGGTTGCTGGCTGGCATCACGCCTAACCTTCCCTCTTTACCAACCAAGTCTTACTACTGGCTGGCTTAGCAAGGTAAAGGAGTGCGTCTTTGGTCGCAGATCAAAACGCCGACCGCCTGTGTTATCGGCGAGAACTCTACTGCTTTGCTACCGACGCACTGTTTTCCTTTACGTTTTCAGTGGAAATTAAGGCTTCAAACTTAAGCTTTGAAGTTTCGATAGCAGTGGTTTTGTTATTTTTACAAGGTGACAGACACTGTTAGCCTTCATGCCTAGCCGCCTTCCCTCTTAACCGACTACTCAGTGAGTGAGGTTAAGGAGTATGCCGACTGGCGACCTAACCCAGGCCACATACGTGTTTAGTGAAGGCGGCTCTACCGCTGAACGAACCACCGACGTACATCAGTTTATGATATTATCTATAAGATACTTCATTCTCCTGTTCAAATGCAACATTTATCCTCAACTAGAAACAACTTTCTCCTCGCCTACTTGACTGACTCTGTCAATAGTAGTTGCCTAACAGGTTCACAATTTTCTGAGAAAAGCTTAACACCTCAGGTTTCTAAATGCAAACTAAGATGAACTCAACGATTAAACTATCCAGATAATCAGTGGTAAGTAAGGTTGCTAACTCCAACGCTTCAGGTGAAGCACATTGAAAATTCCCACAAAAATGCAAGCATAAAATTTCGATAGAACAGACTAGTCAGTCTGCTGATCAATGCCTAACACACAACACTTAAAAAAGCTTCGTCAGACTGTGTAGCAGTTACACAAACCTCTAATTATCTTAATAGTCAAACTGTTAAGTTATCAACAACAACAACAAAAAAAACACTTAGCTAAAGACAACTACCCTTGAATGACTGGTTCGCGCTAACATACATAAGCTAACATAAGCACAAATGAGGAAAATATGAAAACATTTTATTACCAGAGTGGTAGTCTTGTACAGATGTAATCATACGCATGTAAACAATTCTATTTCTATGCAAGTCTAATAACTCGGGAAGGCGAGAAACACATTCATCAACCTGAAACCAATCTAGAAATCTTCGTCACTCAACCCAGCCAGCATCAACAACAAAATTCGGATTTTCAATACAAACGTCAAGTCAGTCACTTCTTCTAAACGGATAACAAAACTGGCGGGTCACAAAGAATGAGTATTTCCAACAGCCTGTTGCAGACCTTTATCAACAGCTGTCTTAGCTGGCTCTATACTCAAGATCAGATGGCAGGAAAGAACAACAACCAACAAGAAACAAACTATGGGAACAAACAAAACAAGAACCAATCAGTCGCCCAACAAATATGCAGGAGAAAGTGGAGATGGATGGAGATGGACACTCACTGGCTGAGGAGGCATCGTTGGGTGATATCGCGCGTCAGGCCAACGCTCCAGTGGAACCCGAAAGAGGAGCGGCGAGTGGGACGTCAGTGCAAGGGTGACATGGAGGAGATCGTGTGAAGAAGAGTTGAAACAGTATGGAATAACATGGATGCAGGTGAAAAGTACAGCAGAAGACAGAAGCAAGTGGAGACGTACAGTTGAAGCCCTATGTTCCACTAGGAACCCAAGGGAACAATAATAATTATAATAATAATAATAGATACTGAAAATATTCTATGTTACACTTCTTTACCTTAGTTGTTTTCTTTGCCTTGAAATTTCTGTAGTGACTGACTGAGCTGAGTTTTCTGGGTAACATCGCTAGCCTCCCTCATTCATGCTCAACGTTCCCTCTTTTTCTCAGCTGAAAATTGGCTGGCTAGCAAACTAGGCTGAGTTTACTGGACTTACTTGATAAATGAGTTTCGGTGAGAGAAACAAAAAACCCGTCTAGTTCGCAAACAACTAACTAGGCAGAAATATTATGTCAGTCAAGTAATCATAAGAAATGATTTGCTTTATTTCATTCAAAACAATACTTATGAAATAAATAGCCTAGGAATTTTCACCATTTGTTAGAGTACTATTCAGCAAACAACGAAACAAAAATCATCATCACAGGGTATAATAGCAACTCTTTTTGGCATTAGCAGTAACAATTAAGTCAAAATATACAAAAGTGTTAAACGATAATAATAATAATAATAATAATAATATTAATAGTAATAATAACAACTAAAATTGTTTTTCTTTTCGAGTTTCACCACGGATTATTATCAGTTAGAGAACCATTGAAAACCAGGCAGGGAATACTTACTGGACAGCTGTTTCATCCAAGGTTTTGAGAATCATCGGCAGTACGCACCCACCCACTGCCGCCGATGACATTCATTGATGGTTGCGTCAAATCACGAATTGTTAGAAGTTAGAATTCATGGGCTAGCCATTGATGAATTGGGTCCCAGTGGGCGAATGGGATACAAGCTTGCCTTGTAACCGGAAAGTCCTGGGTCTGCTGAACCCTGGCAGTGGGTGCGTATTCCCGATGATTCCCAAACTAGACCAAAGAAACAGTTTTCGAGTACTTTATTGCAATGCCACCGATTGACGCCGCAGAGGCAATCTGACCTTTCAGGTAAACGCATACAGCGCCAACGGTGTCAAAACTCGATTTCTTTTCTTCACTGGAAGAACTACACCCAAGTATACAATCGGTAATATTTGCATTCCTATTCGTTTCGTCATCATCATGTAACCAACTTGTGCATTTTTCCGACAATAATTGTGAAGCTGTAGTGGTAAGATCACAGGTATCAATAAAATGTCCTTTCCTGTCGTAGCTGCCCAGACACGAACCCCATCACCGATAAGTAAAGATGGCTGGTCTGGACACGTCCACATTCACCCAAAGGCGGCTGGTCAATCTGCGTCTGTAGAAGAAGTCTTGCGAGTTTTACAGGATTTCTTACATTTCGGACGGCTCCGACCCCAGCAAACCGATGACGGGTAGGACTACTCATTATGCCTGCGTCACACTGGACAAACCCATTTATAGTTAAATTACTCCCAATCCCCGCATTGGTTAATGGACGGTCTTCTAAATAAGCAACGGCAGTCTCTACGGCATCCACAGCGTTCTTATTTTCAAAAGACATCAGATCAGAGGCAAGTAAGCAGGCTTCATAACATAATTCATTATATATATTTCTCTTCGTTACATTTTGATTGGTTTCCTGCACCCGCATGCACAATAACACAAGCCATGATGTAGCACTACGAAATAACTCTCCTGAAGCTTCTGTTTACGATGGCCATGGCAGGGACAGGGGTTGGACGTATTTCTTTTGGCCATGGCCATCGTAAACAGAAGCTTCAGGAGAGTTATTTCGTAGTGCTACATCATGGCGGCTTGTGTTATTGTGCATGCGGGTGCAGGAAACCAATCAAAATGTAACGAAGAGAAATATATATAATGAATTATGTTATGAAGCCTGCTTACTTGCCTCTGATCTGATGTCTTTTGAAAATAAGAACGCTGTGGATGCCGTAGAGACTGCCGTTGCTTATTTAGAAGACCGTCCATTAACCAATGCGGGGATTGGGAGTAATTTAACTATAAATGGGTTTGTCCAGTGTGACGCAGGCATAATGAGTAGTCCTACCCGTCATCGGTTTGCTGGGGTCGGAGCCGTCCGAAATGTAAGAAATCCTGTAAAACTCGCAAGACTTCTTCTACAGACGCAGATTGACCAGCCGCCTTTGGGTGAATGTGGACGTGTCCAGACCAGCCATCTTTACTTATCGGTGATGGGGTTCGTGTCTGGGCAGCTACGACAGGAAAGGACATTTTTTCATTGATACCTGTGATCTTACCACTACAGCTTCACAATTATTGTCGGAAAAATACACAAGTTGGTTACATGATGATGACGAAGCGAATTGGAATGCGAATATTACCGATTGTATGCCTGGGTGTAGTTATCGAGTACTCCCTATTTTTTTTCAATGTTTCTCTGACTGATATCAATCCGTGGTCAAAGGCGAGTAGAATAGTCTAATCCTTAAAAACCAGCTCTTGAAAATAACTAAAACTGTAAGATTTTTGAAATAGTATAACGTGGGGTCCACAACATGGATATTAATTTATGATTATTATTTATTGCTTAATTTATTCCTTTACGTTCCCTCCCAGTGGAACATAGGACGCCTTAGAGCTAGAGGCTTCAAGTTTCTGTAGCAGTGGTGATTATTTTTACAGGATGGGGTTGCTGGCTGGCATCACGCCTAACCTTCCCTCTTTACCAACCAAGTCTTACTACTGGCTTAGCAAGGTAAAGGAGTGCGTCTTTGGTCGCAGATCAAAACGCCGACCGCCTGTGTTATCGGCGAGAACTCTACTGCTTTGCTACCGACGCACTGTTTTCCTTTACGTTTTCAGTGGAAATTAAGGCTTCAAACTTAAGCTTTGAAGTTTCGATAGCAGTGGTTTTGTTATTTTTACAAGGTGACAGACACTGTTAGCCTTCATGCCTAGCCGCCTTCCCTCTTAACCGACTACTCAGTGAGTGAGGTTAAGGAGTATGCCGACTGGCGACCTAACCCAGGCCACATACGTGTTTAGTGAAGGCGGCTCTACCGCTGAACGAACCACCGACGTACATCAGTTTATGATATTATCTATAAGATACTTCATTCTCCTGTTCAAATGCAACATTTATCCTCAACTAGAAACAACTTTCTCCTCGCCTACTTGACTGACTCTGTCAATAGTAGTTGCCTAACAGGTTCACAATTTTCTGAGAAAAGCTTAACACCTCAGGTTTCTAAATGCAAACTAAGATGAACTCAACGATTAAACTATCCAGATAATCAGTGGTAAGTAAGTAAAGTTGCTAACTCCAACGCTTCAGGTGAAGCACATTGAAAATTCCCACAAAAATGCAAGCATAAAATTTCGATAGAACAGACTAGTCAGTCTGCTGATCAATGCCTAACACACAACACTTAAAAAAGCTTCGTCAGACTGTGTAGCAGTTACACAAACCTCTAATTATCTTAATAGTCAAACTGTTAAGTTATCAACAACAACAACAACAACAAAAAAACACTTAGCTAAAGACAACTACCCTTGAATGACTGGTTCGCGCTAACATACATAAGCTAACATAAGCACAAATGAGGAAAATATGAAAACATTTTATTACCAGAGTGGTAGTAGTGTTGTACAGATGTAATCATACGCATGTAAACAATTCTATTTCTATGCAAGTCTAATAACTCGGGAAGGCGAGAAACACATTCATCAACCTGAAACCAATCTAGAAATCTTCGTCACTCAACCCAGCCAGCATCAACAACAAAATTCGGATTTTCAATACAAACGTCAAGTCAGTCACTTCTTCTAAACGGATAACAAAACTGGCGGGTCACAAAGAATGAGTATTTCCAACAGCCTGTTGCAGACCTTTATCAACAGCTGTCTTAGCTGGCTCTATACTCAAGATCAAATGGCAGGAAAGAACAACAACCAACAAGAAACAAACTATGGGAACAAACAAAACAAGAACCAATCAGTCGCCCAACAAATATGCAGGAGAAAGTGGAGATGGATGGAGATGGACACTCACTGGCTGAGGAGGCCGTTGGGTGATATCGCGCGTCAGGCCAACGCTCCAGTGGAACCCGAAAGAGGAGCGGCGAGTGGGACGTCAGTGCAAGGGTGACATGGAGGAGATCGTGTGAAGAAGAGTTGAAACAGTATGGAATAACATGGATGCAGGTGAAAAGTACAGCAGAAGACAGAAGCAAGTGGAGACGTACAGTTGAAGCCCTATGTTCCACTAGGAACCCAAGGGAACAATAATAATAATAATATAATTATAGATACTGAAAATATTCTATGTTACACTTCTTTACCTTAGTTGTTTTCTTTGCCTTGAAATTTCTGTAGTGACTGACTGAGCTGAGTTTTCTGGGTAACATCGCTAGCCTCCCTCATTCATGCTCAACGTTCCCTCTTTTTCTCAGCTGAAAATTGGCTGGCTAGCAAACTAGGCTGAGTTTACTGGATACTTACTTGATAAATGAGTTTCGGTGAGAGAAACAAAAAACCCGTCTAGTTCGCAAACAACTAACTAGGCAGAAATATTATGTCAGTCAAGTAATCATAAGAAGAAATGATTTGCTTTATTTCATTCAAAACAATACTTATGAAATAAATAGCCTAGGAATTTTCACCATTTGTTAGAGTACTATTCAGCAAACAACGAAACAAAAATCATCATCACAGGGGTATAATAGCAACTCTTTTTGGCATTAGCAGTAACAATTAAGTCAAAATATACAAAAGTGTTAAACGATAATAATAATAATAATAATAATAATAATAATAATAATAATAATATTAATAGTAATAATAACAACTAAAATTGTTTTTCTTTTCGAGTTTCACCACGGATTATTATCAGTTAGAGAACCATTGAAAACCAGGCAGGGAATACTTACTGGACAGCTGTTTCATCCAAGGTTTTGAGAATCATCGGCAGTACGCACCCACCCACTGCCGCCGATGACATTCATTGATGGTTGCGTCAAATCACGAATTGTTAGAAGTTAGAATTCATCGGCTAGCCAGCCATTGAATTGGGTCCCAGTGGGCGAATGGGATACAAGCTTGCCTTGTAACCGGAAAGTCCTGGGTCTGCTGAACCCTGGCAGTGGGTGCGTATTCCCGATGATTCCCAAACTAGACCAAAGAAACAGTTTTCGAGTACTTTATTGCAATGCCACCGATTGACGCCGCAGAGGCAATCTGACCTTTCAGGTAAACGCATACAGCGCCAACGGTGTCAAAACTCGATTTCTTTTCTTCACTGGAAGAACTACACCCAAGCATACAATCGGTAATATTTGCATTCCTATTCGTTTCGTCATCATCATGTAACCAACTTGTGCATTTTTCCGACAATAATTGTGAAGCTGTAGTGGTAAGATCACAGGTATCAATAAAATGTCCTTTCCTGTCGTAGCTGCCCAGACACGAACCCCATCACCGATAAGTAAAGATGGCTGGTCTGGACACGTCCACATTCACCCAAAGGCGGCTGGTCAATCTGCGTCTGTAGAAGAAGTCTTGCGAGTTTTACAGGATTTCTTACATTTCGGACGGCTCCGACCCCAGCAAACCGATGACGGGTAGGACTACTCATTATGCCTGCGTCACACTGGACAAACCCATTTATAGTTAAATTACTCCCAATCCCCGCATTGGTTAATGGACGGTCTTCTAAATAAGCAACGGCAGTCTCTACGGCATCCACAGCGTTCTTATTTTCAAAAGACATCAGATCAGAGGCAAGTAAGCAGGCTTCATAACATAATTCATTATATATATTTCTCTTCGTTACATTTTGATTGGTTTCCTGCACCCGCATGCACAATAACACAAGCCGCCATGATGTAGCACTACGAAATAACTCTCCTGAAGCTTCTGTTTACGATGGCCATGGCAGGGACAGGGGTTGGACGTATTTCTTTTGGCCATGGCCATCGTAAACAGAAGCTTCAGGAGAGTTATTTCGTAGTGCTACATCATGGCGGCTTGTGTTATTGTGCATGCGGGTGCAGGAAACCAATCAAAATGTAACGAAGAGAAATATATATATAATGAATTATGTTATGAAGCCTGCTTACTTGCCTCTGATCTGATGTCTTTTGAAAATAAGAACGCTGTGGATGCCGTAGAGACTGCCGTTGCTTATTTAGAAGACCGTCCATTAACCAATGCGGGGATTGGGAGTAATTTAACTATAAATGGGTTTGTCCAGTGTGACGCAGGCATAATGAGTAGTCCTACCCGTCATCGGTTTGCTGGGGTCGGAGCCGTCCGAAATGTAAGAAATCCTGTAAAACTCGCAAGACTTCTTCTACAGACGCAGATTGACCAGCCGCCTTTGGGTGAATGTGGACGTGTCCAGACCAGCCATCTTTACTTATCGGTGATGGGGTTCGTGTCTGGGCAGCTACGACAGGAAAGGACATTTTATTGATACCTGTGATCTTACCACTACAGCTTCACAATTATTGTCGGAAAAATACACAAGTTGGTTACATGATGATGACGAGACGAATAGGAATGCAAATATTACCGATTGTATGCCTGGGTGTAGTTATCGAGTACTCCCTATTTTTTTTCAATGTTTCTCTGACTGATATCAATCCGTGGTCAAAGGCGAGTAGAATAGTCTAATCCTTAAAAACCAGCTCTTGAAAATAACTAAAACTGTAAGATTTTTGAAATAGTATAACGTGGGGTCCACAACATGGATATTAATTTATGATTATTATTTATTGCTTAATTTATTCCTTTACGTTCCCTCCCAGTGGAACATAGGACGCCTTAGAGCTAGAGGCTTCAAGTTTCTGTAGCAGTGGTGATTATTTTTACAGGATGGGGTTGCTGGCTGGCATCACGCCTAACCTTCCCTCTTTACCAACCAAGTCTTACTACTGGCTTAGCAAGGTAAGTAAAGGAGTGCGTCTTTGGTCGCAGATCAAAACGCCGACCGCCTGTGTTATCGGCGAGAACTCTACTGCTTTGCTACCGACGCACTGTTTTCCTTTACGTTTTCAGTGGAAATTAAGGCTTCAAACTTAAGCTTTGAAGTTTCGATAGCAGTGGTTTTGTTATTTTTACAAGGTGACAGACACTGTTAGCCTTCATGCCTAGCCGCCTTCCCTCTTAACCGACTACTCAGTGAGTGAGGTTAAGGAGTATGCCGACTGGCGACCTAACCCAGGCCACATACGTGTTTAGTGAAGGCGGCTCTACCGCTGAACGAACCACCGACGTACATCAGTTTATGATATTATCTATAAGATACTTCATTCTCCTGTTCAAATGCAACATTTATCCTCAACTAGAAACAACTTTCCCCTCGCCTACTTGACTGACTCTGTCAATAGTAGTTGCCTAACAGGTTCACAATTTTCTGAGAAAAGCTTAACACCTCAGGTTTCTAAATGCAAACTAAGATGAACTCAACGATTAAACTATCCAGATAATCAGTGGTAAGTAAGGTTGCTAACTCCAACGCTTCAGGTGAAGCACATTGAAAATTCCCACAAAAATGCAAGCATAAAATTTCGATAGAACAGACTAGTCAGTCTGCTGATCAATGCCTAACACACAACACTTAAAAAAGCTTCGTCAGACTGTGTAGCAGTTACACAAACCTCTAATTATCTTAATAGTCAAACTGTTAAGTTATCAACAACAACAACAACAAACACTTAGCTAAAGACAACTACCCTTGAATGACTGGTTCGCGCTAACATACATAAGCTAACATAAGCACAAATGAGGAAAATATGAAAACATTTTATTACCAGAGTCGTAGTCTTGTACAGATGTAATCATACGCATGTAAACAATTCTATTTCTATGCAAGTCTAATAACTCGGGAAGGCGAGAAACACATTCATCAACCTGAAACCAATCTAGAAATCTTCGTCACTCAACCCAGCCAGCATCAACAACAAAATTCGGATTTTCAATACAAACGTCAAGTCAGTCACTTCTTCTAAACGGATAACAAAACTGGCGGGTCACAAAGAATGAGTATTTCCAACAGCCTGTTGCAGACCTTTATCAACAGCTGTCTTAGCTGGCTCTATACTCAAGATCAAATGGCAGGAAAGAACAACAACCAACAAGAAACAAACTATGGGAACAAACAAAACAAGAACCAATCGCCCAACAAATATGCAGGAGAAAGTGGAGATGGATGGAGATGGACACTCACTGGCTGAGGAGGCCGTTGGGTGATATCGCGCGTCAGGCCAACGCTCCAGTGGAACCCGAAAGAGGAGCGGCGAGTGGGACGTCAGTGCAAGGGTGACATGGAGGAGATCGTGTGAAGAAGAGTTGAAACAGTATGGAATAACATGGATGCAGGTGAAAAGTACAGCAGAAGACAGAAGCAAGTGGAGACGTACAGTTGAAGCCCTATGTTCCACTAGGAACCCAAGGGAACAATAATAATAATAATATAATAATAGATACTGAAAATATTCTATGTTACACTTCTTTACCTTAGTTGTTTTCTTTGCCTTGAAATTTCTGTAGTGACTGACTGAGCTGAGTTTTCTGGGTAACATCGCTAGCCTCCCTCATTCATGCTCAACGTTCCCTCTTTTTCTCAGCTGAAAATTGGCTGGCTAGCAAACTAGGCTGAGTTTACTGGTGACTTGATAAATGAGTTTCGGTGAGAGAAACAAAAAACCCGTCTAGTTCGCAAACAACTAACTAGGCAGAAATATTATGTCAGTCAAGTAATCATAAGAAGAAATGATTTGCTTTATTTCATTCAAAACAATACTTATGAAATAAATAGCCTAGGAATTTTCACCATTTGTTAGAGTACTATTCAGCAAACAACGAAACAAAAATCATCATCACAGGGTATAATAGCAACTCTTTTTGGCATTAGCAGTAACAATTAAGTCAAAATATACAAAAGTGTTAAACGATAATAATAATAATAATAATATTAATAGTAATAATAACAACTAAAATTGTTTTTCTTTTCGAGTTTCACCACGGATTATTATCAGTTAGAGAACCATTGAAAACCAGGCAGGGAATACTTACTGGACAGCTGTTTCATCCAAGGTTTTGAGAATCATCGGCAGTACGCACCCACCCACTGCCGCCGATGACATTCATTGATGGTTGCGTCAAATCACGAATTGTTAGAAGTTAGAATTCATCGGCTAGCCAGCCATTGAATTGGGTCCCAGTGGGCGAATGGGATACAAGCTTGCCTTGTAACCGGAAAGTCCTGGGTCTGCTGAACCCTGGCAGTGGGTGCGTATTCCCGATGATTCCCAAACTAGACCAAAGAAACAGTTTTCGAGTACTTTATTGCAATGCCACCGATTGACGCCGCAGAGGCAATCTGACCTTTCAGGTAAACGCATACAGCGCCAACGGTGTCAAAACTCGATTTCTTTTCTTCACTGGAAGAACTACACCCAAGCATACAATCGGTAATATTTGCATTCCTATTCGTTTCGTCATCATCATGTAACCAACTTGTGCATTTTTCCGACAATAATTGTGAAGCTGTAGTGGTAAGATCACAGGTATCAATAAAATGTCCTTTCCTGTCGTAGCTGCCCAGACACGAACCCCATCACCGATAAGTAAAGATGGCTGGTCTGGACACGTCCACATTCACCCAAAGGCGGCTGGTCAATCTGCGTCTGTAGAAGAAGTCTTGCGAGTTTTACAGGATTTCTTACATTTCGGACGGCTCCGACCCCAGCAAACCGATGACGGGTAGGACTACTCATTATGCCTGCGTCACACTGGACAAACCCATTTATAGTTAAATTACTCCCAATCCCCGCATTGGTTAATGGACGGTCTTCTAAATAAGCAACGGCAGTCTCTACGGCATCCACAGCGTTCTTATTTTCAAAAGACATCAGATCAGAGGCAAGTAAGCAGGCTTCATAACATAATTCATTATATATATTTCTCTTCGTTACATTTTGATTGGTTTCCTGCACCCGCATGCACAATAACACAAGCCATGATGTAGCACTACGAAATAACTCTGCTGAAGCTTCTCTTTACGATGGCCATGGCAGGGACAGGGGTTGGACGTATTTCTTTTGGCCATGGCCATCGTAAACAGAAGCTTCAGGAGAGTTATTTCGTAGTGCTACATCATGGCGGCTTGTGTTATTGTGCATGCGGGTGCAGGAAACCAATCAAAATGTAACGAAGAGAAATATATATAATGAATTATGTTATGAAGCCTGCTTACTTGCCTCTGATCTGATGTCTTTTGAAAATAAGAACGCTGTGGATGCCGTAGAGACTGCCGTTGCTTATTTAGAAGACCGTCCATTAACCAATGCGGGGATTGGGAGTAATTTAACTATAAATGGGTTTGTCCAGTGTGACGCAGGCATAATGAGTAGTCCTACCCGTCATCGGTTTGCTGGGGTCGGAGCCGTCCGAAATGTAAGAAATCCTGTAAAACTCGCAAGACTTCTTCTACAGACGCAGATTGACCAGCCGCCTTTGGGTGAATGTGGACGTGTCCAGACCAGCCATCTTTACTTATCGGTGATGGGGTTCGTGTCTGGGCAGCTACGACAGGAAAGGACATTTTATTGATACCTGTGATCTTACCACTACAGCTTCACAATTATTGTCGGAAAAATACACAAGTTGGTTACATGATGATGACGAAGCGAATTGGAATGCGAATATTACCGATTGTATGCCTGGGTGTAGTTATCGAGTACTCCCTATTTTTTTTCAATGTTTCTCTGACTGATATCAATCCGTGGTCAAAGGCGAGTAGAATAGTCTAATCCTTAAAAACCAGCTCTTGAAAATAACTAAAACTGTAAGATTTTTGAAATAGTATAACGTGGGGTCCACAACATGGATATTAATTTATGATTATTATTTATTGCTTAATTTATTCCTTTACGTTCCCTCCCAGTGGAACATAGGACGCCTTAGAGCTAGAGGCTTCAAGTTTCTGTAGCAGTGGTGATTATTTTTACAGGATGGGGTTGCTGGCTGGCATCACGCCTAACCTTCCCTCTTTACCAACCAAGTCTTACTACTGGCTTAGCAAGGTAAAGGAGTGCGTCTTTGGTCGCAGATCAAAACGCCGACCGCCTGTGTTATCGGCGAGAACTCTACTGCTTTGCTACCGACGCACTGTTTTCCTTTACGTTTTCAGTGGAAATTAAGGCTTCAAACTTAAGCTTTGAAGTTTCGATAGCAGTGGTTTTGTTATTTTTACAAGGTGACAGACACTGTTAGCCTTCATGCCTAGCCGCCTTCCCTCTTAACCGACTACTCAGTGAGTGAGGTTAAGGAGTATGCCGACTGGCGACCTAACCCAGGCCACATACGTGTTTAGTGAAGGCGGCTCTACCGCTGAACGAACCACCGACGTACATCAGTTTATGATATTATCTATAAGATACTTCATTCTCCTGTTCAAATGCAACATTTATCCTCAACTAGAAACAACTTTCCCCTCGCCTACTTGACTGACTCTGTCAATAGTAGTTGCCTAACAGGTTCACAATTTTCTGAGAAAAGCTTAACACCTCAGGTTTCTAAATGCAAACTAAGATGAACTCAACGATTAAACTATCCAGATAATCAGTGGTAAGTAAGGTTGCTAACTCCAACGACGCTTCAGGTGAAGCACATTGAAAATTCCCACAAAAATGCAAGCATAAAATTTCGATAGAACAGACTAGTCAGTCTGCTGATCAATGCCTAACACACAACACTTAAAAAAGCTTCGTCAGACTGTGTAGCAGTTACACAAACCTCTAATTATCTTAATAGTCAAACTGTTAAGTTATCAACAACAACAACAAAAAAACACTTAGCTAAAGACAACTACCCTTGAATGACTGGTTCGCGCTAACATACATAAGCTAACATAAGCACAAATGAGGAAAATATGAAAACATTTTATTACCAGAGTGGTAGTCTTGTACAGATGTAATCATACGCATGTAAACAATTCTATTTCTATGCAAGTCTAATAACTCGGGAAGGCGAGAAACACATTCATCAACCTGAAACCAATCTAGAAATCTTCGTCACTCAACCCAGCCAGCATCAACAACAAAATTCGGATTTTCAATACAAACGTCAAGTCAGTCACTTCTTCTAAACGGATAACAAAACTGGCGGGTCACAAAGAATGAGTATTTCCAACAGCCTGTTGCAGACCTTTATCAACAGCTGTCTTAGCTGGCTCTATACTCAAGATCAGATGGCAGGAAAGAACAACAACCAACAAGAAACAAACTATGGGAACAAACAAAACAAGAACCAATCGCCCAACAAATATGCAGGAGAAAGTGGAGATGGATGGAGATGGACACTCACTGGCTGAGGAGGCCGTTGGGTGATATCGCGCGTCAGGCCAACGCTCGAGTGGAACCCGAAAGAGGAGCGGCGAGTGGGACGTCAGTGCAAGGGTGACATGGAGGAGATCGTGTGAAGAAGAGTTGAAACAGTATGGAATAACATGGATGCAGGTGAAAAGTACAGCAGAAGACAGAAGCAAGTGGAGACGTACAGTTGAAGCCCTATGTTCCACTAGGAACCCAAGGGAACAATAATAATAATAATAATAGATACTGAAAATATTCTATGTTACACTTCTTTACCTTAGTTGTTTTCTTTGCCTTGAAATTTCTGTAGTGACTGAGCTGAGTTTTCTGGGTAACATCGCTAGCCTCCCTCATTCATGCTCAACGTTCCCTCTTTTTCTCAGCTGAAAATTGGCTGGCTAGCAAACTAGGCTGAGTTTACTGGTACTTACTTGATAAATGAGTTTCGGTGAGAGAAACAAAAAACCCGTCTAGTTCGCAAACAACTAACTAGGCAGAAATATTATGTCAGTCAAGTAATCATAAAGAAATGATTTGCTTTATTTCATTCAAAACAATACTTATGAAATAAATAGCCTAGGAATTTTCACCATTTGTTAGAGTACTATTCAGCAAACAACGAAACAAAAATCATCATCACAGGGTATAATAGCAACTCTTTTTGGCATTAGCAGTAACAATTAAGTCAAAATATACAAAAGTGTTAAACGATAATAATAATAATAATAATATTAATAGTAATAATAACAACTAAAATTGTTTTTCTTTTCGAGTTTCACCACGGATTATTATCAGTTAGAGAACCATTGAAAACCAGGCAGGGAATACTTACTGGACAGCTGTTTCATCCAAGGTTTTGAGAATCATCGGCAGTACGCACCCACCCACTGCCGCCGATGACATTCATTGATGGTTGCGTCAAATCACGAATTGTTAGAAGTTAGAATTCATGGGCTAGCCATTGATGAATTGGGTCCCAGTGGGCGAATGGGATACAAGCTTGCCTTGTAACCGGAAAGTCCTGGGTCTGCTGAACCCTGGCAGTGGGTGCGTATTCCCGATGATTCCCAAACTAGACCAAAGAAACAGTTTTCGAGTACTTTATTGCAATGCCACCGATTGACGCCGCAGAGGCAATCTGACCTTTCAGGTAAACGCATACAGCGCCAACGGTGTCAAAACTCGATTTCTTTTCTTCACTGGAAGAACTACACCCAAGCATACAATCGGTAATATTTGCATTCCTATTCGTTTCGTCATCATCATGTAACCAACTTGTGTATTTTTCCGACAATAATTGTGAAGCTGTAGTGGTAAGATCACAGGTATCAATAAAATGTCCTTTCCTGTCGTAGCTGCCCAGACACGAACCCCATCACCGATAAGTAAAGATGGCTGGTCTGGACACGTCCACATTCACCCAAAGGCGGCTGGTCAATCTGCGTCTGTAGAAGAAGTCTTGCGAGTTTTACAGGATTTCTTACATTTCGGACGGCTCCGACCCCAGCAAACCGATGACGGGTAGGACTACTCATTATGCCTGCGTCACACTGGACAAACCCATTTATAGTTAAATTACTCCCAATCCCCGCATTGGTTAATGGACGGTCTTCTAAATAAGCAACGGCAGTCTCTACGGCATCCACAGCGTTCTTATTTTCAAAAGACATCAGATCAGAGGCAAGTAAGCAGGCTTCATAACATAATTCATTATATATATTTCTCTTCGTTACATTTTGATTGGTTTCCTGCACCCGCATGCACAATAACACAAGCCGCCATGATGTAGCACTACGAAATAACTCTCCTGAAGCTTCTGTTTACGATGGCCATGGCCAAAAGAAATACGTCCAACCCCTGTCCCTGCCATGGCCATCGTAAACAGAAGCTTCAGGAGAGTTATTTCGTAGTGCTACATCATGGCGGCTTGTGTTATTGTGCATGCGGGTGCAGGAAACCAATCAAAATGTAACGAAGAGAAATATATATAATGAATTATGTTATGAAGCCTGCTTACTTGCCTCTGATCTGATGTCTTTTGAAAATAAGAACGCTGTGGATGCCGTAGAGACTGCCGTTGCTTATTTAGAAGACCGTCCATTAACCAATGCGGGGATTGGGAGTAATTTAACTATAAATGGGTTTGTCCAGTGTGACGCAGGCATAATGAGTAGTCCTACCCGTCATCGGTTTGCTGGGGTCGGAGCCGTCCGAAATGTAAGAAATCCTGTAAAACTCGCAAGACTTCTTCTACAGACGCAGATTGACCAGCCGCCTTTGGGTGAATGTGGACGTGTCCAGACCAGCCATCTTTACTTATCGGTGATGGGGTTCGTGTCTGGGCAGCTACGACAGGAAAGGACATTTTTTGATTGATACCTGTGATCTTACCACTACAGCTTCACAATTATTGTCGGAAAAATGCACAAGTTGGTTACATGATGATGACGAAGCGAATTGGAATGCGAATATTACCGATTGTATGCCTGGGTGTAGTTATCGAGTACTCCCTATTTTTTTTCAATGTTTCTCTGACTGATATCAATCCGTGGTCAAAGGCGAGTAGAATAGTCTAATCCTTAAAAACCAGCTCTTGAAAATAACTAAAACTGTAAGATTTTTGAAATAGTATAACGTGGGGTCCACAACATGGATATTAATTTATGATTATTATTTATTGCTTAATTTATTCCTTTACGTTCCCTCCCAGTGGAACATAGGACGCCTTAGAGCTAGAGGCTTCAAGTTTCTGTAGCAGTGGTGATTATTTTTACAGGATGGGGTTGCTGGCATCACGCCTAACCTTCCCTCTTTACCAACCAAGTCTTACTACTGGCTTAGCAAGGTAAAGGAGTGCGTCTTTGGTCGCAGATCAAAACGCCGACCGCCTGTGTTATCGGCGAGAACTCTACTGCTTTGCTACCGACGCACTGTTTTCCTTTACGTTTTCAGTGGAAATTAAGGCTTCAAACTTAAGCTTTGAAGTTTCGATAGCAGTGGTTTTGTTATTTTTACAAGGTGACAGACACTGTTAGCCTTCATGCCTAGCCGCCTTCCCTCTTAACCGACTACTCAGTGAGTGAGGTTAAGGAGTATGCCGACTGACTGGCGACCTAACCCAGGCCACATACGTGTTTAGTGAAGGCGGCTCTACCGCTGAACGAACCACCGACGTACATCAGTTTATGATATTATCTATAAGATACTTCATTCTCCTGTTCAAATGCAACATTTATCCTCAACTAGAAACAACTTTCCCCTCGCCTACTTGACTGACTCTGTCAATAGTAGTTGCCTAACAGGTTCACAATTTTCTGAGAAAAGCTTAACACCTCAGGTTTCTAAATGCAAACTAAGATGAACTCAACGATTAAACTATCCAGATAATCAGTGGTAAGTAAGGTTGCTAACTCCAACGCTTGGCTTCAGGTGAAGCACATTGAAAATTCCCACAAAAATGCAAGCATAAAATTTCGATAGAACAGACTAGTCAGTCTGCTGATCAATGCCTAACACACAACACTTAAAAAAGCTTCGTCAGACTGTGTAGCAGTTACACAAACCTCTAATTATCTTAATAGTCAAACTGTTAAGTTATCAACAACAACAACAAAAAAACACTTAGCTAAAGACAACTACCCTTGAATGACTGGTTCGCGCTAACATACATAAGCTAACATAAGCACAAATGAGGAAAATATGAAAACATTTTATTACCAGAGTGGTAGTAGTGTTGTACAGATGTAATCATACGCATGTAAACAATTCTATTTCTATGCAATTTTTGATTGCACACTAGTCAGTCACTAGTGTAATGCGTCTAGTCCTATCTTCGGTGCAGACTGAATTCTATCAGTCATGTTTGCAATGTGGCCACCATGCTAGGTGGCTCGCCATTACGGTGCACTGTGAATTGTTGGTATTAGATGGTTGGAGGCAATCGGCAGGAAGCCTTGGACCTAGGTTTCGTGCTAGTTGGCACTCATCAGCAAGGCGTATCTGCAACCTTGAAGGAACTGATGTCCCTTCTGAGATTCGAACCCGCGTCACCCAGTGCTGCAGTCAGAGACGTTACCACTGAGCTATTCAGGCTCGCGACTGACCTCCTGTAGGACTGTATTGGATATTTTTGATTGCACACTAGTCAGTCACTAGTGTAATGCGTCTAGTCCTATCTTCGGTGCAGACTGAATTCTATCAGTCATGTTTGCAATGTGGCCACCATGCTACGTGGCTCGCCATTACGGTGCACTGTGAATTGTTGGTATTAGATGGTTGGAGGCAATCGGCAGGACTAGACGCATTACACTAGTGACTGACTAGTGTGCAATCAAAAATATCCAATACAGTCCTACAGGAGGTCAGTCGCGAGCCTGAATAGCTCAGTGGTAACGTCTCTGACTGCAGCACTGGGTGACGCGGGTTCGAATCTCAGAAGGGACATCAGTTCCTTCAAGGTTGCAGATACGCCTTGCTGATGAGTGCCAACTAGCACGAAACCTAGGTCCAAGGCTTCCTGCCGATTGCCTCCAACCATCTAATACCAACAATTCACAGTGCACCGTAATGGCGAGCCACCTAGCATGGTGGCCACATTGCAAACATGACTGATAGAATTCAGTCTGCACCGAAGATAGGACTAGACGCATTACACTAGTGACTGACTAGTGTGCAATCAAAAATATCCAATACAGTCCTACAGGAGGTCAGTCGCGAGCCTGAATAGCTCAGTGGTAACGTCTCTGACTGCAGCACTGGGTGACGCGGGTTCGAATCTCAGAAGGGACATCAGTTCCTTCAAGGTTGCAGATACGCCTTGCTGATGAGTGCCAACTAGCACGAAACCTAGGTCCAAGGCTTCCTGCCGATTGCCTCCAACCATCTAATACCAACAATTCACAGTGCACCGTAATGGCGAGCCACCTAGCATGGTGGCCACATTGCAAACATGACTGATAGAATTCAGTCTGCACCGAAGATAGGACTAGACGCATTACACTAGTGACTGACTAGTGTGCAATCAAAAATATCCAATACAGTCCTACAGGAGGTCAGTCGCGAGCCTGAATAGCTCAGTGGTAACGTCTCTGACTGCAGCACTGGGTGACGCGGGTTCGAATCTCAGAAGGGACATCAGTTCCTTCAAGGTTGCAGATACGCCTTGCTGATGAGTGCCAACTAGCACGAAACCTAGGTCCAAGGCTTCCTGCCGATTGCCTCCAACCATCTAATACCAACAATTCACAGTGCACCGTAATGGCGAGCCACCTAGCATGGTGGCCACATTGCAAACATGACTGATAGAATTCAGTCTGCACCGAAGATAGGACTAGACGCATTACACTAGTGACTGACTAGTGTGCAATCAAAAATATCCAATACAGTCCTACAGGAGGTCAGTCGCGAGCCTGAATAGCTCAGTGGTAACGTCTCTGACTGCAGCACTGGGTGACGCGGGTTCGAATCTCAGAAGGGACATCAGTTCCTTCAAGGTTGCAGATACGCCTTGCTGATGAGTGCCAACTAGCACGAAACCTAGGTCCAAGGCTTCCTGCCGATTGCCTCCAACCATCTAATACCAACAAGTCTAATAACTCGGGAAGGCGAGAAACACATTCATCAACCTGAAACCAATCTAGAAATCTTCCGCCGTCACTCAACCCAGCCACCACCAACAACAAAATTCCGATTTTCAATACAAACGTCAAGTCAGTCACTTCTTCTAAACGGATAACAAAACTGGCGGGTCACAAAGAATGAGTATTTCCAACAGCCTGTTGCAGACCTTTATCAACAGCTGTCTTAGCTGGCTCTATACTCAAGATCAAATGGCAGGAATGAACAACAACCAACAAGAAACAAACTATGGGAACAAACAAAACAAGAACCAATCGCCCAACAAATATGCAGGAGAAAGTGGAGATGGACACTCACTGGCTGAGGAGGCCGTTGGGTGATATCGCGCGTCAGGCCAACGCTCGAGTGGAACCCGAAAGAGGAGCGGCGAGTGGGACGTCAGTGCAAGGGTGACATGGAGGAGATCGTGTGAAGAAGAGTTGAAACAGTATGGAATAACATGGATGCAGGTGAAAAGTACAGCAGAAGACAGAAGCAAGTGGAGACGTACAGTTGAAGCCCTATGTTCCACTAGGAACCCAAGGGAACAATAATAATAATAATAATAGATACTGAAAATATTCTATGTTACACTTCTTTACCTTAGTTGTTTTCTTTGCCTTGAAATTTCTGTAGTGACTGAGCTGAGTTTTCTGGGTAACATCGCTAGCCTCATTCATGCATGCTCAACGTTCCCTCTTTTTCTCAGCTGAAAATTGGCTGGCTAGCAAACTAGGCTGAGTTTACTGGATACTTACTTGATAAATGAGTTTCGGTGAGAGAAACAAAAAACCCGTCTAGTTCGCAAACAACTAACTAGGCAGAAATATTATGTCAGTCAAGTAATCATAAGAAGAAATGATTTGCTTTATTTCATTCAAAACAATACTTATGAAATAAATAGCCTAGGAATTTTCACCATTTGTTAGAGTACTATTCAGCAAACAACGAAACAAAAATCATCATCACAGGGTATAATAGCAACTCTTTTTGCCATTAGCAGTAACAATTAAGTCAAAATATACAAAAGTGTTAAACGATAATAATAATAATAATAATATTAATAGTAATAATAACAACTAAAATTGTTTTTCTTTTCGAGTTTCACCACGGATTATTATCAGTTAGAGAACCATTGAAAACCAGGCAGGGAATACTTACTGGACAGCTGTTTCATCCAAGGTTTTGAGAATCATCGGCAGTACGCACCCACCCACTGCCGCCGATGACATTCATTGATGGTTGCGTCAAATCACGAATTGTTAGAAGTTAGAATTCATCGGCTAGCCAGCCATTGAATTGGGTCCCAGTGGGCGAATGGGATACAAGCTTGCCTTGTAACCGGAAAGTCCTGGGTCTGCTGAACCCTGGCAGTGGGTGCGTATTCCCGATGATTCCCAAACTAGACCAAAGAAACAGTTTTCGAGTACTTTATTGCAATGCCACCGATTGACGCCGCAGAGGCAATCTGACCTTTCAGGTAAACGCATACAGCGCCAACGGTGTCAAAACTCGATTTCTTTTCTTCACTGGAAGAACTACACCCAAGCATACAATCGGTAATATTTGCATTCCTATTCGTTTCGTCATCATCATGTAACCAACTTGTGCATTTTTCCGACAATAATTGTGAAGCTGTAGTGGTAAGATCACAGGTATCAATAAAATGTCCTTTCCTGTCGTAGCTGCCCAGACACGAACCCCATCACCGATAAGTAAAGATGGCTGGTCTGGACACGTCCACATTCACCCAAAGGCGGCTGGTCAATCTGCGTCTGTAGAAGAAGTCTTGCGAGTTTTACAGGATTTCTTACATTTCGGACGGCTCCGACCCCAGCAAACCGATGACGGGTAGGACTACTCATTATGCCTGCGTCACACTGGACAAACCCATTTATAGTTAAATTACTCCCAATCCCCGCATTGGTTAATGGACGGTCTTCTAAATAAGCAACGGCAGTCTCTACGGCATCCACAGCGTTCTTATTTTCAAAAGACATCAGATCAGAGGCAAGTAAGCAGGCTTCATAACATAATTCATTATATATATTTCTCTTTGTTACATTTTGATTGGTTTCCTGCACCCGCATGCACAATAACACAAGCCGCCATGATGTAGCACTACGAAATAACTCTCCTGAAGCTTCTGTTTACGATGGCCATGGCAGGGACAGGGGTTGGACGTATTTCTTTTGGCCATGGCCATCGTAAACAGAAGCTTCAGGAGAGTTATTTCGTAGTGCTACATCATGGCGGCTTGTGTTATTGTGCATGCGGGTGCAGGAAACCAATCAAAATGTAACAAAGAGAAATATATATAATGAATTATGTTATGAAGCCTGCTTACTTGCCTCTGATCTGATGTCTTTTGAAAATAAGAACGCTGTGGATGCCGTAGAGACTGCCGTTGCTTATTTAGAAGACCGTCCATTAACCAATGCGGGGATTGGGAGTAATTTAACTATAAATGGGTTTGTCCAGTGTGACGCAGGCATAATGAGTAGTCCTACCCGTCATCGGTTTGCTGGGGTCGGAGCCGTCCGAAATGTAAGAAATCCTGTAAAACTCGCAAGACTTCTTCTACAGACGCAGATTGACCAGCCGCCTTTGGGTGAATGTGGACGTGTCCAGACCAGCCATCTTTACTTATCGGTGATGGGGTTCGTGTCTGGGCAGCTACGACAGGAAAGGACATTTTATTGATACCTGTGATCTTACCACTACAGCTTCACAATTATTGTCGGAAAAATGCACAAGTTGGTTACATGATGATGACGAAGCGAATTGGAATGCGAATATTACCGATTGTATGCCTGGGTGTAGTTATCGAGTACTCCCTATTTTTTTTCAATGTTTCTCTGACTGATATCAATCCGTGGTCAAAGGCGAGTAGAATAGTCTAATCCTTAAAAACCAGCTCTTGAAAATAACTAAAACTGTAAGATTTTTGAAATAGTATAACGTGGGGTCCACAACATGGATATTAATTTATGATTATTATTTATTGCTTAATTTATTCCTTTACGTTCCCTCCCAGTGGAACATAGGACGCCTTAGAGCTAGAGGCTTCAAGTTTCTGTAGCAGTGGTGATTATTTTTACAGGATGGGGTTGCTGGCATCACGCCTAACCTTCCCTCTTTACCAACCAAGTCTTACTACTGGCTTAGCAAGGTAAAGGAGTGCGTCTTTGGTCGCAGATCAAAACGCCGACCGCCTGTGTTATCGGCGAGAACTCTACTGCTTTGCTACCGACGCACTGTTTTCCTTTACGTTTTCAGTGGAAATTAAGGCTTCAAACTTAAGCTTTGAAGTTTCGATAGCAGTGGTTTTGTTATTTTTACAAGGTGACAGACACTGTTAGCCTTCATGCCTAGCCGCCTTCCCTCTTAACCGACTACTCAGTGAGTGAGGTTAAGGAGTATGCCGACTGGCGACCTAACCCAGGCCACATACGTGTTTAGTGAAGGCGGCTCTACCGCTGAACGAACCACCGACGTACATCAGTTTATGATATTATCTATAAGATACTTCATTCTCCTGTTCAAATGCAACATTTATCCTCAACTAGAAACAACTTTCCCCTCGCCTACTTGACTGACTCTGTCAATAGTAGTAGTTGCCTAACAGGTTCACAATTTTCTGAGAAAAGCTTAACACCTCAGGTTTCTAAATGCAAACTAAGATGAACTCAACGATTAAACTATCCAGATAATCAGTGGTAAGTAAGTAAAGTTGCTAACTCCAACGCTGGCTTCAGGTGAAGCACATTGAAAATTCCCACAAAAATGCAAGCATAAAATTTCGATAGAACAGACTAGTCAGTCTGCTGATCAATGCCTAACACACAACACTTAAAAAAGCTTCGTCAGACTGTGTAGCAGTTACACAAACCTCTAATTATCTTAATAGTCAAACTGTTAAGTTATCAACAACAACAACAAAAAAACACTTAGCTAAAGACAACTACCCTTGAATGACTGGTTCGCGCTAACATACATAAGCTAACATAAGCACAAATGAGGAAAATATGAAAACATTTTATTACCAGAGTGGTAGTAGTGTTGTACAGATGTAATCATACGCATGTAAACAATTCTATTTCTATGCAAGTCTAATAACTCGGGAAGGCGAGAAACACATTCATCAACCTGAAACCAATCTAGAAATCTTCCACCGTCACTCAACCCAGCCAGCATCAACAACAAAATTCGGATTTTCAATACAAACGTCAAGTCAGTCACTTCTTCTAAACGGATAACAAAACTGGCGGGTCACAAAGAATGAGTATTTCCAACAGCCTGTTGCACACCTTTATCAACAGCTGTCTTAGCTGGCTCTATACTCAAGATCAGATGGCAGGAAAGAACAACAACCAACAAGAAACAAACTATGGGAACAAACAAAACAAGAACCAATCGCCCAACAAATATGCAGGAGAAAGTGGAGATGGACACTCACTGGCTGAGGAGGCCGTTGGGTGATATCGCGCGTCAGGCCAACGCTCGAGTGGAACCCGAAAGAGGAGCGGCGAGTGGGACGTCAGTGCAAGGGTGACATGGAGGAGATCGTGTGAAGAAGAGTTGAAACAGTATGGAATAACATGGATGCAGGTGAAAAGTACAGCAGAAGACAGAAGCAAGTGGAGACGTACAGTTGAAGCCCTATGTTCCACTAGGAACCCAAGGGAACAATAATAGTAATAATATAAGTCTAATAACTTACCGGCATACCGAATCGATTGACCACTAATCGTAATGCTTCATCCACCTCTAGATTTGTCATATTTAAAGTCTTCAGAAGTAACCTAAACGTGTAATTATCAAAAAAAAATTGAATTAAAATGAAATGTGTGGATGAAAAAATGTTTTACAAGGTTTGTTAAGGTGTTTGCATGTCATTTAACTGAACTAAAGTAACACAAAACGTTGTCAATAGACGAGATTTCTTGCTGTTTAAACATTTAGTACTGACAGTTCTCTCATAAAAGTGAGTGACCATTAGGGTGCAGCATGTCGGATGTGAGGACAAATGCTCGCCAAAGACATTGGCTAGCGGTTGTGCTATATCGTGAATTGGCAGAAGTTGGAATTCATGCGCTGGCCATTGGATCGGGTCCCAGTGGCTTAATGGTATACGAGCCCGCTAGCCTTGTAACCAGAAGGTCCTGGGTTCGAACCCTGGTGTTGAGTGCGTACTGCTGAAAAGTCCCAAACTATGTCGAAACAGTTGTCCAGTACTCCTAGGTTTTCCAATGTTTCTCTAACCAATGTCAGCTCATGATGAAATCCTGTAACCAATCAACCAAATCCACTTCTAGTTGGTCTTTGAAAGAATCCCACCAAAACTCTGTTAACTCTAGAAGGTTGATTTCTTTCAGGTGTTTTTCACTACACTTTTCCAAACAGTAGGCAACTATCACTACTTATCTATGCAGAAAAAGGCTACTGCTATTAAATCACTCGAATGGCCGCAATTATTAATAAACTTAATCTCTCTCTTCCTTGAATTAGTTAGTCGACTACTGACGTGGCTACAGACTTCTAATGCCTAAAGTGTCTCAAAAATATTTGTTACACATTGTCTAAAAATAGCCAACAACAAGATACCATCAAAAAAGTTTAAAAACAGGGTTTCGGGTGATTATAATTGATGAAATGATTATGAACATTAAATTGTGTTCTAAACTTTTTCATCCGGTAAATAATACTGTTTCACTCACTGTGTGATACATGTAAAGTAAACAAACTAATATAAAATCTTAACCGCATTAATTTTTAAGTTACTGTGTTCCAGCCATCATTTACAAATTGTGCATCAGACAGAAAGTGTGTAGGTGCAAAATGAAGACTATCTCAGGAATTAAATAACCACCTGTAGGCTTTACCAAGGGTCACTCACAGTCACTTCCAAAACCACAAATATGCCATAATGAGCAATGTTCATATGTTTAATTAAATAATAGAGCACAAAAACTAAGTAGTACCAGGAAGTGAGGCATATAAAAGAAGCTTTGAAACTTAATAATTAACCTGAAAAATTAGTCAGAAAGTATGTAGGGAAATGTAAAAATAAAATAAATAATGATAGTAGCGATAGTGATAATAATAACAATAATAATAATAATAATAATGACGACACCAACAATAAGGAATCTAAATCATCAGTAGTAATTCCATACAAGGAAGGAACCACGGAAATGACCTTACGCAGAATTCTTAACAAGGCAGGAATAAAAACGGCTGGCATTCAAACCCACAAACTCAATTAGAAACAAGCTTTGTCGGTTAAAGGATCAATCCTGTGGAGCCAATTAAACAAAACAATTTAGTTTATCTAATACCCTGCCTGCAATGATTGTCAGGTCAAATACATAGGTCAAACTAGTAGAACAGGGACAGTCAGACTAGCCGAGCATA
Organism: Trichobilharzia szidati; assembly: GCA_944472155.2. Lineage (NCBI taxonomy): Eukaryota > Metazoa > Platyhelminthes > Trematoda > Strigeidida > Schistosomatidae > Trichobilharzia > Trichobilharzia szidati. Next base: position 20,004,431 of record OX235272.1, on the reverse strand, counting down.
AAAAACCTAGCAAAATGTAGATTAGTTGACCCGAATAAGATAAGAAATCTAGAGAATAGTTGAGCTAGCCATAGCACCACATGCAATTACACACAACCATACAATAGGATGTAATAAGATGACAGTTTTAAAATCTAATGTCACAGGGTGGAGGGAGAGATTGATAACGGAAGCTTTGTTTATCGAATCAACTGCAAATACATGTAATAGGAATGATTCATCACCTGTCCCCGATATCTGGAAAATTCCACTACCCCTAAGACAAATAGGAGAGAACAAAGAAAACTATAAAACTCAAGTTTCAAAGTCGTGTGATTACAATTGCTGTGATTATGAACAATAAATTTTGTTTGAAACTGTGTCATCCAGTAAATAATACTGTTTCACTCACTGTGATACATCTTATAGACAAACTAATAGAGAAAGGGTTATAGCAGAGACAAGACATACTACCACTAATCTATGAATCCTTTGACTACTAACATTGACAATGCGTTATGGTTACTTTCTAGTGTTCATGTGATCCAGACAACCTACAGAATGAGGATCTAGGTGAAATATGCCACTGAATCAATGGATGTCGAGCGGGTGACATCATTTATGATTGTAACTAATAGTTCCTCTGTTCACCAGAATATCAAATGCACATTTCGTCTTATTTTTTACTTGTTAGCCGGAGGTGCATGCAACCTTCACTCCTTAATAATGCTTCCATTGACACTGGAACCCAACACCCATCATTTCTGCCCCCAAAGTGTCATTTACTAGGCCATGAGAGCCATCTATTGTGTAACAAGCACCAGTTATTATTTGTTTAAGTTAACTTTGACTGATCATATTGGACTGAAACCAATCAACGGAAAATAGAAAATTATCAAGTGTTAATTTGCAAGGATTCGATTGGTTGAGGGTTACATCACGAGTTGACATTAGTTAGAGAACCATTAGAAAACAAGGGAGTATTGAATAGCTGTTTCGTCCTAGCTTGGGACTCTTTAAAGGTACGCACCGACCACCAGAGCTGGAACCCAGGAACCTCCGGTTACAAGGAGAGTTCGTAGACCATTCAACCACTGGGACCAGATCCAATGGCTCATGAATTCCAACTCCTGTCAATTAGCGACGTATATATAGCGTAACCGCCACTATATGTCATAGGCGAGTATCTGACTTCGCAGTGAAGAGTCCCAAACTAGGACGAAACGGCTATCCAATACTACCTGGTTTCCTAATGGTTCTCTAACTGATGTCAACTCATGATCAGGCCTGTAACCGATCGAATCCTTGCAAACTAACACCTGGTAATCTTCTATTTCCCGCTAGTGTCCACTAGAGACTGGATCTATACAGGAACTTCTTGTAGTTCTACAGAGAAGTCGTAACCAGAGGAGTCCATCAAGTCAGGTAAGAGACCAGTTACTAGACAATGACACTAGCTGGCAATCGCGCTATATATATATATATATATATATATCGCAAGTCGAAATAAGCTGAAATACAAAATTAACCCATACATTTCTCCGCTCATTCCGTTTTATTCCATCGCATGCAGAATATTAATCTTTGATTTATTTGTCTTTTCAATCATTACTTTTTGTGAAGGTTTCATGAACGGTTATGTAATAATGCTAATTACTATGCAGGAGAGAAACTTTTATGCATTATATTAGCTGGAAATTTAGGTAAACTAGTGATTTAAAAACAGGCCACCACAATGAATGCCTATCTGTTTCTTTCTAACCCAAAAAAAAAACTGTCGGTTAAATTCTTGTTTAGACTAAAAGGTTTCTCCACATTTAATAACAACCGCATTAAACACGAAGTTATAAAAATAAACAGGAGTTGCTTACGCTAGTCGGAGAGCAGCTATACTGTTCTTTATGATACAGACACGCTAAAAATTTGTCTAATCAAATTACATTCGCCTGAATTGCACTCACCACTCACAAATTTCACAGTTCCAGTTGAAACGTCATTATGATATTTAGACTGAAATATGGCAACAATCAGGAAAACTATCAAAATACCTGTATCATATATACAGTAGTTGTTGATATAAGTGGTTGAACACCCTGTATTACTCGTTAGTCAATTTTCAAGCGATTCAAATCCCAAACGGTTGTTTTAATCTTTTGAAAGTGACCTCATTAACAAAATAAATACTAGGCTATGATAATTTCAAGTTACCTGACTTCCGTTTAAGTCAGCAGTTACAGAAGCTTTATCTGCTCCACTAACTTACTGACTGGCTGACTGACTTTACACAGGAACGCAGGAGTTAAAGTTAGCACACTGTTTGTGCCACACGAAGAAGGTAGACAAAAAAGAGAATCAAAAGTACCAAAATAAGCAGAAGTGTCAGGGAGAAAAAACAGTAATATGGAATAACAGTAGGGTTTATTGGATTTCATTGATCACAAAGAGCTAATGCACCTGTGCTATTATTGGGAATGATTTTGAACCACATCTCCAACACTCTTAGGCTATCGGCTCTTAGTGACCTGAGGATCCCAATCAGGCGGTCTACACACCTCTTTACGTGGCTGGCTGGAACCAACAGTCAAAGACAGACATGCTGTATAAATTCTAGGTTTTGAACTCACCGCCACTAACTCTGTTCCAACCCAATCCTATGTTAGCTAACAATGTTCGTCGAGAAAGGCAATGGCTCGGCATGTGTAACACATATTCTAGCTATCTCAATCGATGTAGTTTCACACCCTAATCAACTGACTTACCCTCCTAACCTTACACTAGACGCCTAACTTCAATATTGACCACCATATTATACTACTTAATACGAGAGATAGAACTCAGACGGCCATGATCACACCACAACCTATGATATAAAATACCCCTATTGCAAGCCAAATTAATCCAGCATACTTATAAGTGTATACGCATTTCTGTTTACTGCATATGTAAAGGGTACACAATACCATTACATCTCATTATATCAATCAAAAGTGAACCCATTTTGTAAATTAAATTAAAAATCAGAAAAGAAAAACAACAAATTCGTACTCTTTTTTATACAGGCATTAAGAATAGGCTGACACTATAAAGGGTAAATTGAATAAGAAAATGTTTTCCATTTTTTCCAACGCCTAGGGAATAGGAAGACTAGCGAGTGATTCAAAAAAGTCAAGCCTGTTATAATAATCATCAACGGAATGAGTCACTTTTACTAATATGACTTTCCTACCTAGTAGATTTGTCAGCCCACTGTTTTAACCATTATTCGCAACTACAACCACCCTGACATGAGACCACCGCCACCACAGGAAGCAAAACAAAAAGAAAAGAAGATAGTCCGTTGACAGGTTTTAAATGACTTTGAGGGAGAAGTTTCACTGATAAGCTGGAACAGTTAACAACCATTAGAGTTCAGCTGGCCTAAGGGGGAAATATGTAAATGTAGTAGTTGTAGATTTCTGGAAATTTAGGTGAATACAATAAAACCAAAAGTCATAAGCTTCTGTAGTTATTTTAGTCGGGCAGAGCAAATGTGAAGTAAAATTACGTAAATCTTCCAACCAATCAAACAAAAATCCCTACAAAACTAATACTTGAAAAATGATCTGATGCCCCCTAGCAACTGGCCCTATTCAGGCAATTACCTAGGGTTTTAGCGGAAATTCATTACCAGTAGGGTACAGCAGGTTCAAGACAGTTGCTCATTGAAGAAGACATTGCGAAGTGGTCGTGCTATGTCGTGAATTGGCAGAAGTAAGAACTCACGGGCTGGCCATTGGATCTTGTCCCGGTGGCTTAATGGTCTGTGAGCTAGCTAGCCTTGTAACCAGGATGTCCCGGGTTCGAACCCCGCACTGACGAACACTCCCAAACTCGGACGAAGGAAACTGCTGTCCAGTACTCCTTTATTGGATTTCCAATGGTTCTCTAACTGATGTCAGCTCATGATGAAATGCTCCAACCAATCAAACAAAATCCCTACAAAACCAATACCTGAAAATACTATATCCATACACTACCAAGGTTTATGAAACTGAAAAAAATTCAAGTTAATAACAAAGAAATGAATAAACACCACTGGTTCAGCTACCTACATTTATTTGCCACAATGGTAATGCAATGTACACATATGTTGACTTCAAACCAGTTACTTGTCTGAGAAATGGCCGTCCGCTGACTAGATATATTCTTAACTTGGTAGTGAAAACTACTGATGAGTGTAGATGGTATCGAACTACAAACACGAGTCAGAGGTATGCATCATGAAAGTTTCTAATAGATATACATATATATATATATATATATATATAAATATGCATATATATATATATATATATATATATATATATATGAGTTATGTGTTTCGTATAAATTACCGTACAAAACAAATCCTAGTTGCCCAACAAAAATATTTCCAAGTATTGGTTTACACGGACTTCAGTGAATTAAAGATTGATTACGAAGTGATTTTATTCAGATAAGTACTGACAGTGGAGGAGTACTGGACAGCTGTTTCATCCTTGTCCGGGACTCTTCACTAGTGTGCATCCGTGACGTAAGTGAAAATTGAATCTAAGATTCATCCATTGCTATGTAATCTAATGTCCCATCAACTCCTTAATGACTTAGTGCTCAACCAGCCAATCTTGTAACTTAAAATTCTTTGCATTCACATCAGCAAGCTTGACGGATAGACGTAGAAACTTGTGTCAGTCCCTTAACCGTCAAACGGTCCTTGTTCCTCTTCAAATCACAGAATATAAACGCAATATACATACATTAAATAGATGGTTGAAAGTGCAACCATCTATTTAGTAATTTCTATGATTCACTGTGTATATTCCGCACCTGGTTCCGACCTCCGACGGCGTCATGCGTGTGTACCCCTGGAGATTCACAAACAAGGATTAAACAGCTCTCCAGTACTCCTTAGCTTTCAGTGAGTGGTTCTCTGACTTAAGTCAGCTTATGTTCAATCCTGAGAAATATTTCCCTTTTATATTATCCTTCAACTGCGTTAAACTTATTTGGCTATGAAATGGAAGAAAAAAGCCAGCTACCAATGACAAACTTCAACAGGGACAAGAATGATCTTTTTTTGCATCTCATATAGGCTAAACTTTGATCATAACATCAATGAAATATATATACATATATATATATACATATATATATTTGTTTACTGCCAACATCACTGATGAAAAAAAAAAAATAAATTCGATACTCGTGTATTAATATTATGGTTGTTCGTTTGTTTGTTTTTTCCTCTAGTGAAAACAAAATTTCCGGTGGCAGTAAAGAAAAACAGATTTTTGTTGTTGTCAAAATACTCTTTTGGCTAACAGTGAGAAACAAATAAGCATATTTTATCCTCTAACGGTAGTGTACTCACCTACAGACACCCAAAGAGAGAGCAGCAATGACTTTGAAGTTAGAAATATATATCGACTGAATCATTATTTGATATTCAGTTGTGTGTGTGTGTGACGAGGACCAAAAAAGACTGTAATCGTCACTGACACTGAATACAGTAAGTCATAAAAAAATACTCACTTACAAATAATTATTCCCTTAGGTTCCGTCCGATAGAGCATAATGAATGAATGAATTTAACAGCACTTGCCCATTTCAATAAATTAAAATATTCCCATAGTGTAATCAGAACAAGATAGTTTTGAGAGAGAGAACAGCTGTTATTTTGATAACTTCTTCCTCAGGTTCTACAGCTATAAATCCATATTCTGGCCTACTTTAAGATGGTCAGTGATATAATCAGCTATATTTTTTCTTGTCGTATTATGCCTTTTCTTATTTCCTTTTCAACTAGTTTTTACTTCACTCCATCATTCATTATCCTTATTATTATGTGTCAAACTAGTTGTATGAAGCTCAAACTTTTGTAATTTACACTAAGCTTATTATATATCTCTAGTATTTTATTAGAGGTCACACAGTTTAACCTCTTTATTTTGTCACTACATTTGATATCTGTCAGCCCTTGCTTGAACTTACATTCAGTGCTCCCGATTTGTATTTTGTGATAATCATAATATTACTCTCACACCAGTGAACATTACTCACTATATTGAATGTAACCTATATTCTGTTGACTATAAATACACTAGTATGTCAATCAATCAGTTGTCTGTTCACATTTTATCTTATGATTGCACATTTTATGTACATTCAATCGATAATATTCACTAACGAACTATCACTCTTGATGATATTAGATGGTTGGAGGCAATCGGCCACAGGAAGCCTTGCTGACCTAGGTTTCGTGCTAGTTGGCACTCACCATCAGCAAGGCGTATCTGCAACCTTGAAGGAACTCATGTCCCTTGTGAGATTCGAACTCGCGTCACCCAGTGAGTGCTGCAGTCAGAGACGTTACCACTGAGCTATTCGAGCTCGCGATTGACCTCCTTGTAGGATTATTTTTTTACCTACAGATTTAGTCCTTCCTCAATACTGACGACACAGAGTCTTGGCTTAGCTACAGTTAAAAACAGAATGACTTGACTTAAACTTTATCTGTTTCTAAAACATAAAATAAATCATACAATTACATCAAGAAAAATATACAAATCCACTGTCATTCAAAAAAGGACAAAAACGTACCGAACAGTATTGAGGCAACGGACAAAATGATGAACAGTTAATTAATTACATGTACACACAATTAAAGTGACAGACAACAAAGAACACTCAAGGTCACATCACGTGGTGTGAGTTACATTAAATTAACCAATAATCGCGACAAGAAGGTCACATCATATTGATTAGCTGTCTATCATACAATCTATCTATCTATCACGATTAACACTCCTGTAGGACTGACTGTAGTGGATATTTTGATTTGACACTAGTGACTAGTGTGATGTGTCTAGTCCTCTCTCTTTAGTGCAGACTGAATTCTATCAGTCAGGTTGTAATGTGGCCACCATTCTAGGTAGCTCGCCATTATGGTGTACATTGTTTGTGCTGATATTAGATGGCCACATTACAACCTGACTGATAGAATTCAGTCTGCACCAAAGAGAGGACTAGACACATCACACTAGTTACTAGTGTCAAATCAAAGTATCTACTACAGTCATTTATTTAGCCATGGTATTAAATCCCCTTAAAAGATACTCAAAATCTAGACTAACAAATTCTTATGAACTGAAACATAGATTAGATAATTTAAAATTAGATAATGAAGAGAAAATGATTAGTTTTGACATTGTCAGTTTATACACACGTATACCAATAAATATGGCTATGGAGGCAGTCAGAAACGAACTAATTTCTGACCAAGAACTCGAACTTAGGACAAAAGTGCCACTTGAGGACATAATGCTGGGAGTACAGCTATGTCTGACTTCCACAGTATTTAAATTTCAAGGGAAAATATACAAACAAACTGAAGGAGTTGCTATGGGATCACCAATATCCCCAGTTGTAGCGGATATATTCATGGATAAGTGGGAAAACATAGCGATTGAAACGTTCACCCCCACCCCAAAAGTATGGTGGAGGTATGTCGATGACACATTCACTGTACTTAAAACACAAGATATAGATAGGTTTTTCGAACACATCAACTCGAAGGTTGAAGCAATTCAATTCACTTATGAATTGGAAAATCAGGAAGGGGAGCTCCCAATGTTAGATTGCAACGTGAAGAGGAAAGAAGATGGGAAGTTAAACACTAGTGTTTACAGGAAACCCACACACTCAAACAGATATTTAGACTTCCGATCGTCCCATCCTATGTCAGTAAAAATAGGATTGGTGAAATGTTTAAATGACAGAGCACAAAAACTAAGTAGTACCAAAGAAAATCTAAAACAGGAACTGATACACATGAAAGAAGCCTAGAAACTTAATAATTACCCGGATAAATTAGTCAGGAAATATGTAAGGAAATGTAAAAATAAAATAAATAATGATAGTAGCGATAGTGATAATAACAATAATAATGATAATGGTAATAGCGAAATAATAATAATATTAATGACGACACCAACAATAAGGAATCTAAATCATCAGTAGTAATTCCATACAAGGAAGGAACCTCGGAAGCCTTACGCAGAATTCTTAACAAGGCAGGAATAAAAACGGCTGGCATTCAAACCCACAAACTCAATTAGAAACAAGCTTTGTCGGTTAAAGGATCAATCCTGTGGAGCCTTTAAAACAAAACCATTTAGTTTATCTAATACCCTGCCTGAAATGATTGTCAGGTCAAATACATAGGTGAAACTAGTAGAACAGGGGCAGTCAGACTAGCTGAACATAAAAACTTAGCAAATTCTAGATTGGTTGACCCGAATAAAATAAGAAATCTAGAGAATAGTTCAGCTATAGCACTACATGCAGTCACACACAACCATACAATAGGATGACAGTTTTAAAATCCAATGTCACAGGGTGGAGGGAGAGATTGATAACAGAAGCTTTGTTTATCGAATCAACTACAAATACATGTAATAGGAATGATTCAACACCTGTCCAGTCGGATATCTGGAAAATTCTACTACCCCTACGACAAATAGGAGAGAACAAAGAAAACTATAAAACTCAAGTTTCGAAGTCGTGTGATTACAATTGATGGAATGATTATGAACAATAAATTTTGTTCGAAACGTCATCCAGTAAATAATACTGTTTCACTGTGTGATATATCAAATAAACAAACTAATGTGGAATTACTTACTACCACAGTGCCCAAGTTTTACACATATACACATATATCTACTACAGTCCACTATCACTCTATAATTACAAAAGGTTGACATATAATAAAAGTAATACTGGAGTAAAGTAAACTAGGTGAAAGGGAATAAAAGATGGCATAATATGACATGAAAATATGGATGATGATGTCCCTGCTCACCAGAGTAAAGCAAGAGGAAAAATGTGCCTCTTTTGTATACACATCGGTTCACTTTTTTCCTTCTTATTAATCTCTATAGCTTCTTCTATAGCTAAGAGACGTAATCATTTGCCTTTAGGCAGATTGTTTGGTACTCGATATACGACTCTGTTTCTGTCTCTCTGTCTGTTTTCGACATAGAACTTTGCACATATGTGCGGCAGTTCAAGTCGCCACAATCCATGTAGCACGCAAAGCAAGAGAAGGAAGTAGAAGAAATGCATAATATAGACAGTAAACAGAGGTGTGAGACAAAGGAATAGTAATAACGGAGAACAAAACAGTTTAATTGGAAATGATAAGTCACAAGGAGTGGATGCATCTGCGCCACTGAGAACGATTTTGAGCCATGTCACCAATTGTTTCCAACCATTGGTTTTTACCATCCCGAGGGCCCCAACCAGGAAGTCTACATCTTCCTACGTGGCTTAGATTAACTGTTGTGGATTTCATTGATTGGTGCCATGTTTTGGTTTGACCGCCGCTAGCTCTTTTCCAGCCTGACCCTATATCAGCTAACATTGCCCGTCGAGGAAGGCGATGACTAGGCATACGTAGCACATGTCCTAACCATCTCAGTCGAAGTAATTTCACAGTCTCGTCGATTGATTTCCCCGCCTTACCTAGCACTCGACGCCTAACCTCAATATTGCTCACCTTATTATACCACTTCACGCGGGAGATAGAACGCAGACACCTATGATCGAAGACAGCTAATCTTTTCATGTCTTCTGCTCTCAATGGCCAGGTCTCACAGCCATAAAGGAGGACGGAGCGGACTGTTGAGCAGTACACACGCCCTTTGGTCGATAGTCGGATATCGCGTCTACGCCAGAGACGGCGAAAACTGGCGAATGCGAACCTAGCCCTCTGTATTCGTGCTGAAATTTCGTCGGAGATCAACCCGTTGGGGCTGATGGTACTTCCCAAGTAAGTGAAGCGGTCAACGTGTTCTACCACTTCACTTCCTATTTCTAATCTAGGGGTCGATGAAGTCCAATCCTGCAGCATCATCTTACATTTTATAGGGGCGAATCGCATGCCAAACATGCGGAGATTGTTGCTCAGGGTGTTCAGTAGACTCTGCATTTTGTCAGAGTCCTCGCCTAGAAGGACTATATCGTCCGCATATTCTAAGTCAACGAGATTATTCCCTGGTAGCAAGTCAATCCCTGAGTCGCTGAAGTGAGTTAGGGTTAAGTCCATTAGTACATCTATGATGAAATTGAATAGGAATGGGGATAATGGGCATCCTTGACGGACGCCACTAGTCGTCACCACTTCAGATGACAACTCGCCATAAGCCCTCACCTGGCTGCATGAGTACGAGTAGAGTGCCTTAATCAGTGCAATGTATTTTCTTGGCATTCCCTTTACAGCCAAGCATCGCCAGAGAACCTCCCGGTCGACAGAATCGAATGCCGCCTTTAGGTCAAGAAATATAATGATTGTCGGACGCCGGTAGGAATGCCTATGTTCTAGAATCTGTCGAAGGGTGAAGATGTGATCAATACACCCTCTACCTGGCCTAAAACCTGCCTGGTTTTCTCGTGTTTGTGTCTCCCGAGCACCACTTAATCTACGCAGTATTATTGAGCCTAGGATTTTAGATACTATATTAGTCAAGCTAATCCCTCTGTGATTATCACAAGACGACTTGTCCCCCTTCTTGTATATCGGGATGATCAGTGACTTACACCAACCCGATGGGACTTCCTCTGATTCCCAGACGCTGCCTAGAACCTCCGTTAACGCAGACAGTAAACTGTCGCCTCCGTACTTAAATACCTCTGGAGTCAATAAATCAGGTCCCGCTGCTTTGCCTAGCTTCAGATTGGTGACAGCTTTAGTAACCTCGGTTAAGGACGGAGGACCTGTGTCTATCTCCCATTCAGGGAGGTGTTGGATGTCCGGTAGGTTAAGTGTGGCTGTGGGCCAATTAAACTGCTCCTCATAGTGTTCTTTCCAGCGCTCCAGACGTCTATCCTGGGAGCTAATTATGGTGCCATTTTTCTCGGAGATTGTTTCGCTTATCATTTGTTTTTTACCACCTGTTTCCCTGATAAGCCTGAATAGTTGTCTGGTGTTGCCTATCGCCGATGCTTTTTCCATCTCTTTCGCCTTTGTCAACCACCACTGTTCACGGTCCTTGCGGAGACTTTTCGTAAGTTTCCTCTTGTGCAGCTTTCGCTCCTCATTGAATTCGGAGCTCGCCGGAATAAGTCTTCTAGCATCTATCAGTTCGGATGAGGCAGTCGAAATCCAATGGTTTTTACTCACCTTTGGATTTACCTTATTCACAGCTTTTACAGCTGTATCTATGGCTGACTGAATATTCTTCCAGGCTTCTTCAGGGTGAGCGCAGCTGTCAAACTCAGATATGTGTTTAGCTAGTTCTTCCTCAAATAGGGACTTAGTTCCCTGGTCGAGCTGGGGACGTGATGGGTTTACCGCCAGCTGTTTCCTACGTCCGTTCAGTCGTAAGCACACACGAGCGCGGACCAGTGCGTGATCGGTATCTACACACGTGTTCCAGAAGGAGCGACAATCTCCTACCGACCCACGCCAACGATAGCTTATTGCTATGTGGTCTATTTGTGTCCAGCGTTGATTTGATGATGGGGGTCGCCAGGTCAAACAGTGTCTCTCCTTGTGTTTGAAGTTAGTGCTTACAAGATACAAATGATTATCTGAACAGAACTGTAGGAGACGGTCACCGTTGTCGGTTCGCTGGCACGGAATTCCGTATGTGCCACCAACATTCTTCTCAGATTGACACAATTTCCCCACTTGAGCATTAAAGTCACCAGCTAAAACGACTATATCTGAGCGTCTAGCCTTTCGCAGCAAACTAGACAGCTTTTGGTAGAACTCATCCTTCGTTTCATCCGAACTGCAGTCAGTGGGGGCGTAGGCGGAGATTACGAAAAGGCATCGGCGAGTAGTGCAGTCCTTTCTCCTTTTCACTGATCCGTTCAGGCGGACAGCGCACATTCGGCTATCTACCGGGATCCAGTCAAGTAATGTCTTTTCTGCTCTAGTACTTAAAGCTATCCCAACACCAGCTAATCCTCGTGAGCTAGCCGTCGCATCTCCTGACACCCTCAAGGTGAATTTTGCAGATTCATCCTGTTGGCCAGGTGGGGTTAGGTGAATAACCACACTTGGGTCTTGTATGCGTGTTTCTGAAACACAACATACATCAATGGCTCGGGATGCCAGAGTCTTGGCTAGTGATGCTTGTTGTCCTATTTGGCAAAGTGTCCTAACATTAAATGCTCCTATATAAAATTGGTGGCGTGGTTTTAGGAGACAATCGGTGGTGGCTTTTTGGCTTCCATCGTTATCAGTGCACACAGAGTGAAGGGGAAGTGAAGAGCCAACAAGTAGAGGAGTTGCATTGGTAGAAGGAAGGCAAGATAATAGAGATGAAGATGAAGACAAAGATGAGCGAGGATTAGAGGGGTTTCGCGTGCACTTCGGATTGTGAGGGCGATTGTTACTTCCCGGCTGCCCACACCGTGGAAGTTGGTTGCGTGACCGCAGAGCCCAGGGGACAACTGCTTGAGGCCGGTCACACACGGCCTGTTTTTGTTTGTTCTTTTTTATTTGGTGTGTCTCAGTAGCGTATTTATCACTTCTGCCCTGTGACACGGCAGCAGAAAGCGCGGTCGTTGTTAATCCGGGCCCCGACCGATCCGGCATGATATTTTGTGATTTATTTGAAATCATAGGATTGGATTGGGTAACTGCTTTTAGTCTAACTGCTATCCAAACAACCTTTCTGGCATGGTAGGACCTGCAGGAACATAAGTTCCAGCCAGTATAGCTTGTTGGGTCATTGCAGTGTTCAAGCCCGACCACCACGTCAAGGTAGCAGCTTTCGGTCGGGCGATATACGACTGTAAACGACTTATCTGTTTTTTGATGTGATATTCATTCTCTACTAAATGAGGCGAAATGGCACTATTTATTGATTTGGTTACACTTTTTCCAAGACAAACAGGAACATGTTCACGAACGCGCGTAAAGATAAATTCCTCTAAGTTCGACCTATATAACTAGCTCCATATATAAGCAGTTGGACTTGCATGCACACACAGATGTGGTCATCTTTGGTAATTTATCTTCGATACACTGTATCAGTATCATCAACCTTTTTCAACAACTGTACGACAACGGCAAATGTCAAGTGAGCCACAACGGAAAACTCAGCGAGGCGTTTGGAGAAAACACAATAGTAAGACAAGGGCGCTTATTATCACCAATGATATTCCTAATTGTGGTGGACTGGACTGGATTATGCGTCAGACAGTGGGAAACGAGAAGACAGGGATATCCTGGACCGACGTGAAGAACATAGAAAACCTGGATTTCGTGCGTGGATGACTTATGTTTGATGTCACACAAAATCGAAGACTTACAAGCGAAAACCGATAAACTGGTCGAAGAAGCTGGCGGTGAAGACAGGACTGCAAGTGAACATAGACAAGACGGAGGTTATGAAAATAACCAAACAACAACAGCAGCAGCAGCAACATCCACCACCAATCACCATCAATGGAAGGGATTGGAAAGAGGTTACTTCACTCACTTATCTAGGGAGCATTGTCTCAACTACAGGCAGGTGGAACGGACGAGGATGTCGAATCGAGAATCGGGAAGGCGAGAAACACATTCATCAATCTGAAACCAATCTGGAAATCTTCGTCACTCAACCCAGCCAGCATCAACAACAAAGTGATTCGGATTTTCAATACAAACGTCAAGTCAGTCACTTCTTCTAAACGGATAACAACACTGGCGGGTCACAAAGAATGAGCATTTCCAACAGCCTGTTGCACACCTTTATCAACAACTAACTGTCTTCGCTGGCTCTATACTGAAGATCAGATGGCAGGAAAGAACAACAACCAACAAGAAACAGACTATGGGAACAAACAAAACACGAACCAATCGCCCAACAAATATGCAGGAGAAAGTGGAGATGGATTGGACACTCACTGGCTGAGGAGGCCACTCGCTGGGTGACATCGCGCGTCAGGCCAACGCTCGAGTGGAACCCGAAAGGGAAGCGGCGAGTGGGACGTCAGTGCAAGGGTGACATGGAGGAGATCGTGTGAAGAAGAGTTGAAACAGTATGGACTGACATGGATGCAGGTGAAAAGTACAGCAGAAGACAGAAGCAAGTGGAGACGTGTAGTTGAAGCCCTATGCTCCACTAGGAACCAAAGGGAACAATAATAATAATGATAATATAATACACTGTATCAGTAACGGTTTGCTTGAGAAAGTGATGTGAAGTTCTGTAACATTGACAATATTAAATAACGAACTGTCACTCCATATTACACACACGTATCCCGATATAGTTTCTCATATGATTTGCACTTGCCTTTACTGGTCATTTGTATTCAAATATTCATGGATTTATAACTGTGTAGCCCGAGGAAGAATTAATCGAAAGCAACTTTTCGTTCGGTTGCATAGCGGTTAGGACGCTCGACGACCATGCACATGGTCCGGGGTTCGATCCCCGGCCAACGCACTCCTTTACCTCACTAAGCCAGAAATAATGCTGGTAAAGAGGAAAGGTTAGGCATGAGGCTAGCAACCCCATCCTGTAAAAATAAACACTGCAACAGAAACTTCAAGCCACTAGCTTGAAGCCCTATTTCCCACTGGGGAACGTGAAGGATAAAAAAACTTTTCGCTCAAAATCATCTTGTTCTAATCAGCATTTCATCATATTTTCTGCAGTTCTTTTTAACTGGCTAAACGAATGACTGCAGACTTTCATTTCCTTCACATACGATGACGTCCATGTCACCCTGGAAACCCCGCCCAACTGGTTGTTTTCCACTAGAAAACCTGACACGTGACATTACCTAACGGTCTCATTAGCGTCTATCGAATCCATCTCTATTTTCTTCGGCGTATTTGTCGAGCAATAGGTTCTTGACATTTTTCCATATTAGTTTGTTTATTAGATATATCACACAGTGAAACAGTATTATTTACTGGATTTCCTGTTTGTATGTGAGTATTCACCTTGTCCACATTGTCTGATTTGTTTAATACTATTGTTGCATTTCCTTTGTCTGATTTTGTGATTACTATATCCTTGTTATTCTTAAGGTGTTTCAGGGTTTCTATCTCTGGTTTTGTCAGGTTAGGTTTTCCACATATTTTTCGTTTTAATGTAAGTACACATTGTGCCCGTACTTCGCCAGCCGTTGTTTTGTCTATCCCACTTAGTACTATTTCTATTTTAGGGATGACATCCTCAGGTTTCAGCTTGTCCACCACTACATTGAAATTTAGTCCTTTTTCTAATACACTTATTTCTGTAGGACTTAATATATGTGTTGAGAAATTGATAACCCACTTTGTTTTATCGATCGGCTTTTATCGACTTTGGATTGTTGACATCATTTTTCTGAGATGAAGATTTCTCCTCTAATAATTTAGTGAACTTTTTGATTTGATTTTTTTTTGACTTTTTGAAAGTTGCTGATTTCGCGTTGCTAGAGGACTGACTGTGTTATAAGATCATAATCTACATTGGTAACTATTCCCATTAGCTTTTGCTTTAATTGCTCAATTTCACATCTGATATGTTGTAACTTTTTAACGATTCGGTGAATCTCTTCTTTCAGGCATAATTTTTGTAGAATTTCTATTCTGCTTCTAACTCTCTTCGTTAGAACTGGAGCTCGTAGACGTAGATATTTGTGAATGATTTCATTTTTTAAGCATCGAATGTTGAAAATACGATGATTTTCACCTCTCGCTTCCGTTTTTGCGAAAGTCGAGAGAGTTTATTGATAAGTCTTCGTACAGGAAGACCATAAAGTCATATTAATATATGTGTAAAACTTGGGCACTGTGGTAGTAAGTAAATAATACTGTTTCACTGTGTCATACATCTAATAAACAAACTAATATGGAATTACTTACTACCACAGTGCCCAAGTTTTACACATATATTAATCTTGACAGTTTTGGTTGAACTGCAGAGTTCCTTGTCGCTAATTCTTCCTGGCAGGCCATCTGATCTTCAGTATAGAGCTAGTGAAGGCAAATATTGATGAAAGTCTACAGTATTCTATTGGATATTCTTTCAGTGACACGCCAAGTCTCTGAACCATACATAGAGACAATGACTCACTTAAGGTGTTAGTGTTGAAAAACTGGATGTTGCCTATTATACTGAGTAGAGTAGATTACCACACCGATTTCAGATTAAATGAAGGTCTGTCTTGCTATCCCGCTGCTGGTTAGCTTTGACATCCTCATACATGCATGCCTTCTGCCTTCTGTAGTTGCAACGACACTTCCTACGGAGGTGAAAGAAGTGACTTCTCTTCAAATTTCTCCCAATGACAGAGATTGGTGATAAAAGTTCTATATTTTTTTGAGCATAGGCGTTTAATTTCCCTTTTTTCAGTCTTTTCAAACTCTAAAATGATAAAATCGCTCAAGTCTCATAGCTCTTTTTTTTAAATCCTTTTTAATATCATTTTTATAGAGGAATGCAAAAAAAAACAGGATGATTGTAAAATGATATAATAATAAAGGAAACGGGAAAATAAAAAAACTATTTGGAAGGAAAACAAATTCTGTTTATCTTATGGCTGCTGTTGTATTTTCCCATACTTCTTATGTCCTGAAATTAGAGTGAATATTTACATATATATACATATATATACATATATACTCTGTTTTCACTATAGAATGAGGTTGTAATCTATTTTGGTTTAACTTAATTTCATTCAGTATGAAAGAAATATTATAAACAAACAAATAGAGAGAGTGACAAAACTTCACTGATTCCGACTCTTTGAAGAGTCAGTTTTTAGGGGTTGTATTTTTCCTTCAACCTTTCTCAAGCATTAAACATTGAAGACGAAGAAGTATTGGACATCCCTTTTTGTCTTCTGTTCTGGAACTCATAAGAAGTACGCACAAATGACCACATTGAGGATCGAACCCCGGGACCTTCGAGTTATGATATCATTCAGGCACTTGGGGCGGAAAAAAATGACTCATGAATTCTATTATTATTATTGTTCCCTTGGGTTCCTAGTGAAACATTGGGCTTCAACTACACGTCTCCACTTGATTCTGTCTTCTCCTGTACTTTTCACCTGCATCCATGTTATTCCATACTGTTTCAACTCTTCTTCACACGATCTCCTCCATGTCACCCTTGCATTGATGTCCCACTCGGCGCTCCTCTTTCGGGTTCCACTCGAGCGTTGGCCTGACGCGCGATATCACCCAACGGCCTCCTCAGCGAGTGAGTGTCCAATCCATCTCCACTTTCTCCTGCATATTTGTTGGGCGATTGGTTCTTGTTTGTTTTGTTTCCTCTCATAGTTTCTTGTTGGTTGTTGTTCTTTCCTGCCATCTGATCTTCAGTATAGAACGAAGACAGCTGTTGATAAAGGTCTGCAACAGGCTGTTGGAAATATTCTTTGTGACCCGCCAAGTTTCTGAATTCTAACTTCTGTCAATTAGTGTGATATTAGCCTAAGCACCAGCCAATGTCGACAGCGGGAAATTAACCCTCACACTAGAGCTGGTAGATCCCACTGGTCACTGGTCACAACTTCTCATAAATAATTCCATACAACTTCATCCAGTTGGCAATCAGTAGCGAGTATCAGATTAATTAACTCTCTATTAAACCCTTAGAAATAAATCTGATGCTCACTGTTGACTGGTTACAGGAGGAAGTTGCCTGCAGCTTCAAAAACAGAAGGCGTGACCGATGGGGTTCGGTCATGAGTGCAAATGATCACCGATGACATTGACTGGTGTCAGTCACACTAAAATCACAAAAAGGGTAGGAGCTGCAATTTACATGCTATTTGATTTTTGCCATAGACTTAATGGTCTACGAGCATGCTTTATAACTGAAAGATCCTAGGTTCTATTCCTTGTAGATGAATGATGCTGAAGATGCCCAAACTAGGACAAAACAGTCATCTAGTACGCCTTACTTTTCAGTGGTTTTCTGACTGACATTAATCCGTAGTCAAACTTGAAATTTATATTTATTGAGAGTGAGAAAAACATTTCCCACAAGAGGAAATAAAATAATTACGTTTATTACTCTTTTTTGTCTTCATTTTAATACTAAAATGCCTTTAATTGATCACTTTTATGCAGCATAACTCTTATTATCATTGTTTCCTTTAATTCCTAGAGGAACATAGGGCTTCATTGCGTTCGGTTCTCTGCTAGAATCTTCATCTGGCTCCAAGTCTGACCACACACTTTCATCTCCTCTTCACATGACCTCCTCCAAGTCACCCACCCTCGCACTGACGACCAACTCGCCGCTTCCAATTCTATTGGGGTTCCACTCGAGCAATGGCTCGGCGTGTGATGTCACTTGATGGTTTGTTTCCGCAGAGTATGGCCAGCCAATCCATCTCCATTTCTTCCTGTCCATTTGTTTCACAATTGGTTCCTGGTTGGTTCTTTCCCAGAGATCCCTGTTGCTGATCTTTTCTGGCCGGCCATCTAATCTTGAGTGGTATTGAGCAAAGACAACTGTTAATGAAGGTCTGTAGTTTGTTTGCAACATAACTGATTTAACATTATTGAGTTATTTGAGGTGGTTATAATAATTCTGACAACCGGAGCCCACTGGTTTGAATTTTGTCACTAACCACACCTTCCATTTGTAACTCTCAGATGTAGTCTACCAAATCAAAACTATTCTTGATAGTCTCGCCAACAATTTTTCAATAATTTGATAATTCCAACTTGTTAGTTAATATTAAGAACACAATATTCAGCGGAGACACTTTTCAACGAATTCATTATGAAGTTGTACAAGAAGCAAATAGATGGTTTTTGAGAAACTAAACATCGTGGGGAAATTTAAACAGAGGTGTGAATACTTAAAATAATAAGAATAATCTAAAATGAGATTAAAGTTTATGATTATAATCATGGTTAAATATCAAGTAGTAAAAAAATAATGTGATATACAGAATAGGTTGGAGGATTTCATCATGACTTGATATCAGTTAGAGAACTATTAGAAAACTTGGGAGTATTGGACAGATGTTTCATCCGTCCTAGTTTGGGACTCTTCAGCAGTACGCAACCACCGCCAGGGTTGGAACCCAGGTCCTTCTGGTTACAAGGCAAGCTAGCTCGTAGACCATTAGTCCACTGGGACCCGATCAAATGGCACATGAAATCCTCCAACCAATCAAACAAAATACCTACAAAACCAATACTTGAAAATATACAGAATAATTCATGGGAAGTGTAGATCTTGGAAAGGGATGTGAAATAATTAGAATTAACAGGATTAGTAGCCAGTTGAAATATTACGTGATAAGCTGAGACTTTTAATGGGATGGAATTTAACCTTGCAAAATACTTATTGATTTAAAATTATAATAATCATAATGGGACAAATGAAATAATACCGGAAACTGTTCATAGTGAGAATAATAACGACAATAATAGTACAGTCGTATTAATAAGGGAAAGGTATGCAGATTAAATAAACAAAATAAAAAAAATTAAATAAATGTTTATCCCTCCACAGCTAAGATGGAAACAAACAAAGGTCTGGCTTCATTTCATGAATGACGGAGACCTCCGTTGTTTTTAGAAGTTCAGAAGCATGAGTTTGATAGACGGTCTGAAGTAGATCAATTGTTACAGAATAGAGCTTTACACACCCATCCTTTCTCCTTTATAAAACCATGCTTATTGATAAATTCAATAAAATAATCATCTGTTTAGGAGTTATGTACCTACAACCTCCGTTGGTAGAGCGTCGGAGCAGTAATTCAAAAGCCACGCTGTTTGAGATCCTGCCAAGGCCAAGATTTTTGCATCTTAATTTTATTATTTATTTTAATTACCCACTACATTAATAAATAGAAGCTGATGCACATATAAACTTTATTTCACCTAGTGAAGAGGGTTAGTGGGGAGTAAGAGTATTAACCTCACCGAGGGAAACATAAGACTCTAGATTTGAAGTTTCAGTAGCAACTGTGTTATTCTGTTGTTACACAGGGTAGGGTCACTAGTCTTATGTTCACTCTTCCCTCTTTGCCGGGATTACTAACGGATAAGTGAGGTTCAGGGGTGTGCGTCGGCCTGGAGTTGAAACTTGGATCACCTGGGTGGTTGACGGGTATTCCATCGCTAAACCAACGGTGCATTGAAGACAAAGGATAATAATAATTATTATTATTACAATCAAAAGGTACATGATATGCTCCCTCAATCAGTTTAAGCTTGAAAATGATTACATTTGATAGAAAGAAACTTTATTATGAATGTTTCAAAACAAAACACTTTAAAAATTCATCAAATATACATATGCGTAAATAAACGTTTTTTTTTCTTTTTTCAAACTACTTATGTTAATCACTTCATAAGATTTGAAGAAATGAGCGACACTGCAAATAAACTGACAGTTCTGCAAATTAATTTGTCACTTAAAAACTTCTAGGAGGTAAAATTCCAAAACAGTTTCCTTTGGAAACCAAAAGTATTCAGATAACAATATGTGACCTACCACAAACTGTATTCAGTTAAGCGAGCATAACTGCATGAAAGTATATACAACTAATATTATTTTTTTATTTCTATAATATCTTCATTTTTATTGTGCGTTGAAGTGTCTGTCCATTATCACCGATGACATTCTTAATTGCGGTGGACTAAATTATGCTCCAGACTGTACACAGGGAGTGAGAAGACAGGAATACGTTGGACCAATGATAAGACTTTAGAAGATCTGGATTTCGCGTGTGGATGACCTATGTTGAATGTCACACAAACTGAAAGACTTGAAGGCTGAAGAAGCTGGCAGCGATGACCGGACTCCAGGTGAACATACAGGAGGTGGAGACGGAGGTGATGAAGATGACCAACCAACAGCGACAGAAACAACAACCAGCACCAATCACCATCAACGGGAGAAATTTTGCAGAGGTTACTTCCTTCACTTATCTAAGAAGCATCGTTTCAGCTGCAGGCCGGCGGGAAGGATGAAAATTTCAAAGCAGGCCAGAATCAGAAAGGCAAGAAAGAGCTTAACCACTCTGAAATCAGTTTGGAAATCTTCTATACTCAGCATAAAGAACAAAATTCGGATTTTCAACACAAATGTGAGCTCGATGAGTACTTATATAGGGGGCAGAAACTTGCACTGTGTGCTATGCAAAGCATTTCCAACAAGTTAAAGGCTTTCATCAACAGCTAACCCCTGCGCTAGCTTCTTACTGAATATCAAATGGTCAAATGGCCAGAAAGAATTAGCAACAAGAAACTCTGGTTGGCTAGGGGAAATACCAACCAAGAACATGTTGCTCAACAGATATGTAGGAGAAAATGGAGATGGATCGGGCATACGTTGAGGAGGTCATCGAATGACATCGCGCGCAATGCAGGGCTTCCTGCCGATTGCTTCCAGCCATTTAATACCAATAATATAGTTTATATATCAGTCATATTATGGCAATCACTATTTGATATATATAAAAATCATAAGAAGGATATACGTGCTATTATGTTCATGTTTTTAGTCTTTTCAGACACACAAATACAAATTGTTTATCTAAAGAAAATTAATCAACATTTCAAGAGACAGGTATTATTAAAGCTGAATCCTTATTGCCTGTCTACATACCAAATATTGCAAAACCACAATCAGAAAAAAAGCTAAAATGCTAAAATTGGCATATATTGTTCATATTATGAAAAACAAATTGCAGGCATACTTTACAGAAGGAAAAAAATACACAAAGAAAGATCGCTTTGAAGTAGTTTGATCAAACATGGAAAAAGGCCTTACTAGTAGGAAATATATAATTAACTTGGAAGTTATGAAACACTATGCATTTTCCAGTCGACTATAACTGTTCAATAACCTGAAGGACAAGATCCCGCTGTTGACCAACTCTATGCATGCGTTTATCAATTCACGCGCTCGTGTGGAGCTAGGTATTTCGGTCGGTCGACTCGAGTTTTGTCCAAGAGGATGCAAGAACACTATCCTGCATGGTTACGAAGAGGTGAGAGTGGAGCATTAAGAAGCTCGATCATTGTAAATCTGGTCGATAATGATCACCCTATCTCTACAGCCTCCACCTTCAAAGTCATCTACAAGGCAAAGAGTAATTTTCCCGAATCACAATATATCCGATTCATCTGTATTGGTGAAGCTTTTGCCATCGAAACAAAAAAGCCAGTTCTCTGTAAATAGAAAAGTTCCTTCAACCCCTCCAACTTTCGGGGCATTAATCCCTTTATGCTAAAGTATGGTAATCCATAACCATATTTTGGCTCTACTAATTTTTCTCGTTTCGCTTGCTCAATTTATATACTCTTCCTTCATTACGTCAATTGTTTTTTGTTTTTTCCTTGACGTTCCCCAGTGGAACATAGGGCTCCAAGCTAGTGGCTTGAAGTTTCTGTAGCAGTGTTTATTTTACAGGATGGGTTGCAAGCCTCATACCCAACCTTTCCTCTTTACCAGCTTTATTTCTGGCTTAACGAGGTGAAGGAGTTCGTCGGCCGGGGATCGAACCCAGGACCATATGCATAGTCGGTGAGCGTCCTAACCGCTATGCCACCGACACACCAATGACAATATTATGTCAATTGTTACTATTACTATTCTCACTTTGAATTGTTCCCGGTATTATTTCACTCGATCCACTTGCCATTCTGAATCACTTTTGTTTTGCAACGTCAGATTTTATGTTATCAGACTTCACACAATGTTACGCAACGTTTTTATTTTTACTTTATTCGCTTACTAATCCTATAATTGCACACCCCTTCCAAGTTCTACACAACGTATGCATTATTCTATATTGGAAATTAATTGTTTTGCCACTTGACATTTAACTATGATTAGAATCACAAACATTTGAACTGTATTTCATACTATTACTACTACTGTTTTATGTATTCACGCCTATGATTCAATTCCCTCAACGAACCTAATTTCTTAAAGAAAACCATAAATATACGATTGTACAGCTTGATAATAAATTCGTTGAAAAGAGTCTCTTGCCTGAATCACTTGTTTTGATTTTCTACATTCACGTTACACATATAAAAGTCAATCGTGTTCATTTGCAAATATGTCTTTACCTAGTCTGCGTTTCTACCAGCCTTTCTTCCTCTCTCTCGAATTTCCCTCTTTCAAACTTCATGTTTGATTCAAACATGTCCAATTCTATGTGCATCTGCTCTTTCGCATAATCCTGTGGACATTGATTACATTGAATGTTATACGTGTGTTCTCCGGAAACGTGTAACTTAATACTACCTAGGTTGGTTGATGAAAAGCGAGCTTAGGATAACGAAGTCTTCTCTATGTGAACATCTTCTAGAATCAGGTCATTCAGTTCTAAGTGATTTATCCTTAAAAGTTATCTACAGGGATAAATTTAGTCAATTTAAAAGTCTGTGTTTCCCCCACTTATGTATACAGCTGAAACTCTTCTGTTCCATTCTTCCACTTCGCTTCATCTTTGTCTTCTTTGTTGTTATCATGATCGCAGTTTTAATACTTGACAGCTGAACTATTTAATAAACTTTTAAAAGTTTTATAATTCATCCACTTCAATTCTATTTCTGTTAACACTGCGTTAATTATCTTCAAGCCAATGACACCCCATCCAATATTATTATTATTGTTCCCTTGGGTTCCTAGTGGAACATAGGGCTTCAACTACACGTCTCCACTTGCTTCTGTCTTCTGCTGTACTTTTCACCTGAATCCATGTTATTCCATACTGTTTCAACTCTTCTTCACACGATCTCCTCCATGTCACCCTTGCACTGATGTCCCACTCGCCGCTTCCCTTTCGGGTTCCACTCGAGCGTTGGCCTGACGCGCGATATCACCCAACGGCCTCCTTAGCCTATGAGTGTCCTATCCATCTCAACTTTCTTCTGCATATTCGTTGGGCGATTGGTTCTTGTTTTGTTTGTTCCCATAGTTTGTTTCTTGTTGGTTGTTGTTCTTTCCTGCCATCTGATCTTCAGTATAGAGCCAGCGAAGACAGTTAGGTGTTGATAAAGGTCTACAACAGGCTGTTGGAAATATTCTTTGTGACCCGACAAGTTTCTGATCCATCCGTATAGAAGAACTGACTGACTTCACGTTGGTATTGAAAATCCGAATTTTGTTGTTGATTTTGAGGAGTGACAGCGGAAGATTTCCAGATTGGTTTCAGGTTGATGAATGTGTTTGTCGCCTTCCCGATTCTCGATTTGACATCCTCGTCCGTTCCACTTGCCTGTAGTTGAGACAATGCTCCCTAGATAAGTGAGTGAATGAAGTAACCTCTATCAAATCCCCCTCTTTGATGGTGATTGGCGCTGGGTGTTGCTGCTGTTGTTGTTGGTTGGTTGGTTATTTTCGTGACCTCCGTCTTGTCTATGTTCACCTGGAGTCCTGTCTTCGCCACCAGCTTCTTCGACCAGTTTTTCCATTTTCGCTTGTAAGTCTTCTATCCAATAAATAGCCCGTGAATTCCAAATTCTACGTTACTTGATGAACCCCGCTGGCAACAGCTTCTCTCTAGAACTCCAAGTAACTTCCTATATAGAGCCAGTTGCTATAGCGTATCAGATTAATTTTCAAGTGTTGGTTTGTAGGGATTTGATTTGTCTTATGTTTGGTCACGAGGTAACATAAGTAAGAGAATCACTGGAAAACCAGAGAATACTGGACAGCTATTTCATCCTAATCTAGGACTCCTCTTTAATACATACCCAACTGGGTTCGGACTCAAAGTCTTCCCTATTGCAAAGCTTCATAGCATATGTATATTAACTGAGCAATTCTCAGTGCTGCTGAATGCGTTTTTCCATAAAAGGAATACGACTACACACAGCTACTCGAATATAAAGTCGTGGAAAAGAAATATATTCCTTCACTGAATGAAAAAACACTGTGCTTTACCATATGATTCAAATATAGAACCTAAGTAAATTTATACTGCAATTTGAGAAAATCCCAGTTTTGACAGAATAATACAACTTCTGAACAACGTGACAAAATTCTTCTACTTGATTGCATGGAGGATTTCATCATGAGCTGATATCAGTTAGAGAACCATTGGAAAACCAGCTGGGAGTACCGGACAGTTGTTTCGTCCTAGTTTTGAATTCTTCAGCGGTACACACCCACCGGGACTCGAACCCAGGACCTTTTGGTTACAAGGCGAGCTAGCTCGTAGACCATTGAGCCACTGGGACCCAATCCAATGGTCCTTGAATTCTAACTTCTGCCAATTCACGATATAGCGTGACCCCTAGCCAATGTCTTCGGCGAGTATTTGTCCTCACACCCGACCTGCTGCACCCTACTGGTCACGACTTCTCACTGGAACCCCAGGTTACTACCTACCTGAATAGGGCCAGTCACCAGTGAGCATCAAATTAATTTTTCAAGTATTGGTTTTCCAAGGATTTTTTGTTTGATTGCATGGAGGATTTCATCATGAGCTGACATTGGTTAGAGAACCACTGGAAAACCTGTGGGTGCGTACTGTCGAAGAGTCCCAAACTAGGACGAAGCGGCTGTCCAGTACTCCCAGCTGGTTTTCCAGTAGTACTCTAACTGATGTCAGCTCATGATGGAATCCTCCATGCAATCAAACAAAAAATCCTTACAAAACCAATACTTGAAAAATTCATTTCCACCCTGCCGTACCACGAAAAAAATACCCGTCAGTGAATACACACCTAATCAAGCATATTTCACTTCATTTACTACTAAAGAAGACTGAAGAAAAAGATACTTTTCACTGATACTTTTGACTGACAGGCAAATATTGATTATCCATTCTTTCATTCACCAAAAATACAGTTTTCAAGGATACCGAAAATACAACAACAACAGCAACAACACAAAAAACACAGTGAAGTTGTTGTCTAAGATAAAGCAGCCTTAAGGCAGCATTAATGATGATTATAATGATGCATTATACATTTCAGCCAATAGTATTCAAAGTTAACAGTTCTTCTTTTTTTCTATGTAATGCGCGTATTACTGTAGTTTTTTTCAAAAATAAAAAATATATAACGCTTTACTGTTTAAAAGACTTTTTTTTAGAATGATAGACAGATTAGAAGACAGATAGATGATGATCGGCAAACGGAATCCTTTATCATCAGTTAGTTAAGACGGTTAACAATGCACAGATACAGATAAATTCAGAAAAAATTAAATTAAATTAAAAACGTCAATTAGACACATCAAGTAGACAGAGAGTCTCGTGAGTTGTTGAAAAACAACAGAAACGATTTTACCAACTATTCTCACATAAAGTAAAAGTCAAGTATACACTGAATTATAACTCGAAAGGTTTAATTAACCATTGAGCACATTCATCTAAGTAGTTAGAGGTAATTTCAGAACTTTCAGAAAAAAAGAATTTCGATTCCAGAAAATTCATTTTTATTTATTTATTGCAAGTCCAATCATGAATTGATATCAGTCAGAGAATCACCGAAAGTTAAAGACTGTCCAACAAAACGCATCCAACGACTTCACTGGGAATCGATCTTCGAACCTTCAGGCTACGAAGCTAAACTCGTTAATCATTCAACTACTGTGGTGGGGATTAACGGCTCATGAAATGGCAGAAGTTAGAACTCTTGGGACTTTAGATTCCAGTGGTTGAATAGTCAATGAGCATGGCCTCGTAACCTCAAGGTTCAAAGTTCAACCCCTTGTGGGGTATTCGGGTGCCTCCTGCCATAGAGTGCCAAACTTGAAACAAATCAAATCCCCACAAACTAATTATTGAAAATTATTATTTATTTTAATTAACATAGAGAAAACAGAGGTGATGAAGATTCCTAGACAAGAACAAAAACAACAGACAACAATCAGCATAAATGAGAGGAACCTGAAAGAAACTACCTCCTTTACCTACTTGTCTGGAAAGCATCATTTCAACTACAGGAGAACGGAACTGACGAGGATATCAAAGCAAGAATCACAAAAGCAAGACAAGCTTTCACTACTCTCAAGTCTGTGTGGAGGTCAACAGCACTCAGCATCAAAACGAAGATAACATCCGGATTTTCAACTCCAATGTGAAGTCAGTCAGTGCTACTCACTATACGGATGGATCAGAGACTTGCACTGCGCGTCATGAAGAGCATCTCAAACAAACTACAGACCTTCATTAACAGTTGTCTTCGCTCAATACTTCGCTCAAGATCAGATGGCCGGCCAGAAAAGATCAGCAACAGAGAGGAATCTCTGGCAATGAGTGAACCAACTCAGCAGGAACCGATTGTGAAACAAATAGGCAGGAAGAAATGGAGATGGATTGACTGGTCATACTCTGAGAAAACAAACTATCAAGTGACATCACTAGACAAGCCATTGATCGAGTGGAACCCGAAAGGGAAGCGGCGAGTTGGTCGTCAGTGCGAGGGTGGGTGACTTGGAGGAGGTGATGTGAAGAGGAGATGAAAGCGTGCGGGCAAACTTAGAGCCAGGTGAAGACTGTAGCAGAGAACCGAACGCAATGGAGACGCACGGCTGAAGCCCTATGTTCCTCTAGGAATTAAAGGAAACAATAATAGTAATAATTTAATTATCGCTCCTTTATTGCATTGTGACTGGAAATTGAGTCTTCAGTGCTATTTCTTCATTCTACGCTATTTTCTGCCATCATTTTCACTTGGCCTTACGATTGCCCACAAGCTTTTATTCCTAGTTTACATGGTCTCCTTCATACATCATCCTCGAATCCACCCCCGACTCATCGCTTCCCGTTAGGGTTCCACTCCAGGACCTGCCTGGTATGTAACACCAGTTGGTAGCCTCTTCAACGTATGTCCAATCCATCTCCATTTCTTTCCGTATATTTGTTGTGTAATAAGTTCCACATTAGTTGTCTACCTGCCAGAGTTCCTTCTAGCTTCTTATTTTTGGTCAGTTATTTGATCTTCATTATCTCAAGAAAATGTGATCCTTTTTCTGAGTTTTATAAATCAGATTCACAATTTCTGTATAACACGGTTCGAGGGAATGAAATTGCGTCACGGTTTCCCTTGGAAACCAAAATTGCACAAGCAACAATATATATGAATTGCTCAGTACCACAAACGCTAGAAAAGAAAGTAATCATAAATGCGTGATAGTGTATGCTAATGATTTATTGATATGAGTCGTTTGATAACACACATATCAATCAGTAGTACTTTCCAGCCAGCCAGATCGAAGTGATCTAAACACTGGAAGCCTGTATCACTCATTTAGGGCCAAGCTCATTGGTGGTGTGTCCGCTTTGATTTCGTTCATGGAGAGCTCGGTTTAATAGTTTCATATCCTTTAGAAAAAACTACCCGATGTTGTGTTTTCTTAAATATATAGCACAATATTCATTATTATTGCTACTATTACTACCTTGCGCTTTGAGCAAAACATAGGGCTTCAGCAACACACCTCCAATGTATTATTGATGTAAGTATAAAACTTGGGCACTATGGTAGAGTAAAACTCCATTATGGATAAAATTTTATTTTGATAAATCACACACTGTTTGTTATACGGTAATATTAACTGATGACCACGTTTTGAGCACAAACTATTGCCACTCATAATCATATCAAGTTGATATTCAGTGGGCATGCTTCGTAACTTAAAGATTATCCATCTCATAGTCAAGAGTGCGGAGTCCCAAACTAGGATGAAACAACACTCAAGCGGGTTTTTTTTCTTTCTTTACAATGATTCTCTAATTAATTTCAGTTCATAATGAAATCTTCACAACCACCCCTATTGTATGTTCGAGAAATAAGGATAAACTACCTAAGTTTGCCTCAACTATGTATATCTACCAGTTTGACTGCAGCTGTGGAGCCAGTTACATTGGACGTACAGTTAGTCAGGTTCATCATCGTATTTCCAAACATTATCCAGCACGGTTAAGCAAGAGACAAACAAGATATATTCGTAGCTCTACTTCAGTACACCTTGTAGATAGTGAGCATAAGGTTAACGTTAATACAGCATTTAAAATTATTTATCGCATTCCTACTAATCTTAATTTTGCCTTTCGAGTTCGTCTTCTACAGAAAGCTGAAGCAATAGGAATCCACTTGAAGAAGCCAAGCCTATGTGTACAGAAGAAATTTGTACAGCCACTTCCTTACCTTAATCATCGTTACATGAATGTATAAACCAGACTACTTCGTCCCCTTCCCCCTAAACCTTTAAAAATTATAGAAATTATAATTGTCCAAATTATTTTATTTTATTCTTATGACCACTTCATCCTTCGTTACAAGTTATCATTGTCCGAATCGTTTTATTTTCTTTAACAATCCGTTACATAATCAACCTGAGCACACACTTATTCTTTAAATTGCTCTTTATTTTTCCAAAATTATGCATTATGCAATCCACTTGTTGTAACCATTTCTACCTTCTAATTGTGCGTATTTATTTTCTTCATTAACTATCAACCCATTGACATGTTGATACTGACTAATTATTGTTAACAAACATATCAGTGCCACTTGTTTGGTAAACTGTTGTGTATTGTAATAAAAATGCTGCTATATATACATATATTAGAGTAGAGCCACAGATGAGGATCTTATTCTTCTTCTTTTCCGACATAGAACTTTGCACATATGTGCGGCAGTTCAAGTCACTATACTTCACTCAGCACACAAAGCAAGGGAAGAGAGTAGGAGAAATGCATAATATAGACAGTAATCAGAGGTGTGAGAGAGAGGTATAGTAATAACAAAGAACAAAACATATATGTGTAAAACTTGGGCACTGTGGTAGTAAGTAATTCCATATTAGTTTGCTTATTAGGTATATCACACAGTGAAACGGTATTATTTGCTGGATGACGTTTCGAACGTTCGAAACAAACTAATATCGAAGAACAAAACAGTTTAATTGGAAATCATCAGTCACAAGGAGTGGATGCATCTGTGCCAGCCATTGAGAACGATTTTGAGCCATGCCGCCAACTGTTTTCAACCATTGGTTTTTACCGTCCCGAGGACCCCAACCACGAGGAAGTCTACACCTTCCTACGTGGCTTAGACTAAATGTTGTAGATTTCATTGACTGGTGCCATGTTTTGGTTTGACCGCCGCTAGCTATTTTCCAGCCTGACTCTATATCAGCTTACATTGCCCATTGTTGAGGAAGGCGATGACTAGGCATACGTAACACATGTCCTAATCATCTCAGTCGATGTAATTTCACAGTTTCGTCGACTGATTTCTCCTCCTTACCTAGCACTCGACCGAAGCCTAACTTCAATATCGCTCACCTTATTATACCACTTCACACGGGAGATAGAACACAGGCACCTATGATCGAAGACAGCTAATCTTTTCATGTCTTCCACTCTCAGTGGCCAGGTCTCACAGCCATAAAGGAGGACGGAGCAGACTGCTGAGCAGTACACACGCCCTTTGTTCGATAGTCAGATATCACGTCTGCTAAACCAGAGACGGTGTAAACTGGCATATGCAAAACTAGCCCTCTGTATCCGTGCTGAGATTTCGTCAGAGATCAACCCGTTGTCTCTGGCTGATGGTACTTCCCAAGTAAGTGAAGAGGTCAACGTGCTCTACCACTTCGCTCCCTATTTCTAATCTAGGGGTCGGTGTAGTCCAATCCTGCAGCATCATCTTACATTTTACAGGGGCGAATCGCATGCCAAAAATACGAAGATTGCAGCTCAAGGTGTTCAGAAGACTCTTCGACGAGATGATTCCCTGGTAGCAAGTCAATCCCTGAGTTTCTGAAGTGAGTTAGGGATCTAACTGAAGGGTACATATTTCTTCACTCAATCTTTCTGTTTTCTAAATGTCTAAATGGGCATATTTTCTATACATAATGAAATCTCCATTAAAAAAATATTTTAAAATTGCTAATGGAACTTCTAGTAGTAATTCCATTAGATAACTAATTTAATTTAATTTCTGCATTAGTAGTATGGTCAACCGACTGGTCGAATGAAGTTATCCATGAGTAAATAGAAGTCACACATCCATCCTATGTACACACTTCACTTTTAATAAAAAATCAACCCGTTAATCAAACCCCTCCCCCTCCTTCTCGTGATCCCACTGTTGACCCAAAAATAGCAAAATACTAATTCTTCTATACGCATTGTAGTGTAGATAAATAAATATATTCATCAGGTCAATAAGGCACACACACGACTGAATTGTTATAACCCATGGGAAAAACAAACACCAAAACAAAACAATACAATACAGGAATTAAAGCAATTTACTTGCCTTAAGGAAAGATAAAAGCTTAGCCTCTCTATAACTAATTAATCAATAACAACTAGAGAATAACAATAGAATTGGTCAAATGCGGGGGTGGTGGGGGTGTGTGAACTGTTTTCACAAAGATGATAGATAATACAACAGTCAAAGGAAATAGGGAATATTTGTGGAGAAGAAGATGATGAAAATTAGTAGGAAGAGAAGAGGATTAAAGGTTTTTTCGTGATAGATTTTTGAAAACAAAAAAGGAAGGTAGCCAAAAAGTAAACACATTAACTACTGAGAGACATTATAAATATACTAAAAGGTGACCGTAGTTATTTTTCTATCCTTTCAGAAAAAAAAACTAAAACAAAAATAAGCATCTAAGTAATTATATATGCATGCTTTGAATTCATCAAAAACGGAAGTGGCTTTCGCTTAATGTAATGTGCTTAAAACTAACAGTATAATTCAGAATGTGAGCTAATATCATAAAATTTTATGTTTGTATGGATAATGGTAGTGGCTTGATGGTATACGAGCTCGAGCATTGTAACCAGAAGGTCCTGGGTTCGAGCCCCGGTGGGTGCTGCATACTGATGAAGAGTCTCAAACTAGGACGAAGGAAACAGCTGTCCAGTACTCTCTAACTGGATTTCCAATGTTCCTCTAACCAATGCCAGCTCATGATGAAATCCTGTAACTAATCAACCAAATCCCTACAAACCAACCCTTAAATAGATAAGTTTTATTCTGTGATCCTAAGCAGTGCATTGATGGTTCAGAGGTAGGATAGTCGCCAACCACCCACCATGTGGTCCGAGGTTTGATTTCCGGCAGTTGCCCTCCTGAAACTCTCTTAGGAAGGTCGGGTGTGAGTTTAGCAATAAGTGTAACAATAAGTGTAAAAGCTAAAAGTAACTGAATTTTCAACAACAACAACAACAACGGTTGACTTCACTCTTCACTCGTGGCAGAGCAAACCAACCATCAAGGGCTTTATGGACCTATGCTATATGTTAGATGACACACAAAGTGTTATTGCTAAGTGCATATTTAATTTATTTTACAACTCATATAATCATTATTTTATAACATTCCATAAACCCCAAAATCTGAATATCAGTCTCCAGCGCGTTGATGGCTATTGTAAGCATACCCTGAAGCTGTGTAGTGAGATGTCGCAGCCAGTAGGGTCAACCATGTCAAGGGGTAAGTGGATGCTCATAGAAGGCACTGGTTAAAGATAGCGCTATATCACGAACTGAAAGAAGTTAGAAATCACGATTCATTGAATTACAGACCAAATGGCTAGATGGTCTACAAGCTTGGTTTTGTAACCTAAAGTTTCGGGGTCCAATCGGTGGTGGAGTCATGAGTGCACACTTATGAAGAGTCCCAAAATAGGACGAAACAGCTGTTTAGTCCTCCTTGGTTTTCGATGACCTCTTCAACCGGTGTTCACTCGTGACGAAATTTAACAATTTGAAATTATTCAATAGTAACCTGCAATTGCATTGAGGTAAGTTTAAGTAGTCGTTTAACGGAACTATTGCCTAATAACATTATTACTTTATTACATATACAATTTAAATGTCATCACAGTCATTTGGCGTGTGTGTGTGCATTCCCGCTTTTAGAAAAATCATAGTAAGTAGCAGTATAAGGATTTGACATTAAAATGCATCTGGTGTGGAGGGGGCTCTTTGTGCCTACATGAGAATGAAAAATGTAATACTTCATTTGACTAACTTTTTACTACTGATACATTTAAGATGTGCAAAACAAAAAGAGGTTTAACGATAATGACATTTTTTCATAAAGGCTGTTAATTCCTTTGGAAATAATTATTTAGAGTCGAAGAAAGAGAAAAGTTTAAAAAACATTGTGAAGAAACCCATTACAATTACTCATTTATTTTATTATAGCTTGATTCTACACAGTATTTTTGATACAACTCTGGAATTTTCAGCATGTGATATCGGTAGAGCAAATTTAGCAGGCCCACCATTGATATCAGGTGTGCGTCGGCCAGGGATCGAACCCCGGACCATGTACATGGTCGGCGAGCATCCTAACCGCTGTGTCACCGACGCACTTCTTTAATATTATATGATCAATAGAAGGCAACTGACATGTTAATCGCTTGGCTGAATCTGTATTCATTAATTTACTGTTCAGCTGCAACTGGGTTGAAGTATCTACATGGAAATAGAAAACTGAAAAGAGATCAATTACTGATTCCTTTCTACCTGATCCTCATGATTTGTCAATATATTTTTGGTTGTTGTTTTACGACTGCGGTTTTGATTGAGTGAGGTGACTGAATGACCCTGAACTGTCTGAGAGGAGTGTGTCTTGTTCTGTTAGATTCTTGTAGACAGATTTTGATCCCACCTTGTTGGAGGATATTCTGATTGATTCTTATGTATTATAGTATGGTTTGTAAGGGTTAGTTATGTTTTTACGAGTTGATGACAGATTGATATCAGTTAGAGAACCATTGAAAACCAGGGAGTACTGGACAGCTGTTTCATCCGACTTTGAGAATCACCGGCTGATGCTCACTAGTGACTTGCTATAGGATGGAGTTTCCTGGAGTTCTAGTGAGAAGTCGTCACTAGTGAGGTTCATCCAGATGTCACGTGTGTGGATGGGTGTCCCACCAACGACAATGAATGAGGTCGCGCTAAATCACGAATTAGTAGAAGTTAGAACTCATGGACTGGCCATTAAATCGGGTCCCAGTGGCTGAATGGTATACGAGCTTGCCTTGTAACCGGAAGGTCCTGGGTTAGAACCCTGGCAGTGGGTGCTTACTGCCGATGATTCCCAAACTAGGATGAAACAGCAGCTGTCCAGTACTCCCTGGTTTTCAACGGTTCTCTAACTGATTCTTATATGATTAAAAATTGTGTTTGATCGATTAATTCTTTTTCCACAGTATATACTTTGTACCAAAGAAACTTTTGGACTGTATAGCAACTGGACGACACTGCTGACGTAGTATTGTGTTTCTGATATCAGTTATTATTGTTGAACAATACCACGGATTCCATCACATCAAGTTGTGTTTTTGATATATAGTTGGAATGTAATATTGAGCTGTGCATCACTCGAACAGGTTCGGCAAGCTATACAAAACAGTGCATGGACTCGTTTCGTGGTTTCAAACTAGAATTCTCGGGATTTGGTAGTTAAAAGCTCATCAGCAGTGTACTGTGTTAAACTTAGCTATGAGTGACGAATTAGCTAAAACCATCTGAATTCTAGCTTTCTATCTAGTTAGCCGTTTGTTGAAATCTGTCTACTTGGATTAGTAACTGCATTACAAATCAACGAATCATGTGTTTAAACTCATCTCTACCATGGTACTATGGCAATGTTTGACTGTGAAGGGAGTACCAAGAAAGTACATTGCACTAATCAAGGAACTCTACTCAAACTCACGTAGCCGTGTAAGGGGTTATGGGGAATTGTCATCTGAATTGATAACAACCAGTGGTGTCCGTCAAGGATGTCCACTTTCCCCTTTTCTGTTTAACTTCATCATAGATATGCTTATGGAAGTATCCTTAACTGAACTGAACGACTTAGGAATCGACTTGTTACCAGGGAATAGTCTTATGGACTTAGAATATGCAGATGACATAGTCCTGTTAGGGGAGGACGCTGACAAAATGCAGAGTCTTCTGAAAACACCTTGAGCAGCAATCTTCGTATGTTTGGCATGCGATTCGCCCCTGTAGAATATAAGATACTGCTACAGGATTGGACTACATCAACTCCAAGCTTAGTGATAGGGAGTGAAGTGATAGAACATGTTGACCACTTCACCTATTTGGGAAGTTGTATCAGCACCAACGGATTGATTGATTGGTGACGAAATCTCAGCACGGATCCAGAAAGCTCGGGCTGCTTTCGCTAACTTACACCGTCTCTGGCGTAGGTGTGACATCCGGCTATCAACCAAGGGACGTGTATACTGCTCAGCAGTTTGCTCCGTCCTTCTCTATGGCTCCGAAACATGGCCAATACGAGTTGAAGACATGAAAAGGTTGTCTGTTTTTGATCATAGATGTCCATGATCTGTTTCTCACATTAGGTGGTATAATAAGGTAAGTAATGTTGACGTTAGGCGTAGAGTGTTGGGCAAAGAGGGAAAATCAATCGAAGAGGCTATAAAGTTACATAGATTGAGATGGCTAGGTGACGTGCTGCGCATGCCTAACCATCGCCTCCCCCGACGGACGGGCATTACTAGCTGATATAGATGTAGGTTGGAAAAGAGTAAGTGGTGGCCAAACAAAAACATCGCATCAATCAATCCATGAAATCCTTCCTTGACAGTTAAACTGAGTCAGGTAGGGAGATGCAGACTTCCGAGTCGGGGCCCTCGGGACTCTAAGAATCAATGGCTGGAGACAGACAATAGGTGACATGGCTCAAAATCGTCGTCAATGGCTTACGCAGATGTATTTAGTCTCTGTAATCTTTCATATTCCTTTCTACCGTTACTCATTCTGTTCCACTCTTATACTTGTCAAAACTCTATTGATTCTCTTCACTCATTTTCTTGTCTACCTTTGTGTGCTCTTTGGAACGTGGTAATTCGAAATGTTGCACTTGGGTGCCAAGTTCTATGTTGAATCCAGACAGAAAGACATCTCCACTAATTAAGGTTTGAACAAATAGGTTATATAGCAGCCTATCGCTCTTCACACAACAAGTGCTGTCCATTATTATACCCAGTGTGCATGTTATTAAAAGTCATTCTTGTTGATGAATATTTTATCAAATTTCATCCATAATAGCATATAACCATAAGTTTGCGATAAGTTTGGATATACTACATGTTGATGACATTAATATTTTATTATGGGTATAATCTTAATGTCATGACATCTAACCATTGTGTGTTCTCGTTTTAAGAAAAGTCAAAGTAAGCAGGGCAGCAATATAAAAATGTAACTTTAGAATAAATATATGCACAAATATCTTATAAAAAATGAGCATGTAAGTGTGTATTTGTGTGTGTGTCTTTGTGGCTACATGACAATGAGATGTAATCCTTATTTGATGAACGTTATTGATACATTTTAGAAGAGGAAAATAGATTACTAACAAAAATGTTTTAGTGTCAAAGAAGCTACTCATCATCTATTCAGAAATAATAATCTTTAAAGCTGAACAGAAACAAAAATTTTCAAGTATTGGTTTTCGTAGGGATTTTGTTTTGATTGCATGGAGGATTTCATCATGAGCTGACATCAGTTAGAGAACCATTGGAAAACCTGGGAATACTGGACAGTCGTTTCCTCCGTCCTAGTTTGGGATTCTTCAGCAGTACGCACACACCGGGGTTTGAACCCGGGACCTTCTGGTTACAAGGCGAGCTAGCTCGTAGACCATTGAGCCACTGGAACCCGATCCAATGGCCCATGAATTCTAACTTCTGCCAATTCACGATATAGCGTGACCATTTCGCAATGTCTTCTTCGATGAGTTACTGCCTCATCTTCAACCTGCCGCATCTCCGGGTTTGAATCCCAGTGGGTGCGTACTGATGAAGAGTCCTAAACTAGGACGAAACGGCTATCCAGTACTCCCAGGTTTTCCAGTGGTTCTCTAACTGATGTCAGCTCATGATGAAATCCTCCATGCAAAGAAACAAAAATGTCATGGAAGCTGAAGAAACCTATTACAATACAATTATATACTTTGTTAATTATCTGACTAAAAGAAAATGAGATAAAGGAAATTCTCCCGTTATAATCATTTGTCTGAGTTTGTATTCATTATTCATACAGAGCTCAGCTCCAAATGGGTTGAGGTAGGCAAGGGAAAACTTAGCAGTGTTTTAAACGCCTAAAAAAGAGATGCATTGATGAATTCTTAACTAATTTTCTGGAATTTCAAACATACACAGAGAGAGACTTCATTCTAATTTTGGTTACAGACTGGCAATTTCCACGTAAGAAGCTGATGTTTTATTTATTTATGATGTACATTGTGAACAGTTATATTGTCAAAAATTGCTAAAAGAAGAAACTTACTATTTAACTTGACAACTTGATCAGTACGTGCCTGTCAAGTATGCGCGCGGTGAAGACGCTAAATACCATCGTAACAAGAATATTGAAACTATTAAACCTTCAAATCTTTGTCATATTTCGACACGAATGTCAAGTGAGAGGCTTGATGCATCACCAAAAGCATTTCCAACAGGCTTCAGACTTTTCTCGGCAGCTACCTTTGCTCCATACTGAAGATCAAATGGCTAACCAGAAAAATAAGCGACAAGGAACTCTGGTAGGTAACGAACCAACCAAGACCCTAGTGCCCAACAAATATGCCAAAAAATATAGAGATGGAATAATGAACGTACGTTTTGGAGGCCGTTGACTGATATCACACAGCAGGTAAACCCTCGAATGCATCCCGAATAGGGAGGAACATAATTAGCATGACGCCAAAGGTGATATGGATGACATCATGTGTTGAGGAGGCAATGGCTTATGGCTAATTGTTGAGCCAACTAATAAGGAATGCACGAAACAGAGTGAAATGGAGATGTACCGCCGAGGCCGTATGTTCTACTCGGAACACATGCGAATAATAATAGTAACATAATCTTAGTCACAGAGTTCCTGCCTCGATTTCGGGACTAAAACAAAATACTAAGACTTTGATAACATTATAGCCAGTCTACTGTAACTCTATACCTTTTACTCAGACGTCATTGGAACCAGCGAAACCCAACACTAAAAACATGACATGTATATAAAAGGTTATCAGTGAATCAAAGGCAAGAGGGTAAAACTTTGGAAAATCAGCTAGATCTACAGGGAAAAGTCACCGTACTTCAAACTCTTTTCAGTCCAGTACTAATTCCCATTAAGACCATGGCAAATTTATTTCACAACTTAACAGAAATTATATAATGACTCTAAGAATGATATTGACAGCTGAACCAACAAAAGAATTGACATCACAAAAGAAAGAAAACTTCAAGAGAATAACTCCGCAGTGGTATGTTATAATTCTGACGTTAGTATTAGGATTATGCATAACAACGGAATTATTGCTCGGTAAACCTCAACTCGTAAAATTGAAGCCTACAAGGACAAACTGGGGATTTAGAAATAACGTGGAGGATTTCATCATGAGCTGACATCAGTTAGAGAACCACTGGAAAACCAGCTGGGAGTTCAGGACAGCTGTTTCGTCCTAGTTTGGAACTCCTCAGCAGTACGCACCCACCGGGATTCGAACCCAGGACCTTCTGGTTACAAGGCGAGTTGAAGAGTCCCAAACAAGGGCGAAACAGCTGTTCAGTACTTCGAGGTTTTCCAGTGGTTCTATAACTGATGTCAGCTCCCGATGAAATCCTCCCATGCAATCAAACAAAACCCCTACAAAACCAATACTTGAAAATTTATAAATAAATCAACTAAATGACGTCTTGATTAAAGACGACTTCACGATGCTGTTAATGAGGATGTTAGGAGATTAAGGTAAAGCGAGTGTCAGTAGTTCACTGGTACAATACTCACTCTTAAATCTCGCCTAGATGGCAGTAAGCTCGCCAAAGACGATAGTTTGGACCTGTGGCTAGCAACCTTAACACTCGTAAAACCAACACCAACGCTACTGAAATTCCAAAGCTCAAGCTTAAAGCCCAATATTCCACTCGGAAACTAGATGTAGTCAGATAGAATAATAATAATAATCGTCTACAAGTAGAAATACTGTTTCTAGGGAGTAAAAATCATCTGGAAGTCTGAAAGACAGATTTCTGAAGTTATGCCAAACGGATATTTTTTTTAATTCCAAAAATATTCTAAATCCAATTCCCTGATTTCTTATGACCAACATTCTATGGTCATTGGCAAATCAACCGGGAACAGCAAAGTTCTGGAATTCAACCAGCTTTATTAATGAAATACTCAGAAAGCTCAGTTTTGCAGGATATGATAGAGAATATATATGTATAAAAGTATATACAAACACATTCTTTCAAACAACCTCTTTTACCTACCGACCTTGGAAGCGTCGTTTCGACTACAGGAAAACAGAACTGACGAGGATATCAAAGCAGAGACGATCGAAAAAGCAAGACAAGCTCTCACTACTCTCAAGTCTGTGTGGAGGTCAACAGCCCTACTCAGCATCAAAACGAAGATTAGATCCGGATTTTCAACTCCAATGTGAAGTCAGCGCTACTCACTATACAGATCAGAGACTTGGCCAGCGCGTCATAAAGAGCATCTCAAACAAATTACACACCTTCATCAACACCTGTCTTCACGCAATACTCAAGATGAGATGGCCAGCCAGAAAACATCAGCAACAGAGATCTCTGGCAATCAGCGAACCAACTCAGCAGGAACCGATTGTTAAACAAATAGGCAGGAAGAAATCGAGATGGATTGGCTGGTCATACTCTGAGGGAACAATGCATCAAGTGACATCACTAGACAAGCCATTTCTCCAGTGGAACCCGACTGTATTGGAAGCGGCGAGTTGGTCGTCAGTGCAAGGATAACTTGGAGGAGATCATGTGAAGAGGAGATGAAAACGTGTGGGCAGACTTGGAGCCAGGTGAAGACTCTAGCAGAAAACCGAACGCAATGGAGACGCACGGCTGAAGCCCTATGTTCCTCTAGGAATTAAAGGAAACAATAATAATAAATATTTTTCTGTGCTTTAATGTTTCTGTAGCGATTAGGTTCATTTTTCGGGCTATAGTGGTTACGTCCACTCCCAAACATCCTTCTTTTACCACCGGCCTTATGATCGGTTAGTAAACTAGGCAGGATTTATAGATACATTAGAAGATATAAACTGACAGTAACATTTATTCATCATGTCGATGAAAAAAGAAAAGTTTTTTGCAAGAACTGTCATACTTTCCTAGTTGAACAGTATACAAAATACTACTCTTTTTTTAAAAGTAAGCATTTATCAGTATTGTAGATCTATGCACTATCCACTGTTCACAGTTAACGGATCAACATAGAGAGATTAAAAACAGAACACTAAATGTCTCGTATTTACACACAGAGAGAAATCAAAATTCATTTGAAATCTACAAAGTTTTCTTGCTGTTATCTATTAGGCGGCATAGAGAAATATCACTAGTAATCAGATATCTATCTCTCCCTGCATTACATCTACAGATTTTGTTGTCCCGATGCAGTATATGCATTTTTTGGGGGGTTGTCAGGATCTTTTCAACTTTTCAACTAACTAGTGAATACGTACTACAAGTTTTATTATATAGGTGTTTTAATGAGTGATATTCAACTATTCTTCTTTTTAATTGCTACTATTCTTGTATTTTTTTTCTATTTTAATTTTAAAGGGAAGTCAGAAATCGTAAAGTTTTGATTCACATGGCATAGAAGAAAACCCGACAAAGCACGCAGCTGACTGATAAATTCCACCTAGAAGCAAACTGCATGTGTACGTTCACATTGTGCTGTATTGGAAGCTGTTCACGGTTTCTTATCATTTGCTTATAAATAGAAAAGAAATTTTGTAAAACTGTTCACATACTTCCATGTAGTATGAATTGAAAAAAGACACCTTGACCAGCACAAAATATTCCTTTATGACCACACTTCGAACCTGTGTAGTTATTATATAGTACTATAAAGGGCAACACCACCAACAGCAACAACAACAACAGAAAACAATCAGCCAGCATAAATGGGAGGAACCTGAAAGAAACAACCTCCTTCACCCACCTACCTACCTGAGAAGCATCGTTTCAACTACATGCAGACGGAACTGACGAGGATATCAAAGCAAGAATCGGAAAAGCAAGACAAGCTCCCACTACTCTCAAGTCTGTGTGGAAGTCAACAACACTCAGCATCAAAACGAAGATAAGATCCGGATTTTCAACTCCAATGTGAAGTCAGTCAGTGCTACTCACTATACGGATGGATCAGAGACTTGCACTGCGCGTCATAAAGAGCATCTCAAACAAACTACAGACCTTCATTAACAGTTGTTTTCGCTCAATACCACTCAAGATCAGATGGCCGGCCAGAAAAGATCAGCAACAGGGAGGGATTTCTGGGAGCGAACCAAGCAGGAACCGATTGTGAAACAAATAGGCAGGCAGGAAGAAATGGAGATGGATTGGCTGGTCATACTCTGAGGAAACAATGCATCAAGTGACATCACTAGACAAGCCATTGCTCGAGTGGAACCCGACTGAAAGGGAAGCGGCGAGTTGGTCGTCAGTGCAAGGATGACTTGGAGGAGGTCATGTGAAGAGGAGATGAAAACGTGTGGGCAGACTTGGAGCCAGGTGAAGACTCTAGCAGAGAACGGAACGCAATGGAGACGCACGGCTGAAGCCCTATGTTCCTCTAGGAATTAAAGGAAACAATAATAATGATAATAGACTAACTCTTGAAAACTACATAACTGTACGTCTTTAAAGTGAAGTCACGGAAAGAATGTTCTTTACTGACCTATAACTTCATGATTTATGCTCCTAGTCGTTGATCATCTTTGAAACCAGCATTAAAGATAATCAAATAAAAAATTTAACCTGATCTTATCCAAAATGTCTATCTAAATTATATTCTACATTCATCAATGTGTTATTCATTTATCAAAAAAAAAGCGAAATTTAATATTGATCACAAAAATTAGTTTTCCAGAATGACAGTTAGTTATATTCTCTAATATAATAAATGCCCTCACATTAAGGTTAAAAATACACATACTGACAACAATTTTCACATTTTTTTTCATGAATATTATCTGATAACCTAAATCTTTTTACCAGATGGCAATCAAAACTATATCTCAACAAAAATACCCCTCGCACACACTTCTTTAAGATGACCGCTAAGTTGAATCATACGATATTGTAGGATATCGTATATAGATAGCATCAGGCTTTATAAGTCCATCTGTCAGCAGAAATTCTTAAATGCAAACTAAGCCATTGCTGATATAGAGAATATAACTCGTGCGTCGATGGCACAGCGGTTAGGACGCTCACCGATCATGCATGTGGTCCAGGTTCGATCCACGGCCGACGCACTCCTTTACCTCGCTAAGCTAGTAATAGAATTGGCAAAGAGGGAGGGTTGGGCATGAGGCTAGCAACCCCATCCTGTAAAAATAATCACCAGTGCTACAGAAACTTCAAGCCTCTAGTTTGAAGCCCTATGTTCCACTGGGAACGTGAAGGAATAAAAAAATTGTGTTAGAGTATAATCCCATCACAGAGTAAATTTATCTGATAAAAGCACACAGTGATACAGTTTTATTAATTTTCTGATGACGTTTCGAGTCTTAATATTGATTATGAGTAGTAAATTGTGCTTAAAACGTCATTATCGGTGAAGGTAGGGGTTTAGTTAAATATTTGTATAATTGAACCAATAGCCTAACTAGTAAGCAATTAGATTTAAATAATGAAATCAAACAAATTAAAGAAAACATTAGTGAATACCCACCAGGATTTATTCAAAAATATATATAGTAAGAACTATAGAAAAACTAAGATTAGCAATAAAAATTGCGAAAACAATATAGAGTTCAAAGCCTTTGTAGTACTGCCGTATAAAGAAGGAACATCAGAGCGCCTCCGTAGGATTCTCAATGAGGCTGAAATTAGGGTGGCATTAGAACTAAACAACTGTCTCAGAGATAGAATTGTTGGTATTAGATGGTTAGAGGCAATCTGCAGAAAGTCTTGGACTTAGGTTTCGTGCTAATTGACACTCATCAGCATGGAGTATATGCAAACTTGGAGGAAATGATGACCTCCTACAGGAAGTCAATCACGAGCCCAAATAGCTTAGTGATAAGGTCTCTGACAGCAGCAATGGGTGACGTGGGTCAGAACCTCAGAAGGGATATGAGTTTCTTCAAGGTTGCAGATACGCATTGCTGACTAGTGAGTGCTAACAAACACGAAACCTAGCTCAGGTAGGGCTTCCTGCCAATTGCCTCCAACCATCTAATACCAACAATTCAATTCACAGTACACCTTTATGACGAGCCACCTTGCATGGTGGCAACATTGCAAACATGACTGATAGACTTCAGTTTGCACCAAAGATACGATTAGGCACATTACACTAGTTACTGACTAGTGTCCAGTCAAAAAAATCTCCCAGAGATAAACTCTGTCGGCTTAAGGAACCAATAGATGATCCAATTAAGAAAAATAATATCATTTATCAAATACCATTTAATGATTGTCAGTGAGGTAAATTACATTGGACAGTCAAACTAGTAGTAGACAGGGGTCAACTAGATTATTGGAACATAAAATTT
The DNA here is from genome assembly GCA_944472155.2 of Trichobilharzia szidati. Classification (NCBI taxonomy): domain Eukaryota; kingdom Metazoa; phylum Platyhelminthes; class Trematoda; order Strigeidida; family Schistosomatidae; genus Trichobilharzia; species Trichobilharzia szidati. The sequence goes on along the minus strand of OX235272.1, from coordinate 19,960,927 downwards.
TAGCCAAACCTAGAATAATTGACCCTGATAAGTTGAATAACCTAGAAAAAAGCTCAGCTATTGCATCGCACTGCATTCATTTGCATGTAATCACACACAATAGAGTGGGACAGGTTGTCAGTATTAAAAAGTAATATAGTTAAGTGGAGAAAGAGCTTACATTGATGCATAATTAATGAAAAGAGGTTCAAATACCCTAAAGTTGGATTCATTTCAATCCTATAATTCCAGCAAAAAAACAAACAACAAAATCATAATATCATATTCGCACATAAATAACAAAACTCACATTGTTACTTCAGTAGGGTTGATTTCTTCACTAGGAGGAAGTCCAAGAAATGCTCCAATTTTAGAACGACATAAATCAGGATTATTACAAATAAATTCAGAAATTTCTTCACTGGAAGACAATTTGAGAAATTTATGTTTTGCCAAGAATTTCAAGCCTCTCAATGGATTTCTATAAATAATTTTTAAAGAAAACAGACAAAACATTTATTTAAATAGAAAAATTTCTGTATAACTGCTACACACCTGATATAAATCAAATGAACCACTGGCCAGTAAGTTGTCTATCTTGTCTGATTCAATTTGATTAGAACTGAAATGTAAAAGCCTGACTGGGAAGCCAATGGAGAGATCATACATTAGCAGTTACGTATGACGCATTCCTTTGACATCTGGGTAAATATCTTTGTCAAGTATTGGTTTTGTAGGGACTTTGTTTGATTGCATGGAGAATTTCATCATGAGCTGACATCAGTTAGAGAACCACTGGAAAACCTGGAAGTACTGGACAGCTGTTTCTTACTAGTTTGAGACCGAGTACCTATTTCCGTTTATCAGAATATCATTTTATGCATACTCACTTCGTCCTTTTCCCAGTGATCAAAAGTGTGACATAGTGAAGGGAAGCACTTCTGCTTAAAGTTCTTCGTTTTTTTATCTATGCTTCGTATACAAATTAGCATATTAACATTTAGGTAACGAATACAAAACTGTGACAGTTAATTAGTGAAATATAGAATTTAAAATAACACAAGGATTAAAAGTTTCTTGTGTGATTGTGTCTCTTGTGCGTCGGTGGCGCAGCGGTAGAATGCTCACCGACCACGCAGGTGGTACGGGGTTCGATCCTCTGCCAATGCACTCCTTTACCTCGCTAAGCCAGTAATAGGTCTGGTAAAGAGGGAAGGTTGGGCATGAGGCCAGCAACCCCATCCCGTAAAAATAAAATACCACTGCTACCGAAACTTCCGGCATCTAGCTTGGAGCCCAATGTTCCACGGGAAAAGTGAAGGAATTATAAAACATTAAAAGTCTCTGTAGGATTAATTTTGCCTACAGATTTAGTCCTTCCTCAATACTGACGACACAGAGTCTTGGCTTAGCTACAGTTAAAAACAGAATGACTTGACTTAAACTTTATCTGTTTCTAAAACATAAAATAAATCATACAATTACACCAAGAAAAATATACAAATCCACTGTCATTCAAAAAAGGACAAAAACGTACCGAACAGTATTGAGGGAACGGAGAAAATGAACAGTTAATTAATTACAACATGTACACACAATTAAAGTGACAGACAACAAAGAACACTCAAGGTCACATCACGTGGTGTGAGTTACATTAAATTAACCAATAATCGCGACAAGAAGGTCACATCATATTGATTAGCTGTCTATCATATAGTCTATCTGACGAAGTACAAGAATAGAGTTCCAGGATTGTAAACGTTCCAATGACCCTGAACGCATGCTAGTTATTGGTTGAGGAAGCTCACCATTATTCTAGCGCGAATAATGGTGCGTACTGGTGACACTGAATTAATTGTCTTCTAGGAACTTTCTTTGAAAAGTTGAAGCTGTCTTTGATGAATGTCTTGTTTCTGTCCAATTACTGGGTGCCAGAGCGAATAACGTTTGGGTTTTAGGAATTTATGACACTTAGATTCGCAAAGGGTTTATGGAGCTGATTCTAGATAGGAGTGCTGATACACTCCTCCCTATTATTCAGCGTCTAGTCTTACCAGGCACCACTAGTCATACAGATGAATGGGCGGGATATAGCCAATTATCGCAATTGGGATATATAGATCATAGAGTGAACCATTTGAATGATTTCGTCGACCCTGTCACCGGTACTCATAATAATTCCATCGAAGGTTTCTGGGGAAGACTGAAAAATAGAATCCGAGCTATCAACGGATCACAAAACGAAGTTATTTTCAGTCATTTGGATGAATGTATGTATAGAAATTATTTTATTTTAAAAACTGAAACTCCTCTTAATAATTGGAACATTTTTTATCTCATATTAGAGAAAAGTACCCTGTTTGATTTTTTTTCATCCTAAATTATGTAAAAATACGTGAAATTTTATGCAAAAATCATCCTTTTGTCTGATTGGTCGGTTCAAGGTCACTTGTGCATTCGTTCCTTGGGACTCTATTGTAGAACTTTGCCGTCTATCTATCTATCGCGATTAACATATATCAGAAAACGTAACACCACAAGTAAGATGGTGAAATGTAAATACGTCTACACCACATTTCGATCATGTACAGTCTCGAACCAAAGATTCCTATAGTCACGTAGCTTGCAGACAAGCGAACTAAATTTTCTTAGTATTTTCAGACCAAAAAGTGCTCATTCCATGAACTGGTACCACATTATAGTTTTGTCACTTTTCCTTATGTAATAATAATAAGCGGTAAATATGGGCTAGTTAGTGTATTAGTAGCCTCCACCTAAGATGTATTATTCTTTAAAAAACGGTAGATTCCTAATAAATTTTGGCGCTTTTTATCTCATTTGTTCTAATACGAAAAATATTCACAATAACAGCTTGGCAAATTAAACAATATTTATTCTTATTGTGGTCTACAAATTCACATTTACGAACTTTCAGTTACAGAGGAAGCGAAACTAAAGCCTATGTAACAGATAGGCTTGTAAGCCTTACTGACAGAGGCATACAGATTAACTAGAGGTAATCAGTTCCAATCCTACTGTAAATTATCCCTTTTTATTTTAACTTTATCTAAATTACGCTTAACACTACAGTCCTTTTAAGATATAAGACATCTTAGACGCATCTGTTAAATACAACTGACTGACTGACTGACTTGACCGATTTTTCGTCAACATAACATTTAGACTATTTAGATTACTTATGACCGACTTTTGAGTCGGTGGTTCAGAGGTAGAGTCCTTGTCAACCGCGCACTGTGCCAGCAGTTTGAATCCCAGCCAACACATTCCAAAGCCTCACTTAGGTAGTAGTGTGCCCAGTGAACAGGGAAGGTTGAGCGTGAGGCTGACAAACTCATGCCGTAAAAGAGAATAACACTATAGCTACTGAAACTTCATTTGCACTATTAATACTCCAATAAGAAGCAAAATAATAATTGGACGCGATGTTTTATATATGTCAACAAGAACTGGCGCGGAATTATGCTCCTGTCCATCCCAAGCAAAATGCTAAGCCGTATAATCCTGGAGAGAATCAAACAAGCCACCCTGGATGAAAAACTTCGACCGTAATAGGCTGGATTCAGGAGAAACAAGTCATGCATTGATCAGATTGCCACATTATGGATCATCATTGAACAAAGCTTGGAATGGCAGTCACCTCTCCACCTCACTCAACTTCATCGACTTTGAAAGGCCTTCGACAGCGTCGATCGAGAGTTGATTTGGAAACTACTTCGCTACTACCAAGGGGTGCCACCGACAACTATACATCTCATCCAACAGCTGTATGACAATGCTGCATGACAAGTAATCCACAACGGGAAACTCACGGAATCCTTCGAAGTGAGGACAGGAATAAGACAAGCTGGCTGCCTACTATCGCCAATGATTTTCCTGATTGCAGTAGATTGGATAATGCGACAAACAGCAAGCAATGAAGAAACAGGCATAAAATGGACTCCCACAAAAAACTTAGCGGATCTGGACTTCGTCGATGCGATATATGTCTGAAGGTCAACAGCATTCAGCATCAAAAATAAGTTGCAGATTTTCAACTCCAATGTGAAGTCAGTGCTACTCACTATCCGGATCAGAGACTTGCACTGCACGTCATAAAGAGCATCTCAAACAAACTACACACCTTCATTAACAGTTTTCTTCGCTCAATACCACTCAAGATCAGATGGCCGGCCAGAAAAGATCAGCAACAGGGATCTTTGGGAGCGAACCAACCAGGAACCGATTGTGAAACAAATATGCAGGAAGAATTGTAAATGGATTAGTCATACCCTGTACTTCGAGATTTGAAAATGAACTGCTGAAGGTATCACGTCAGATCCAGTGATTATCGATTCAATCCCAGTATGAATACTAAAGAAAGATACGGTGTTTAATAACCTGCATCATCTATGGCATCAATATTGCTGTTAAACTTCACTAGTTGAGGTGATCAGAGAAAAGATTACACCATTACATCAGAGCATCATAAACTACTTAAGCACCATAAAGCTAGAAAAATCGAGAATGACTTAACTAAATGATCGTACCAATAAATGAAGATCCTGTCTACCATTTACGGCCATGCGTTAAAGTGTACACAACCTAACTGACATACTCAATGGTATTAGAAATGACTGTTAAGAGGATATCGGTGCTATCGACTACAACCGAAAGTAGTGACGTGGACACTATCATTCTGTAACGTTGTAAAAAAAACTTTCTAAATCGGATAAAACTTAATGCAGTTTTTCATCTCAAGCATACTCACTTTCGCTTTTTTCCAGTGATTAAAAGTGTGACGTAGTGAAGGGATGCACTTTTGCGCAAATTTCTTAGTCATTCTATCTATGCTTCATATACAAAGTAACATAATAAGATTTAGGTAACAAATACAAAACTGTGACAGTTAATTAGTGAAATATAGAATTTAAAATAACACAAGGATTAAAAGTCTCTTGTGTGATTGTGTCTCTTGTGCGTCGGTGGCGCAGCGGTAGAAGGCTCGCCGACCCGGTCACAGACACACTAATTTGCCTCACTTAGCGGTCAACGTGCTCTACCACTTCACTTCTTATTTCTAATCTAGGGGGCCGTGTAGTCCAATCCTGCAGCATCATCTTACATTTTGCAGGGGCGAATCACATGCCAAACATACGAAGACTGTTGCTCAAGGTGTTCAGTAGACTCTGCATTTTGTCAGCGTCCTCGCCTAGAAGGACTATATTGTCCTTGTGAGTGATAGTATTCCCACTGAGACCCAATCATAGTACTCATCGCTTTAAACACCAAAGTTTTATCTTCTTGGCTTATAGACTGCTTGAACACAGATGTCTGCATATTGGCAGGATTTCTAAGTTATGTTTCTGTTTTCTCACTTCTTCATGCACCACTAAACAATTAGTCAATTGGTCAACACATGGTTTATTTCACTACTGAAAAGACCCCAATAATAATAATAATACCGTTTGTTTGATCAATTACAAACCATTAAACTGAACTTGTTTAATAAAAACATACTTAGAAAATGCTACTTTGTTAAAAAAAAAGCCTCAGTAATCATACAAATGACCTTTTAAATTTTATTAGAACCATAATTAAAACTGAAGGCTCTCTTTTTCTTCTTTCTTTTTTCTTCTCAAAACTTAACAGTAAAGGCACATTGGCTTAGAATCGGTTATCGGTGAGCTCAGCTGATAATTAAAACTATCATTCGTCGTAATTAATAATGATAATAATATAAAAATTATTTAAAAATAACTGTGCTGTAGAATAAATAGTTCTTTGTTATAAATAATGTTACATTTATCACTATTTGCATATTTAATCATATTCACACAATTCAGAGAATTGAATAGTCCCATAATTAATTCAGAACAAAATATTTAGAGCGAACAATTGTAGTTTCAATAAATTCTTCTTCTTCAGGCTCTACAATTATAAATCCAGTAATTTAAGCATACAATAGCCAGCCAGTAAAGGTAAATGAGAATCATATCAGTTATTAGACAATCCGGAATCACCCAACCTCTACTTTCACAATTTGTCAACTCTTGTATCCTACCTATTCTACTTTACTGCTCCCCGTTATTCTTTCCTGGGCTACTGAAAAAGGACTATTCCATCCTGAGAAGGATGTTGACAGTAGTTAGTAGGACTAGTGGTGTTAATCTCAGTCAGCTCGTGACTACTTTAGTTGATAGGCATCTAAATACATGTGAAAAATGGTCAAAAACCATACTCTCAGACCCCCAACACCCCCTCTATTCCCAACTCTCTCCTTGTATCTCATCAAGTAAAACCAGAAATCAGTATAAAAGAATCTATGCTCGTACAACCAAGTACAGGAACTCAACGATACCATACTTGGCCCGTGTTCTAAGCGACAGAGACAATGTTAAGCGTGAAACCTGTGACTTGCTTTGTTATTAACAACATAATTTCATACTCTTTTATTTCTCTCCTATTTCGTATTCTTTAGTGAACTCCTTCTTCAAACTTACTTAGCTACCTAAAATATTAACATTGGCTTCCTTTTTTGTTCTTTACTATATTCCTTCTATTGTGTATCCACTGGTTCCGACTATATTAGCACTATGAGTAGTACAAAATTTTCGTGTCATTAACCATCATGTAATTATTAGTTTTGTGGTTGTTTTTCTTATTTTCTATACTTTTCGGCAATATTAAACTGACAATCATTGTTTGTGAATGCTATAGTCACCACCTCAAAAAATTTTGTATTATTCAGGATTACTCACACTACCACCACAAACACTGCATTAGACCTTGGTAGACTTAAGTACTTTTTCGCATTCATAATTATTTTGTGTTTATCCTGTTTTTTTTTGGTTTTTTTTGGTTTTTTTTTGCTGTTGATGTCTTCAGATTTACTTTTTTTTTTGTTTAATACTTATTTTAAACGTCGGTAAAATTAGATGCAAATATTGTAGATATGTGCTGAAAATTCCACACTGTACCACTAGTACTGTTTCTGGAATAAAGCAAATCATTATTATTATTATTTACCGCGTTCCTAGTAATTTATCTAGAGGAGCTCGACTGCGTCTTCTATCAGTAGCTGAAGCGGTGGCAATTAATACCAGAAGACCATCTCTTTGCATACAGTAGAAGTATGTTCAACCTCTGTGTTTACCTTGGCCTACAATAAAGCCAACAAATCCTCCATTAACACTATAAATTCCTTTCACAATTTTCTTTTCTTTCCTTCTTCTTCTATTCCTCTGTTTCAGTGACAAACGTTCATTTTCGAATTTTATGATTTCATGACCTTTCTTATGATTTTATTACCTTGGGTTTAAGTAGTGCTTTTCTAACTTGCTATCGTATTTACAAAATCCTGTTCATTCCACTTCATTATATTCATTATTATTATTTGACAATCATTCACTAATAGTGCTTGTAATTTTACACCATATCATCGTTATTATTTTACAATCATTCTTACTGCCCTTATTTTCAACCTTGAACTTATACCTAGACCACCCCATTCGTTGGTTTATTTTCATATTGTCTCACACACCTTGATTACACTCACTCTCGAAACCTGTATTTTTCTGTTGACTATATTTATATATATACACACACACATCATTAAATTAAATTACTTCATCTCATTTTGTCCCATGTTCTCATTGACCATGCATATTAAATAAAACTATCTGACTATTGTTCCATCCCATCCTATACTTGTTCCACAATACACTTTCTGATATGATTCTAATTTGCCTTTACTGACTAGCTATTGTATGCTTAAATTAATGGATTTATGATTGTAGAGCCTGAAGAAGAATTTATTGAAACTACAATTGTTCGCTCTAAATATTTTGTTCTGAATTCAGAGAATATCATAACCCCATTTCTTATATTCCTTTGCGTTCAGAGCGAAACATAACGCTTCAAGCTAGAGATTTTAAGATGTTTCAATAGCAGTGCTGTTTTCTATTACAGCATGGGGCTGCTCTAGCCTCACACCCAACGTTTTCCTCTTTACACTGACTGGACTAGCTATCATCTAAGCGATGTTAAGGAGTATGTCAGCCGAGGATTGAATCTCGAGTCACTTGTTTTGATTGACGACTGTTCTCCAAGCTGAAAAATCGGCGTATAATCCCATTAATTGATTAATTAATATATTCATTATAGCAGTTTATAAGTGAAGATGAAAAGATAATTGGAAAAACAGCCTGATTGACGGTTTCTGACTGTAAGTTGAAGACTCTTCACTAGTGAAAATTGAAGTTCCAATGAGACATTAAAATAAAGCAAATCAAGTATGAAAGTAGTAGGCAAGTAATCCTTCAGTCACTTAATTCAAACTCAACGGTTTGGGTTCACGAACTTCCCCCGACTTATGATAGATAATAACGTAATCGCTGTTCAGCGCTACCAATGGATAACTACCGACACACTCCGTTCGTTAAACCCCACTGACAATGACTTTGCATTAGAACTCTACGAAATCTGTGACTGTGGCTGTAAGTTATCATCAGGTTTCTGAATTTCTGCTTCATAAACATTTTTTTCTCTAATTAAGAACATGGTATAACCACTACTTTATGAATATTGACAGTGAAGTGTAGGATTATTTTTGTCCTACAGATTTAGTCCTTCCTCAATACTGACGACACAGAGTCTTGGCTTTACTATAGTTAAAACAGAATGACTTGACTTAAACTGTTTCTAAAACATAAAATAAATCATACAATTACACCAAGAAAAATGTACAGATCCACTGTCATTACAAAAAAAGGACAAAAACGTACCGAACAGTATTGAGGGTACGGACAAAATGAACAGTCAATTACATGTATACACAAATAGAGTGACAGACAAAAAAGAACATTCAAGGTCACATCACGTGGTGAGAGTTACAATAAATTGACCAATAATCGCGACAAGAAGGTCACATCATATTGATTAACTGTCTATCATATAGTCTATCTATCTATCGCGATTAACATGAAGTAAGAATAGGTGACTCGGTGTACAGAAACACGGGATAACATAGGCACTTATTATTATTATAGTTATTTTATTCCTGTATGTCCCCAGTGGAACATTGAAGTTTCGGTATCAGTGGTTTTATTTTTTTGACGGAGTAGGGTTGTTAGTCTAACATCCAAACTACCCTCTTTACTGGCCTAAAGAGATATTTATAAGGAGTGCGGCGGCAGGAGATCAAACCCCTGACCACGTAAGGCGTAGTTGGCTAGCATTCTACCTCTCAACTGGATACTGGAACAAACTATGTACAAGCCCAAGTTGCTAACCACCACTTATAGTCAAAAAAGTAACCGAAAACAGAGTAATTACTTTAAAAAATAGTTATAAACCCCGTAAAGAGAGAAGTACCTTAGAATGGAGAATAAGTAAGAGGATTTTAAAAATCCTGTAGGAGACAAAAACACACTACATATGTTACTATTCCTACTAAAGATCTAGAGAGCTCCCACTTATAACGGGAAACTTCACAAATTAGCTGGAATGGGGATTCGCCATTGAGTTCTCAAAAATAACGAATAGTATCTTGGTTCAGTTGTTCAGTGGTAGAATGATCTCTCTGGCTACACGAGACTTCTAAGTTCGATTCCCAGCCAGTTCACTTCTAAACGTCGCCTAGCCGGTATTAATCCAGTAAAAGAGGGAAAGTTGAGCGTAAGGCTGGAAATCTCACCCTCGTAAAAACAACATCATCGTCCTTTAGATCATGGGATTTGGATTAATTTAATTTCACTTGTTAGATTTCGTCACAAACCAACATCAGTTAGAGAGGTCATTGAAAACCAAAGAGCACTGGACGTATGCTTCGTCCTATTTCGGGACTCTTCAACAACGCCCATTTACAACCGCACCAATGATCGGACCTGGAACCATCGGCTAACAAGGTCAAGTTCGTTTACCATGCAGCCACTTTGGCCGGAGTTCAGTGACACGTAAATTCTAACTTCTGCGCTACTCTCAACCAATGCCTTCTACAGGCATTCACTTCTCGTTAACATGGTGACCCCACTGGTCACTGTTCACACTAAAGCTCCATGAGATCCATCCACTAGCCACCAATGATCCGGAGATTGATATTTAGACTATGGGATTTTTAAGGGTAAAAGCCTCGCCGTTTCTTCATCTAGTCAAGGCGTCATCCTACATTGTTTTACATGTCTCTGTATACATAAATCACCTTCATAAATGACTGAGCCATGGATGTAACATAAAAATCAATCAATTATATCATTCAAAATGTTTTTTGTTTTGTAAACTTACCGATTAAATAAATTAATACCGACAGCATAAATATGCCTACGGCAACTGTAACACTGTTCCGGTTTAACCAGGTGTATTGTAGATTTAAGAAAGTCAGCATGACTTAAAAAATACCATGCATTGTTTTCATTTGATGAATACATCGCCTTTTTATCAGTATTAGTATTATCACTATTATTAGTAATACTGTAAAGAAGATTACTAGGCTGTGATAAATAAAATTGCCAATTCACTGTGCATAATATACAGGCAGGCTGCTGATTTTGTTGTTGTTGTTGTTGTGTATTGTTAGAATTATTCGAAGGTGGGTATGCATGAATACTGGATTGTTTGATATTATTATCATAATTAGTATGACTATTATTAATATGATGTGAATTTTTCTCATATTGAGGATTTGGCTTTATATCCTTTTCCCTTTCTTCTTCTACTCCTCCTCCTCCTCCTTGTTCATCTTCTCCGTTTATTCGAATAAACTGTGTATATTGTATAGCAGCGGGAGTGGTGATGTTTGTCGTTGTTGTTGTGGTGATGGTGGTGGCGGCGGCTGGTTGTTTCTCAGTTAGCAAACTTTTCAACTTTGGTGTTGAATTACTTAATTTTCTTTTCCATATAGGTGAAAGAGACGATTTGACAGTCTGCTCTTTCCGTTCCCCATTGAATTTATAGTCTTTAGGCTAAAATATTTATAGAGAAATATGGAAAGAAAAAATGTATTAGGTCTATTTTTATAATGGGTATACAATTTATTGGCATAAGTGGCTCAATGGTAGAATGCTTGCCAACTACGCATGTGGTTCGGAGTTCGATTCCTGACCGATGTAATTCTAGACCTCGGCTAATTTACTGGTCTGGCAAAGAGGTGCGGCTAGCTGGCTGTGAGACTAGCGACTCCACTCCGGGCAGTAAAGCTTCAAGGTTTCACTCCTGGAGCCCTATGTTCCACTAGGAACGCAAATAATATATCAGTGGTGCCATTTCATTGAAATTTCTTTTATTTTTGATGTGATTGTGTTTCAAGGCGGATGATAGATACAGTGTCAACTGCTAGATTTGAAGCACTTCTCGCATACATAGGCCGTGATGAGCTAAATTTCAAGTGAATTAATACTCGTCCTTGTTATCAGTGGTTTTTGGCTACTTGTAAAAATCAGTAGTACATACCATTTCACCGAAAATAAACTACAAAATATTGAGATTCAGTGTATAATTTATCGTCATCAGCTAGTTATTAATAGACACAGGCATTTTAATGGTCATTCAACCAGCTGGTCTAGGAAAGCAGGACACATTTATTAGGATTTATCTAACCAGTACAGTTTTTATGCCGTTTTCAGTTTTTAATTCCATATTAGTTTGTTTATTAGATGTATCACACAGTGAGTGAAACAGTATTATTTACTGGATGACACAGTTTCGAACAAAATTTATTGTTCATAATCATATCAATTGTAATCACACGACTTTGAAACTTGATCATCCCATCCTATGTCAGCAAAAATAGGATTGGTAAAATGTTTAAATGACAGAGCACAAAAACTAAGTAGTACCAAAGAAAATCTAAAACAGGAACTGATACACATAAAAGAAGCCTTGAAACTTAATAATTACCCTGATAAATTAGTCAGGAAATATGTAAGGAAATGTAAAAGTAAAATAAATAATGATAGTAGCGATAGTAATAATAACAATAATAATGATAATGATAGTAGTGATAATAATAACATTAATGATGACACCAACAATAAGGAATCTAAATCATCAGTAGTAATCCCATACAAGGAAGGAACCTAAGAAGCCTTACGCAGAATTCTTAACCAGGCAGGAATAAAAGTGGCTGGCATTCAAACCCACAAACTCAATTAGAAACAAGCTTTGTCGGTTAAAGGATCCTGTGCAGCCTTTAAAACAAAACAATTTAGTTTATCTCATACCCTGCCTGCAATGATTGTCAGGTCAAATACATAGGTCAAACTAGTAGAACAGGGACAGTCAAACTAGCCGAGCATAAAAAACCTAGCAAAGTCTAGATTAGTTGACCCGAATAAGATAAGAAATCTAGAGAATAGTTCAACTATAGCACTACATGCAATTACACACAACCATATAATAGGATGTAATAAGATGACAGTTTTAAAATCTAATGTCACAGGGTGGAGGGAGAGACTGATAACAGAGGCTTTGTTTATCGAATCAACTGAAGAGACTACGTGTAATAGGAATGATTCAACACCTGTCCAGCCAGATATCTGGAAAATTCTACTACCCCTAAGACAAATAGGAGAGAACAAAGAAAACTATACAACTCAAGTTTTGAAGTCGTGTGATTGTAATTGATGACATGATTATGAACAATAAATTTTGTTCGAAACTGTGTCATCCAGTAAATAATATTGTTTCTTCACTGTGTGATATATCTAATAAACAAACTAATATGGAATTACTTACTACCACAGTGCCCAAGTTTTACACATATAGTTTTCAGTTTTTGTTTTACGTTACATGAAGTATGTTCAACACTACTACAACAATTTTCGGCATTACTCATTATATACGAACTGAAGTAATCGAAAATGTAATCAGCGTTTCATCTTTGTCTCTTTTTCATATCCTGATATCTGATTGTATATATATACATACTTGTTAAACCAATTCCTAAATGTTTTCTTTACTTGTTGGTGACTAATGTCACATAGAATCAAAGATCTACAGGCGCAGACCAACACGCTGATAGAAGCAGCAAAGAAGGCAGAACTACACGTGAGTATAGAGAAGAAATAGTCGGCGAAGATACCCACCAACCAACAACAACAAGCATCAGTCATCATCAACGGGAGAAATCTAAAGGAGGTGACTTCCTTCACTTATCTAGGCAGTGTCGTTCGACCAAAGGTGGTACACAGATGTGGACATAAAAGTCAGGCAGGATCGGGAAAGCAAGACGAACGAACCTTCAGTCATCTGAAATCAGTGTAAAAAAAATCTACTCAGCTCGACATAAGGAACAAGATTCGGATCTTCGACACTGACATCAAGTCACTGGTTTCAAAAAATGATTCAGGGACATGGTGTGTCACAAAAAACACATTCCCAATAGGCTTCTGTAGACTTTCATCAAAACACCTGCTGTCACTGCCCTGATACTGAAGATTAGATTAGGCCAGGCAGACTGGATAAACGATAGGAAACTGTGCCAACGAATCGACGTAGAACCCATCGTTCAATAAACATGCAGAAGGAAAGCAGATGGATCAGACACAGCCTGAGGGAACTGTTGACTGAAATGGATATGTGCTGCTGAAGCCCCGTGTTGGAGGAGGATGGAAGCTATAAACAAAAATTATACCTACCTACACTAAATGTCAATTATTAAACTATGCAGAACTAAATACAATGTATACTAACTGAGAGACACAAAGACACACAAACAAACACTGCATGACGTAATAAGAAATGGTTGTATTCATTCATCAGGGTATCAGAATTTATTCCATATTAGTTTGTTTATTAGATATATCACACAGTGAAGAAACAATATTATTTACTGGAAGACATAGTTTCGAACAAAATTTATTGTTCATAATCATATCAATTGTGACCACACGACTTTGACACTTGAGTTTTATAGCTTTCTTTGTTTTCTCCAATTTGTCGTAGAGGTAGTAGAATTTTCCATATATCGGGGACAGGTGATGAATCATTCCTATTACATGTATTTGCAGTTGATTCAATAAACAAAGCTTCCGTTATCAATCTCTCCCTATACTCTCTGACATTAGATTTTAAAACTGTCATCCTATCCCATCCTGTTGCATAGTTGTGTGTAACTGCACATAGTGCTATAGCTGAACTATTCTCTGGATTTCTTATCTTATTCGGGTCAACCAATCTAGATTTTGCTAAGTTTTTATGTTCATCTAGTCTGACTCACTGCCCCTGTTCTACTAGTTTGACCTATGTATTTGACCTGACAATCATTTCAGGCAGGGTATGAGATAAACTAAATTGTTTTGTTTTAAAGGCTCTACAGGATTGATCCTTTAACCGACAAAGCTTGTTTCTAATTGAGTTTGTGGGTTTGAATGTCGTTTTTATTCCTGCCTTGTTGAGAATTCTGCGTAAAGCTTCTGAGGTTCCTTCCTTGTATGGAATTACTACTGATGATTTAGATTCCCTTTTGTTGGTGTCGTTATTATTATTATTATTATTATCACTATTATCATTATCATTATTATTGTTATTATCACTATCGCTATTATCATTATTTATAATAAATAATACCGTTTCACTGTGTGATATACCTAATAAACAAACTAATATGGAACTACTTACTACCACAGTGCCCAAGTTTTACACATATATTAATATCAGAATTTATGCTTTAAAATATCTATGCATTTGGATTAGAAACAAACCACACTTGTTGTGTAAGCCCACCCACATGTTATTTTTTACAGCATTTTACTTTTCACCTAGTTTCATGTCTCTCATTATTATAATTAATATTATAACTGATGTAGAATTACTCTCCAACATAAACAGATCTGAGAGAAGAAAACACAAAAACAAGACTATTATCTATCATGTGTGCATAATTTTAGAAAACATGAAAGAAGAATGAATGAAAAAAAACAAAAGAAAATCACAACAATTCACTTGCTTCTAAACGTGTTCTAGCCTCATTCCCATGTGAAGAATGTAAGCGTATAGTTGTTCCAGTGATTTTATTGACAATTGCCTTGTTGTTAACACTTTTAAAACATGTACACTTTAAAGTATCATTCTCCTGGGGGACTGAAGTTATTGATGTCGCATTTGAAATGCCTGTAAAAAAAAGAAAAAGAAAATAAAGAGACTTTCACAACATATATGAAAAGTTATCCTAAATGAAGGACAATAGGTATAATTTAAAAAATGGCTTATACGTCATATACGCTACTTTATCTGACATAAATCAAGTTGTTAATCTCCTTTTTTTAAAATTGAAGAGAACTGATTAATGAGTTCAGGTCTCAGTGGGAATGCCATTAATTTAATAGTGGGAGACTGATGTACATTTTGGTAATTTGTTTTTAAATGAAAAAGGGGCGAAACAACTCGCGTTCTACATTTTACTGTTGCCTACCATTCAACATAAAGAGTGAAATAACGTAGAAACTTCTATTTTATACATAAAGATCGAGAAAAGTGAGACATTTTCAAAGCCTTCACATTAATATAATTAAAAACTACCGTTTTTAAATGACAGATAGTGACGACCATCATTCAGAAATTATTATTATCGTTCCCTTGAGTTCCTAGTGGAACATAGAGCTTCAACTACACGTCTCCACTTGCTTCTGTCTTCTCCTGTACTTTTCACCTGCATCTATGTTAGTCCATACTGTTTCAACTCTTCTTCACACGATCTCCTCTATGTCACCTTTGCACTGATGTCCCACTCGCCGCTCCTCTTTCGGGTTCCACTCGAGCGTTGGCCTGACGCGCGATATCACCCAACGGCCTCCTCAGCCAGTGAGTGTCCAATCCATCTCCACTTTCTCCTGCATATTTGTTGGGCGATTGGTTCTTGTTTTGTTTGTTTGTTCCCATAGTTTCTTGTTGGTTGTTGTTCTTTCCAGCCATCTGATATTCAGTATAGAGCCAGCGAAGACAGTTAGTTGTTGATAAAGGTCTGCAACAGGCTGTTGGAAATATTCTTTGTGACCCGTCAATTTTGTGATCCGTTTAGAAGAAGTGACTGACTTGACGTTTGTATTGAAAATCCGAATTTTGTTGTTGATGCTGGGTTGAGTGACGAAGATTTCGAGATTGGTTTCAGGTTGATGAATGTGTTTCTCGCCTTCCCGATTCTCGATTTGACATCCTCGTCCGTTCCTCCTGTAGTTGAGACAATGCTCCCTAGATAAGTGAGTGAATGAAGTAACCTCTTTCAAATCCCTCTCGTCAATGATGATTGTCGCTGGATGTCGCTGCTGCTGTTGTTGTTGTTCGTTGGTTATTTTCATAACCTCCATCTTGTCTATGTTCACCTGGAGTCCTGTCTTCTCTGGCTGCTTCTTAGACCAGTTTGTCGGTTTTCGCTTGTAAGTCTTCGATTTTGTATGACATCAAACATAAATCATCCACGCGCGAAATCCAGGTCTTCTAGGTTCTTCACGTCGGTCCAGGATATCCCTGTCTTCTCGGTTCCCACTGTCTGACGCATAATCCAGTCCAGTCCACCACAATTAGGAATATCATTGGTGATAATAAGCACCCTTGTCTGACTCCTGTGTTTACTCCAAAAAACGCCTCGCTGAGTTTTCCGTTGTGGTTACCATTAAAAAATAACACGAGCTTGAAAACAAGAACATTTCATTTCAAAAGGGTAAGGGACTCAAAAATTTTTGAAGTATAATTTAAAGTTAGCAGTTTTGATCGGAAGAAGTGAGACGAAGATGACAACCGAATGAATACCAAAATTATTGTACGAGTTTTAAAAAATAGCAAAAATTTAAGGCCACTGTAGGAAAAGGGATTTGATAAACCCCCTCTGTACACAAAGTTCAGCGTTTTCCCCGCTTACAGTAATAGCTTTTGCTGTGTGTAGAAGATGTAGTCGGGATCCTTTCCAAATGACTTGGCCTTACCTTATCTAATATCACTTTGAAAGATTTTTCTTCTGATTCGGAATGACTTGTAGAAACAAGGTGTTCAACGATCGAACTGTGGCTTTGTCTCATTTCTCCTTTCCACAACCATATCACGAGATGTTCTTGTGGTCGTATAGACAGTAAGTAACCTACTGTTACAGATTATGTGCTTAACTCCAAAGTAATAAGTGAAATGATATATACACACATGAATGTTGCCAACAGCGGAACATTGTCTCTGACTTCCTGATGATGAATAAGAGGTTGCGTGGCGATGGCGACACATAGTTATGAGTCAAAAAATATTTTTCGAACCGTTCTCTATAATCTGTCCTTACATCTTTCTTTCTTTGACTCGTACAATAATTTAGTATGTAATCGATATTCATTCGGTTTACTTTATCTTCGTCTTATTTCTTCCTTTCAAACCCGTAACTTTAAATTCTACTTTATAAGCATTCTGAATCACTTAGCTTTTCTCTCAACAATGTCCTTGTTTCTAAGCGCTTGTCATATTTTTAATTTTTAAGTTTTTGGTGGTAATAATTTTTTAATAATAATAATTTGCTTTATTCCAGATCAGTACTATTGGTACAGTGTGGAATTTTCAGCACATGTCTACAATATTTGCATCTAATTTTATCAAACATTTAAAAGGAGTATTTCAAAAAGAATAATAAATATAAAGACACCAACAGCAAAAAAAACAGGAAAAACACACAATAATTTTAAAAAATGCGAAAAAGTACCAAGAAGTATAAAGGAAAATAAACAGCATATAATAATATCTCAGTATTGGGTAGTGGAAGCTATGATATGATTATGCATGGTGACAGTAAAGCTGTAGTCATACAAGAAGTTATGAAATGATATTTAAGAATGTTTATCACCAAGATGATCAGTTAATTTGGTTGAAACAACTCTAAACAATCATAAAATAACATTTCAGGGTTGTTGTTTTGTTTCTTATTGTCAGGTCTAATGCAGTGTTTGTAGTGGAAGTGTGAGTAATCTTGCATAATACAAAATTTTAAGGCTGACAATGACGTTCACAACCAATGATTGTCAGTTGATATTGCCGAAAAAAAATAAAAAATAAGAAAAAACAACCACAAAACTAATAACTGCATGATGGTTAATGACAGGAAAATTTTGTACTACTCATAGTGCTAATATAGTCGGAACCAGTAGATACACAAAAGAAGGAATACAGTAAAGTACAAAAAATCAAGCCAATGTTAATAATTTAGGTAGCTAAGTATGTTTAAGAAGGAGTTCACTATAAAATACAAAATAAGGTAGAAATAAAAGAGCCTAAAATTATGTTATTAACAACAAAGCAAGTCATAGGTTTCGCGCTTAACATTGTCTCTGTCACTTAGAATAATTTGTGAACAATGCTTATTATTTTGCTTGATATTTAAATTCACATGTTTTGTTCCCAACTGAAAACTACATTGTTCTAGAAACCTTTGATACTGTATAAATAGTAGAATATTTAGCATTAGTCATAAGTTTTAATAAGCTGTTTCTTTACTGGTTCGGAACCCTTCGGCAGCAGGAAAGCATTACTTATTGGGGATCGGACTCACAACCTTCAAGTTACGCCACGAGCATGTTGACCCTTCAACTACTACGACGGAATCCGTAAGGACTCATGAATTCCAACTTCTGACAATCTGTCTGTATTAGCCAATGTCACTCACTGGTGAGTATTTGTTCCTACACCTGACTTGATTGGCGTCACACTAGTCACAATTTCTCGCTGAAACTCTGGGGAGGAAGTTCGTCCTGTGCATAGTTACCAGCTCAAGCATTAGCCTAATTCTCAAGTTCTGTTTTCCAGGGCTTATTTGTATGCTCTATTTTCACATGAAACAAACGATCACTATAAAAAAAAATAACATTTTTCATAGCTAATAGATTTTTTTCATTCTTGTTACCATGACAGTACAACAGTTTTACACATCATGTGACAATAATTTTTTTATAAATAGGTAATGTTAACATTTATCACTGATGGAATTATAATAATTTAACAGATTTATTTTTCTATTTGTCTCAGCACATAACTTGCCAGGAAACACTTGATGAACAATGTCAGCAATCTCAAAAGTTAAGAAGTTAGAATTAATGTGTGTCTTTTATTCACATACTCTATGGCTGTCAAACTTCATTGGTGTACAAGACAAACACAAAAACAAAGGCAAGTATGATAAACTTAGATGTCTTTAATTCTCTATGAGGTGACAAAAGACGTGACTCCGGTCGTTTTGATATATACATTAGGGATGCTTCTTTGATTACGTCTGACCTGGTGAAACCACATATGTATTACTCATTTTCGATAGAAATTCACCCTTTAAATAATGCACTCGTATTTCTATTTTACTTTTTGTCTACCTTTTTTGTTGATTGAAATTTCGGACGATTTCTGATTTTAAAACAAGCAACAAAGGTTAGTAAAGCTAGATTTGAATAAAGCAACAACAACAGTAGTTTGTACAGAATAATATGGCATCATCATTTATTTTTTGGCTTCTCATCAGCTGTTTGCATATATATATGTATATTTATGCACACATTTATTTTGTTTAAACTTGAACTGCCTGTGTAAAAACTATATAAGCGTAATTTTCTGAGCACTGTTGACTAAGTCTAGAACCTTCTGTCAACTGACAACATGTAAAAAATTTGCAAGTATGTTAAAACTTTTCTGTACATAAACCTCATAATTTATTTAGGCTGTACGTAGCTGATGCGAAGTCAACGAAATAAATGATGGTACCATATTATTCTGCACAAACAACTGTTGCTCTTGCTTTATTCAAATTCATTAATGGGAATAAATGCATAAAGCTAGATTTAGTAAATTTATCAAATATCGGTAGAACTCTTCAACTGAATTCTCTACATACAGGGATATACATATACTATTGGATGTATATAACTGATAAGTATATAAACTAGAATGAATGAATCGTGCAATGACGAAAGATGTGAATGTTTTACAAGTCATGTTCAGAAAGATATGAGGGAAGGAGTATGAAGGAATAAAGTTAAGAATGTAATAGATTACGGTTCAGTTACATCACTTAAATAAACAATAAGTTATTGGGGAAAAAACTTGAAAATATCAGGAATCGCAAAATGAATAATAATGAAACGAGTTAAGATAATGCTACTCATAAAAGATAGTTTTAAATGAGTCAATAATAATCATAAAGGATAGAATAAAATATTATTAATAATGATAATAATAATAATAACAGTTAATAAGTAAGACACGTTACAATGGTAGATTCAGAGTGATCACCATTTTCTTCTATACACAAAGGCCAGGTCTATAAACTACAGTTTCACATGCCTCCGCAAATGCAAAGCCTCTTTCTGTTTAATTTGTCTGCTGACAACACTGTATGACTTGATAGCGCGTCAATATCATGTCTGTAGTCTATAAAATGCTTTATTATTGAACTATTATTGTCAATGCGCGTCGGTGGCACAGCGATAGAATGCTCACCAAGCATGCACATGGTGTAGGGTTCGATCGCAGGCCAACGCTAAGCCAGTAATAAGACTGGTAAAGAGGGAAGGTTGAGCATGAGGCAAACAACTTCATCCTGTAAAAATAAACACCACTGCTGCCGAAGTTTCAAGCCTCTAGCTTGAAGCCCTATGTTTCACTGGGAACGTAAGGGAATAATAAAAATTCGTCAATACTATTCAGTTTGCAGTTCTTGATATATTTAAGTTCTTTCTCCGATAATTAATTGTTTATTGCAGTCATGTAACTGAACCGTAATCTATTACAATCTTAATTTTGATCTGACATTCCCCTTCCCCTTTATCTAATTGGACTTAACCTGTAAAACATTCACACCAATCGTTTTGCATGATTGATTCAATTTGGTTTATTCACTTATTAGTCATATATCTGTCACAGGATTTTCATCATGAGCTGACATTAGCTAGAGAACCATTGGAAAGCTGTTTCGTCCTAGTTTGGGACTCCTCAGCAGTACGCACCCACCGGGACCTTCTGGTTACAAGGCGAGCTCGTATACCATTAAGCCACTGGGACCCGATCCAGGGTGCAGCAGGTCGGGTGTGAGGACAAATACTCGCCGAAGACATTGGCTAGGGGTCGCACTATGTCGTGAATTGGCAGAAGTTAGAATTCATGGGCTGGCCATTGGATCGGGTCCCAGTGGCCTAACTCGCCTTGTAACCAGAAGGTCCTGGGTTCGAATCCCAGTGGGTGCGTACTGCTGCAGAGTCCCAAACAGGGACGGAGGAAACAGCTGTCCAGTACTCCCTGTTGGTTTTCCAATGGTTCTCTAACTAATGTCAGCTCATGATGAAAATCCTGTAACCAATCAATCAAATCCCTACAAACCAACACTTGAATATGTCTGTCAGTTAATTCTATTGGTACATATATCGCCGTAAACAGAGTATTCAGCTGAAAAGTACTACCCAGAATTTGATTCACTCATTAAATCCTACTTTCTCATTAAAATTTGTTGCTTGTTTTAAATTTGTGTTGGGAAATAAATGTTTTCAATAATAATAATGACTGAAAAATTACAAACCTACTTTGGTGAAGTATCTAGGACTTATTTTCATTGACTGACCGGTTTCAACATAGAACTTTCCATGGAAATGCACACAAAGCAAGTTTGTTGCTTGTTATTTTTAAAATTCGTATCGAGAAGTAAATGTTTCCAATTTCTGATTTGTAATCATCTAAAGCAATATTATGACATCTTAATATTCCTACTAACATTATAATTTTAACATGAACAGCCAACATACACTGGTTCCCTCGATAAATCTCGATGAAGAATCTGCAGCATAAAATGATATCATCCTATTTCAAAGGTTCTCGTCAGCTTCAAACTACCTGAACGGTAATACTATCACTTAAACATTGAAGTTTATATTAGTGTCACTTTTTACAACCATTGTAATTTCAGGCTGTCGTGTACATCTGATGAGAATCTTTGAAATAGAATGATATCATTTTATACTGAAGATATAGTCTTTTTTTCTTTCTTTCTTTCTTTCCTTACCTATACTTGTTATTATCTACTCTAATCTGTGTGCATAAGCAGGATTATTTTGTACAACTGTGAAATCATTGTAAAGAAGAGAATTTTCTGCACTGAAAAGCTTTTTTCTTTTATGTCTCATTTGGGGATAATAACTTTTTATTAAAACAGTGATTATTGGACAAAGAATACTCTTTTTCGATAACTAAATAATAATATTATTATTATTATTCAGCTTTTACCGTTAGTTAGTTAAGGAATCAATGTTGTTGTTGTTGTTGTTATCAGGATTAATGTGTACTGTTTGTTCTGTTTTTTTTGATAAAATCGAATCATTAAGATCAAAGATTAATTCCGACAGATGAGTGGAATGTGAGTGTGAATAGATTGTCACCAGATTACAGTGGATATAACATGTGTGCTATCAAAATTAATAATAGACATTATTAAATGATTATTATTATTACTTTCAGTAATTTAACTTATCCCAAAAATAGTATATATTTATAACAGTAATGATTTCAGCAAACATTTTTTTCATTAACTTCTTCTTCCTTGAGATCCACAGTGTTACACATCGACGAATTTTAGAGCACAAATAACGAGTGAAGGTAAACAAATTCATGTCAGAAACTGTATTTGGGATGTATGATGCCGATGCCTTTTCGTAATCTCCGCCTACGCCCCCACTGACTGCAGTTCGGATGAAACGAAGGATGACTTCTACCAAAAGCTGTCTGGTTTGCTGCGAAAGGCTAAACGCTCAGATATAGTCGTTTTAGCTGGTGACTTTAATGCTCAAGTGGGGAAATTGTGTCAATCTGAGAAGAATGTCGGTGGCACATACGGAATCCCGTGCCAGCGAACCGACAACGGTGACCGTCTCCTACAGTTCTGTTCAGATAATCACTTGTTTCTTGTAAGCACTAACTTCAAACACAAGGAGAGACACTGTTTGACCTGGCGACCTCCATCATCAAACCAACGCTGGACACAAATAGACCACATAGCAATAAGCCATCGTTGGCGTGGGTCGGTAGGAGATTGTCGCTCCTTCTGGAACACGTGTGTAGATACCGATCACGCACTGGTTTGCGCTCGTGTGTGCTTACGACTGAACGGACGTAGGAAGCAGCTGGCGGTAAACCCATCACGTCCCCAACTCGATCTGGAAACTAAGTCCCTATTTGAGGAAGAACTAGCTAAACACATATCTGAGTTCGACAGCTGCGCTCACCCTGAAGAAGCCTGGAAGAATATTAAATCAGCCTTAGATACAGCTGTAAAAGCTGTGAATAAGGTAAATCCAAAGGTGAGTAAAAACCATTGGATTTCGACTGCCTCATCCGAATTGATAGATGCTAGAAGACTTATTCCGGCGAGCTCCGAATTCAATGAGGAGCGAAAGCTGCACAAAAGGAAACTTACGAAAAGTCTCCGCAAGGACCGTGAACAGTGGTGGTTGACAAAGGCGAAAGAGATGGAAAAAGCATCGGCGATAGGCAACATTAGGCAACTCTTTAGACTCATCAGGGAAACGGGTGGGAGAAGGCAAATCATAAGTGAGACTATTCGTGAGAAAAATGGCTCCTTAATTAGCTCTCAGGATAGACGCCTCGAACGCTGGAAAGAACACTTCGACGAACAGTTTAACTTGCCTACAGCCACACTGAGCCTCCCCGCCATCCAGCACACACCCGAATGAGACATAGACACTGGCCCGCTGTCTGTAAGTGAGGTCACCAAAGCAATCTGTAATTTGAAACGAGGCAAAGCGGCAGGACCCGACGGAATTATTCCGGAGGTATTTAAATATGGGGGTGACATACTGGTATATAGTTTAACTAAGGTACTAGGTAACGTCTGGGAATCAGAGACTGTTCCATCAGACTGGGGTAAGTCACTTATTATACCGATTTTCAAGAAGGGAGACAAGTCGTCATGTGATAATCATAGGGGGATCAGCTTAACGAACATAGTCTCTAAAATCCTAGGCTCAGTAATCATGCACAGACTAAGCCGAAATCGGGAGGAACAAACGAGGGAAAATCAAGCAGGCTTTAGGCCAGGTAGAGGGTGCATAGATCATATCTTCACTCTCCGACAGATCCTAGAACATAGACACACTTTTAGGCGTCCAACAATTGCCATATTTCTTGACTTGAAGGCGGCCTTCGACTCCGTGGATCGAGAGGTTCTATGGCAATGTTTGACTATGAAGGGAGTGCCAAGAAAGTACATTGCACTAATCAAGGCACTTTACTCAAACTCACGTAGCTGTGTAAGGGCTTATGGGGAATTGTCATCTGAATTGATAACAACCAGTGGTGTCCGTCAAGGATGTCCACTTTCCCCTTTTCTGTTTAACTTCATCATAGATATGCTAATGGAAGTATCCTTAACTGAACTTAATGACTTAGGAATCGACTTGTTACCAGGGAATAGTCTTATAGACTTAGAATACGCAGGTGATATAGTCCTGTTAGGGGAGGACGCTGACAAAATGCAGAGTCTTCTGAACACCTTGAGCAGCAATCTTCGTATGTTTGGCATGCGATTCGCCCCTGTAAAATGTAAGATGCTGCTACAGGACTGGACTACGTCAACTCCTAGCTTAGTGATAGGGAGTGAAGTGATAGAACATGTTGACCACTTCACCTATTTGGGAAGTTGTATCAGCACCAACGGATTGATTGGTGACGAAATCACAGCACGGATCCAGAAAGCTCGGGCTGCTTTCGCTAACTTACAACATCTCTGGCGTAGGCGTGACATCCGGCTGTCAACCAAGGGACGTGTATACTGCTCATCAGTTCGCTCCGTCCTTCTCTATGGCGGTGAGACGTGGCCATTGAGAGCGGAAGACATGAAGAGATTGTCTGTTTTTGACCACAGATGTTTACGATCTCTTTCTCGCGTTAGGTGGTATAATAAGGTAAGCAAAGTTGACGTTAGGCGTAGAGTGTTGGGCAAAGAGGGAAAATCACTCGAAGAGGCTATAAAGTTACATAGATTGAGATGGTTAGGCCACGTGCTGCGCATGCCTAACCATCGCCTACACCACCCAGACGGGCATTACTAGCTGATATAGGTGCAGGCTGGAAAAGAGTAAGCGGTGGCCAAACAAAAACATCGCATCAATCAATCTATTAAATCCCTGACAGTTAAACTGAGTCAGGTAGGGAGATGCAGACTTCCGGGTTGGGGCCCGGCCTCGGGACTCTAAGAATCAATGGCTGGAGACAATAGGTGACATGGCTCAAAATCGTTGTCAATGGCTTACGCAGATGTATTCAGTCTCTCTAATCTTTCATATTCCTTTCTACCATTACTCATTCTGTTTCAGTCTTATACTTATCTAAATTCTATTGATTCTCTTCTCTCCTTCTCCCGTCTACCTTTGTGTGCTATTTGGAACGTGGCAACTCGAACTGCTGGACTTCGGTGCCAAGTTCTATGTTGAATCCAGACAGACAGATGAATATAAGATGGAATAATAGTCCATACTGGTATTGCTTGTCATTTAAATGCATATAAGATATAATGTGAATAAACACTTAAATGACCTGCTTATGTATTTTTTTTTTTTTAATTCCTTCACGTTCCCCAGTGGAACATAGGGCTTCAAGCTAGAGACTTGAAGTTTCTGTAGCAGTGGTTATTATTTTCACAGGATGGGGTTGCTAGCCTCATGCCCAACCTTTCCTCTTCACCAGCTTTTAGTTCTGGCTTAGCGAGGTAAAGGAGTGAGCCGGCCGGGGATCGAACCCCGGACCATGTGCATTGTCGGCGAGCGTCCTAACCGCTATGCCACCGATGCCCGCCTATGTATTTATAATCAACATTAATATAAGTCCAGTGTAGATTTTGTCACTAACCAGTACCGCCTAGAGATCATCGAAAACCAAGGAGCACTGCACAGTTATTTCGTCTTTTTTAAAGGAGTCTTCAGTACTGTGCACCCACGAACCCACCATCAAACTCAGGACATTTAGGTTGCCATTGCTCCATAGTTTTCAGTGACCTTTAGCGCTGACTTTCGGCTAGTAATGAAATTTGCACTGAAAATAAATATCAATCTCTTATATTGGTGACTAGTGAATGGATATCCTAAAGCCGTACTGAGAAATCATGGCCAGTAGGATTCACTAATATCCAAGTGAATTGGATGCTCGTCGAAAGCATTGATTGGAAACACCGTTATACCATGAATTGGCAGGAGTTAGAATTCACAGGTCACCAAATTCTGACTCAAGTTGCTGAGTGGCCACCCTGAGGGTTCAGAGTTTGATTCCCGATGGGGTCGAGGGTGTGCGCCGCTTAAGAGTCCAAATTAGGGCGAAACATATTCAGCGCTTTCCAGTTTTTGATATTCTCTAGCTGGTGTTGGTTCGTGACGAAATGTACATTGAAGTTAATCGAAATTCCTACAAAAGTTCATAATCTAAAAATATAAATTCAAAGGGAGTAAGTTATAATTTTTTATTTATAGCTTGATTTCACACCGTATTTTTGATACAAGTATAGAATTTTCAGCATGTGATATCAGTAGCCCGAATTTTGCAGGCCGACCATTGATATCAGGTGTGCGTCGGCAGGGTATCCAACCCTGGACCATGTACATGGTCGGCAAGAGTCCTAACCGCTGTGCCACCGACACATAGGTGAGAGGAAATATGAATACTACAACAATATAACCAAAAATCTATGGGCATGTTGAATGTAAGTTCCAGGGATGGGTAATAACAATTGTGATGACAAAATGTAGTGATCAGATCATATTGTAAAGTATGGTCAAATATTGAAGAGAAGATAAGCTGAGTTTAAATATGAAGAATGGTAAATAATAATGACAGTAATGGTAAAAAGGCTTTTGTATTCTAAAATTCATGGATTAATAATTAATTTTGAATTCTAGGATTACTTCCAGAACTAAACTGCATATCTGTAACATATTCGTTCTTCATTGGGAGAACTACACTGATTCCTCTATCTGGACGTATAATAATCAGAGTTTTATTATTGTTCACTTGTATTAAGCGTCTTATGTCTTTCCTTATTTATCAACATCGAAGTTTAGATGTTTAGATGAGGATTAACCATTAAACTTCATTTAATGCTTTAGAATAATTGATTATAAGATTTTACAATTTTGAAAAGTTCAGATAATACCACTGGGAAGACAATTTATTCGAACGAAAACCTATTTTTTTAGTTAAATTTTCATATGGTTCAGACTAAATTCAAGACAAGTCTCTCTTCAACCCGAAATGTAAGAAAACCTTTTGATCAACGGGGTCACCAGGTTTTGCGAATAAGCAGAAATTCCATAACTCAGACATTAAGAACTCAATGCATACATTCTCTAGAAATATCTTTTACCGGTACAAAATCCATCGACATCTACATGTGTCCACAACTTCAACTCTGTTGAATATCCCTTGTGTTATATTATGATAAACATTCACGTAAAGAAATACTTCCACCTTACCAAAGAAAGGAGACTTAAGTCAATGAAAGAACTGGCGCGGAATTATGCTCCTGTCCATCCCAAGCAAAATACTAAGCCGCATCATCCTGGAGAGAATCAAACATGCCGCCCTGGATGAAAAACTTCGACCGAAACGGGCTGGATTCAGGAGAAACAAGTCATGCATTGATCAGATCGCCACATTACGGATCATCATTGAACAAAGCCTGGAATGGCAGTCACCTCTCTATCTCAACTTCATCGACTTTGAAAGGGCCTTTGACAGCGTCGATCGAGAGGTGATTTGGAAACTACTTCGCTACTACCAACGGGTGCCACCGACAATTATACATCTCATCCAACAGCTGTACGACAATGCTGCATGCCAAGTAATCCACAACGGGAAACTTACAGAATCCTTCAAAGTGAGGACAGGAGTAAGACAAGTTGGCTGCCTCCTAACGCCAATGATTTTCCTGATTACAGTAGATCGCATAATGCGACAAACAGCGGGCAATGAGGAAACAGGCATAAAATGGACTCACACAAGACACTTGCAGGATCTGGACTTCGCCGATGATATATATCTGATTTCCCACAAACTGGAAGATATGCAAGCGAAAAGCAACAAGTTGGCAGAAGAAGCACCAAAAATAGGACTTCCTTCAGGTGAACATAGACAAAACAGCGGTGATGAAGATTCCTGGGCAACACCACCAACAGCAACAACAACAACAACAGACAACAATCAGCATAAATGGGAGGAACCTGAAAGAAACAACCTCTTTTACCTACCTACCTGGGAAGCATCGTTTCAACTACAGGCGAACGGAACTGACAAGGATATCAAAGCAAGAATCGGAAAAGCAAGACAAGCTTTCACTACTCTCAAGTCTGTGTGGAGGAAGTCAACAGCACTCAGCATCAACACGAAGATAAGATCCGGATTTTCAACTCCAATGTGAAGTCAGTCAGTGCTACTCACTATACGCATGGATCAGAGACTTGCACTGCACGTCGTAAACAGCATCTCGAACAAACTACACACCTTCATTAACAGCTCTGTCTTCATTTAACACCACTCGAGATCAGATGGCCGCCCGGCCAGAAAAGATCAGCAACAGAGAGGGATCTCTGGCAATGAGCGAACCAACTCAGCAGGAACCGATTGTGAAACAAATAGGCAGGAAGAAATGGAGATGGATTGGTGGCCATACTCTGAGGAAACCATCAAGTGACATCACTAGACAAGCCATTGCTCGAGTGGAACCCGACTGAAAGGGAAGCGGCGAGTTGGTCGTCAGTGCAAGGGTGGGTTACTTGGAGGAGGTCATGTGAAGAGGAGATGAAAACGTGTGGGCAGACATGGAGCCAGGTGAAGATTCTAGCAGAGAACCGAAAGCAATGGAGACGCACGGTTGAAGCCGTATATTCCTCTAGGAATTAAAGGATACAATAATAATGATAATAATTACAGAAAAATAAATAAAGGTTCATTCACTAAAAAAAACGCAACCCTGTCTTACCTCCTTCTTTTCGACGTGCAAGTGCAATCATAGCCTGTGAATGAGGAGCATGTTCAGGGACTGGTGGTGGTGGTGCTGGTGCTGGTGATGGAGTCGGCAGCGATGTAGGAGATAGATTCAATTGACAAGCAGCAGTATTCACTCCTTTCGAAGACAATTGAGTAGAATTCGGTGAATAATTTACTGAATTGCTTGAATGTGAACTTAAACCAGAATCTCTAGCTGATGCACCAGTTTGTCCAAATTGTATAGTATGACCATTTGAACCAGCTGAAAACACGGTGAGCAATTTATCAGTTTGTAGATAATAATCCTGTTCATCAACACCTACAACTGCAGCATCAGACAGACTACTAGTACCACTGCTATGACTCACTTGCAAATCATAGTCAAGATGAATTGCAGGCAGAGATTTTCTGGCGTTGCAAAGAAGAAGTGATTTTGTCTTTTTAGCATGGGAGATTTGTAAGTCAACATTGGAGGTGTTGCTTTTCTTGTTTGTATTATCATTATTATTATTCAAGTTGATAAGATTTAAATTTCGTGTACTAAGACGATTGACATTGATAAGAGCCATTGCAGGCGGTACTGTATCCGAATCTTCATTACAACAGAATAAAGAGTATGATTTGTTAGGTAATCTTTCTTTCTGTTTACAGTTGTCTCCCTAAGAAAAAAAACAATTTTTAACAACAACAAAAAAGGCAAGAAACAGTTAAATTATGTTGTGTTATTCTTTCTGTTAAATTAGTAAAGTTTATGATATGATGAGCACATATTACTATTATTATTATTATTATTGTTCCCTTGGGTTCCTAGTGGAACAAAGGGCTTCAACTGCACGTCTCCACTTGCTTCTGTCTTCTGCTGTACTTTTCATTTGCATCCATGTTATTCCATACTGTTTCAACTCCTCTTCACACCATCTCCTCCATGTCACCCTTGCACTGATGTCCCACTCGCCACTTCCCTTTCGGGTTCCACTCGAGCGTTGGCCTGATACGCGATGTCACCCAGCGACCTCCTCAGCGAGTGTCCATCTCCATCCATCTCCACTTTCTCCTGCATATTTGTTGAGCGATTGCTTCTTGTTCTGTTTGTTTGTTCCCATAGTTTCTTTCTTGTTGGTGATTCTTTCTGGCCATCTGATCTTCAGTATAGAGCCAGCGAAGACAGTTAGTTGTTGATAAAGGTCTGCAACACGCTGTTGGAAATATTCTTTGTGACCCGCCGCTAAGTTTCTGATCCATCCGTATAGAAGAACTGACTGATTTGA
Organism: Trichobilharzia szidati; assembly: GCA_944472155.2. Taxonomy (NCBI): domain Eukaryota; kingdom Metazoa; phylum Platyhelminthes; class Trematoda; order Strigeidida; family Schistosomatidae; genus Trichobilharzia; species Trichobilharzia szidati. The sequence continues at coordinate 19,930,706 of OX235272.1, read as the reverse complement.
CGTTTGTATTGAAAATCCGAATCATTTTGTTGTTGATGCTGAGGAGTGACGAAGATTTCCAGATTGGTTTCAGGTTGATGAATGTGTTTCTCGCCTTCCCGATTCCCGCTCGATTTGACATCCTCGTCCGTTCCATGTGCCTGTAGTTGAGACAATGCTCCCTAGATAAGTGAGTGAATGAAGTAACCTCTTTCAAATCCCTCCCGTTGATGGTGATTAGCGGTGGATGTTGCTGCTGCTGTTGTTGTTGTTCGTTGGTTATTTTCATGACCTCCGTCTTGTCTATGTTCACCTGGAGCACCTGATGAGCACATATACCAATTAAAAATATAAAATAAGACTACCCTTTTCGATATATTTATTGTACTGACGTTTTTAGGGTAGATCTATAAACAGCATCTAGTTTATTATCTGACGAAGTTAAAGTATCAAAATCGAAGTGACTTTGGACAACCAATCAAAATTCAGATGCAAAGAAGTCGCGTAATTGTTGAAAAATACACTAAACAAATATTGCAAACTTGATATTACACTGTCTGGCTGTAGCTTATGTGTAAAAATGTCTCCTAGTCAATACACAGGTGATCTATAGAGAAATCTTACCATGTGCTATAATACCCATTCATCCAGGTGACTGTAGGTAATGGTTATTTGAGATTCATTGATATTTCTGACACTATTGTCCAACCTACTCGTAACTAGATAACCATAATCTTGCCTCCTAACCCCAACTTCGACCCCAAAACCTTAATGTTAAGCGACATAACGCGCCTGATACCATAGATTTGAAGAAAAAGTACCTAGTAAGTAAGCAGAATATACTGTATCTATCCTCTCCAAGTCCACAAAAGGCAGGCATGATTTGATTTGGAATGACATATCATAGCATTCCCTGATCGACTCCTGAAGACCAACTTTTAAAAGACCTTGACTTTGGCTATGATTCTTTAACTTCACCCATTATTCTTCTCCCTTTATATTGAAGATAACACTTCCACCTCAACATCCACTTTTACTGAAGGAAGAACATCTGCCATCATCCATCGAAAATGTGTGTGTCACTTGTTATAATTTATAATCAATAGAGTTTAAATCAAGTATGCAAGCAACAACTGTTAACTGTCTTCGTATTCTTTGCCTCCTCTTTACTATCTATTCAAAAACTCATACAATAAATGTTTGCACTGTTTAAATTATTTTTATTATTGTTTCCTTTTATTCCTAGAGGAACATAGGGCTTCAGCCGTGCGTCTCCATTGCCTTCGAGTTTTGCTAGAGTTTTCACCTGGCTCCAAGTCTGTCCACATGCTTTCATCTCCTCTTCACATAATCTCCTCCAAGTCACACTTGCACTGACGACCAACTCGCCGCTTCCCTTTCAGTCGGGTTCCACTCGAGCAATGGCTTGTCTAGTGATGTCACTTGATGGTTTCCTCAGAGTATGGCCACCAATCCATCTCCATTTCTTCCTGCCTATTTGTTTCACAATCGGTTCCTGCTGAGTTGGTTCGCTCATTGCCAGAGATCTCTGTTGCTGATCTTTCCGGTCGGCCATCTGATCTTGAGTGGTATTGAGCGAAGACAACAGTTAATGAGGGTTTGTTTGAGATGTTTAAAAACTCTCAGTTTCCAAATTATAACAAGCATCAAGTGAAGTGTACACGACAAGAATATTCATGATAGTAGAAAGAAAATCTATGAAATGATTAGTGCAGAGATGACAATTTCTAAATGCAACTTATTGAGATATTCGGTTAAGAAAAAGATATTTGTCACCATTTCAGTTATCCGCTTATTATGTCAATAACAGTCTATCTTTAAAATAACGGTTCAACCAAAGAATCTCCAATAAACTTAACTAATAACTCCAATATAAAAGCCATTTGAAAAATCCCCACCCCCTCCATGTTTCATAGTTCACTAATGCACGATTACAGAATTAAAAATTATTTTTCTTATCATGAACTTCGTGTTTCATGGATGAAACAATCGTGTGCTTCAACATCGATATGTTTGTTAACTTCTTATTGCACTGTTTGTTGGAAATATCACATTTTATGAAACTGTACTGTTTACTGGATCCCGTTTTTCACACACACTTTATTGTTTAAATAATCATATCATTTGTAATCATACAACTCTGAGACCCTGAGCTTATTTATAGTCTGCGCTCTACTTCCCCATATTTTGTATAAGGCATCAAAAATTTCCATATGTTTGGATTAGGTGCTGATTCATCCCCCCCCCCAGTTGCATATATTCTTAGTCGATTTGACGAATAAAACTTCAATTATCAGTCTCTACCTCCACCCTCTTGTATTACATTCTGAGAGTAGCACTGTCTCATCCTATTGTGTGATAGTTTATGACTACATGTGTAGTGTTATATTTGAGCCGTTTTATTAGATTTCACATCTTAATGAGATCTGTGGTAGTCTGAATTCCACCGAGTTGTTTTTGTTCGCCACTAATTTAAATGATTCTCGCTGATTTTTTTTATATATCGAAATATTTTCGCGAAAGTTAAGGACCTGGATGTCGCGGATGATTTATGTTTGATGTCACACAAAATCGAAGACTTACAAGCGAAAACCGACAAACTGGTCGAAGAAGCAGCCAGAGAAGACAGGACTCCAGGTGAACATGGACAAGACAGAGGTCATGAAAATAACCAACCAACAACAACAGCAACATCCAACGCCAATCACCATCAACGGGAGGGATTTGAAAGAGGTTACTTCATTCACTGACTTTTCTAGGGAGAATTGTCTCAACTACAGGCACATGGAACGGACGAGGATGTCAAATCGAGCGGGAATCGGGAAGGCGAGAAACACATTCATCAACCTGAAACCAATCTAGAAATCTTCGTCACTCAACCCAGCCAGCATCAACAACAAAATTCGGATTTTCGATACAAACGTCAAGTCAGTCAGTTCTTCTAAACGGATAACAAAACTGGCGGGTCACAAAGAATGAGCATTTCCAACAGCCTGTTGCACACCTTTATCAACAGCTGTCTTCGTTCTATACTGAAGATCAGATGGCCGGAAAGAACAACAACCAACAAGAAACAAACTATGGGAACAAACAAAAGAAACAAGAACCAATCGCCCAACAAATATGCAGGAGACAGTGGAGATGGGTTGGACACTCACTGGCTGAGGAGGCCACTCGCTGGGTGACATCGCGCCTCAGGCCAACGCTCGAGTGGAACCCGAAAGGGGAGCGGCGGCGAGTGGGACGTCGAAGAGTGACATGGAGGAGATCGTGTGAAGAGGAGTTGAAACAGTATGGACTAACATGGATGCGGGTGAAAAGTACAGCAGAAGACAGAAGCAAGTGGAGACATGTAGTTGAAGCCCTATGTTCCACTAGGAACTCAAGGGAACAATAATAATACTATAATAATAATAAGGATGAAAAAATTCACCGACTAATTACTGAACACCAACTGTAGTTCTTGCTCAATCTTGAAATCAGATCCCTCCTAACCGACACTTAAAAACTAATCTAGTGCTAATTAGTGACTATTTAGAGGACGAAATCGCCTGCAGTTCTAGTGGGAAGTCGTGACCAACCGGGTTCACCAAGTTGGGAGTGAGGACAAATACTCGCTCAAGACATTGGCTAGCAAGCAGTGGCACTACATGCCGCGAATCGGCACAAGTCAGAACTGACTGGCCACCAATTCCCATTCCAGTAGCTGATTCCATTACGAGCTCATCTTATAACCTGAAGGTCCTGAGTTCGACCCCTGACAAAGTCTTGGATCCGAGCTTTAAACAAGGACAAAACAGCTGTTCATTACTTTCTGGTTTTGCAATACTTCTTTAACTCATGTCATTTCGTGAAAAAAAACTTGAAATCACTCAAATCCCAGCAAACGAAAGCTTGAAATCTAATACCATAACCAATTATTACTACTAATCAAGTTTCACCAATGCCTATGTTTAAAACTCTTATTAACTACTGAAAATTAGAAGAGATTTCCGCAGTGGTAAGTATATTATGACTCATTTTAACTGTTAGCAAAAATGACAAATAAGCCTAAAGAATTGTTGGTATTAGATGGTTGGAGGCAATCGGCAGGAAGCCTTGGACCCAGGTTTCGTGCTACTTGGCACTCATCAGCAAGGCGTATCTGAAACTTTGAAGGAACTCATGTTGCTTCTGAGATTCAAACCCGCGTCATCTAGTGCTACAGTCAGAGACGTTACCACTGAGCTATTCCGGCTCGCGACTGACCTCCTGTAGGACTGTCTTGGATATTTTTGATTGCGCACTAGTCAGTAACTAGTGTTATGTGTCTAGTGACTGTAGCACTGGGTGACGCGGGTTCGAATCTCAGAAGCAACATGAGTTCCTTCAAAGTTTCAGATACGCCTTGCTGATGAGTGCCAACTAGCACGAAACCTAGATCCAAGGCTTCCTGCCGATTGCCTCCAACCATCTAATACCAACAATTCACAGTGCGCCGTAATGGCGAGCCACCTAGCATGGTGGCCACATTACGAACATGACTGATAGAATTCAGTCTGCACCGAAAAGAGGACTAGACACATTACATTAGTTATTGACTAGTGTGCAATAAAAAAGCCTAACGAATGTGTGTGTGATTAATGTGGAATATTTTTCCCTCGTAGACTTCATTTAACACTCAAATACATCTTTAAATACATACTCCACTAGAAGAATAAATAATGAATTTGAAAGAATAGGTTAGCTAATATGAAAAACATTTGTTAAAATACTAATCGACCAATCGGGCTTGGTATACGCTGGCTTACAACACACAATCAATCAGCGAACGACCAATCAAGTTGTAGTCAGGTCAAGTGATATATTGCAAATATCCAAGTTAAGTTAGTTTTGAGAGTTGATCATGGACTGATATCAGTTAGAGAACCATTGAAAACCAGGGAGTACTGGACAGCTGCCGTTTCATCCTAGTATGGGAATCATCGGCAGTACGAACCCACTGGGATTCGAACCCAGGACCTTCCGGTTACAAAACAAGCTCATATACCATTCAGCCACTGGGACCCGCTTCAATGGCACATGAATTCTAACTTCTAGTGAGAAGTGACCAGTGAGGTCCAATTAGATGTCACGTGTGTGGATGGATGTCCCACCAACGACAATGGTTGGAGTCGCGCTAAATCACGAATTGGTAGAAGTTAAAATTCATGTGCCATTGAAGCGGGTCCCAGTGGCTGAATGGTATATGAGCTTGTTTTGTAACCGGAAGGTCCTGGGTTCGAATCCCAGTGGGTTCGTACTGCCGATGATTCCCAAACTAGGATGAAACAGCAGCTGTCCAGTACTCCCTGGTTTTCAATGGTTCTCTAACTGATATCAGTCCGTGATCAACTCGTGAAACATAAGTAATCCTTACAAACCAAACTACAGAAAATTAAGTTAGTGTAACTTCACTTCTTCATGAAGTACAGGTAGCTAAGTAACCATTGTTAACCAAAATCCTAGCCCAGAGAATAAATCAAACTAAGATGTAGGTTGATGTGAAAAGAAAAAAAACATGTTGACTTAAGCATACAACCACGTCAACTGATTTGTTAACAATAACTTTGTGTTAGCAACAGTTCTCATCAATACAAACACATTGATTCCATCAAATTCCATCGATCTATTTTATCATTTCAGACAAAAACCACTCATTGTGTAGTTTTTCGCTTTAATCAGAGGGTGATGTAGTACACATTCGACAGTGACGAAATAAATCTAGAACCAAAATTAATAATCAGTCATATCGAATCAACTTAATATTAACTAAATAAACATCTAACTTGCTTGAGGATACTTCAGGTGTTTTGTTTTAACGGGTACAAATCCGGATAGGATGGAATGCCATTTTGCGCCCCTTCATTGTGCTTTTAACACACACAGACTCTCAGTCCATAGTTCAAGCATACTAGCCAGCAAAGTTCGAAAATCGTTTTCCTGAATAACTCTAGTGCGTCGGTGGCACAGCGGTAGAATGTTCGCCAACCACGCAGGTGGCTCGGGGTTCGACCCCTGGCCGACGCACTCCTTCACCTCTCTAAGCCAGTAGTAAGACTGATAAAGAGGGAAGGTTGGGCATGAGGCTAGCAACCCCATCCTGTTAAATTATTCACCACTGCAACCGAAAATTCAAGCCTCTGGCTTGAAGCCATATGTTCCACTGGAAACGTAAAGGAATAAAAAAAAAATAACTCTAGCTTTTTATTCTCTTCAAATATACTACTCATCACAGCACATTCCTAAATAACTGCGTCTTTTTGATTTTCAGTTTTTGTTATCGGTACCTACAAGTCAGACAGAGTACTACTGATGGATTGAGCAATTAAGTATACTACGTTTAGTGCTGCTGGTAGTGTAGTGTAGTGTAGCTAATCGTTAGCATAGCCAGTATCTCATAGCTTGAAGAAAAATCATACTGCTTAAATTTACACATTTTAATTACCTCAGTGGGAAGAAAAAATAATTTAATGACAGTTTATCATGTCTGTAACCAATATAAGACTGAGTATATATAAAAGTTATCGCCAAAACAAATTCAGCCGCTATTTCGTTTCCATCTCATAGACATGATAGAGAAGAGGTGATCAATTAGGGTTTGAATTTCCTCAGATAGTTGGTTTTATGTGACTTTGTATCAAGTGTGTAAACGAGTAGTTTGATCATAGAAGAGATGCTATATTCTATATTCTAGTCCTTTGTTTACCGCAGACTGAATTCTATCAGTCCAGTTTGCAATGTGACCACTTCACTTACTTGGGAAGTACCATCAACCCCAACGGGTTGATCTCAGACGAAATCTCAGCACGAATACAGAGGGCTAAGTTCGCATATGCCAGTTTGCGCCGTCTCTGGCGTTGACGTGATATCCAACTATCGACCAAAGGGCGTGTGTACTGCTCAACAGTCCACTCCGTCCTCCTTTATGGCTGTGAGGCATGGCCATTGAGAGCGGAAGACATGAAAAGATTAGCTGTGTTCGATCATAGGTGTCTGCGTTTTATCTCCCGCGTGAAGTGGTATAATAAGGTGAGCAATATTGAGGTTAGGCATCGAGTGCTAGGTAAGGAGAGGAAATCAGTCGACGAGACTGTGAAATTACATCGACTGAGATGGTTAGGACATGTGTTACGTATGCCTAGCCATCGCCTTCCTCGACAATGGGCAATGTTAGCTGATATAGGGTCAGGCTGGGAAAGAGCTAGCTAGTGGTGGTCAAACCAAAAAATGGCACCAGTCAATGAAATCTACAACAGTTAGTCTAAGCCAGCCACGTAGGAAGGTGTAGACTTCCTGGTTGGGGTCCTTGGGACGGTAAAAACCAATGGTTGGAAACAATTGGTGATATGGCTCAAAATCGTTCTCAGTGACTGGCGCAGATGCATCCACTCCTTGTGACTTATGATTTCCAATGAAACTGTTTTCTTCTTCGTTATTACTATTCCTTTGTCTCCCACCTCTGTTTCCTGTCTATATTATGCATTTCTCCTACTTTCTTCTCTTGCTTTGTGTGCTACAAGGAGGGAGTGTGGCGACTTGAGCAGGCGCACATATGTGCAAAGTTCTATGTCGAAAACCGACCGACCAATGTCGCCACCATGCTAGGTGGCTCACCATCACGATAAACTCAGGATTGTTGTTATTAGATGGTTGGAGACAATCGGCAGGAAGCCTAAGGCCTAGGTTTTGTGCTTGTTCGCACTCGTCAGCAAGATGCGGCTACAGTCCTGAAGAAACTCACACACAGCTGAAATGTCTATTATGGAGTGAGCTATACTAAACGCAGAGATACCTTGAGATTGTTTTTAGCCCCACTCCCAATGTAACCATGGAAGAATCTAAGCACTGACTCATAAAAACCATTTTAAAAAAATATCTACTCGGTGTAGTATCTCACACTGAAATGTGGCACGGAATAAAATTTAAAAACAAGATACGCTTTATCTTTCATTGTAATATTTAGTGAATTTAAGAAATTGAGTAAATTTATCAAAAAAAATGCCCTGGGTTTCCAAATCCCCACTTGATTAACGAGACAAAATCAAGCGCCTAACTTCATACCTCAGTAACCAAGACTAGTTAGGGGGTTAATTGAGAACTGAGAAGCATTGGACATCATCTGTCCCGTCCTACTTTGGAACACCACTTCAGCACTGCGTACCCACGACTGTAACAAGGATCAAAGTGACAGAGGTTGTAAGTAGATGGGTCATTGGATTTAAACCAAGTGACTGAATGGTCAGTACGCTTGGCTGGTAACCTAAATGTTCTGGATTCCATCTCTCAGTCGGGGGTTGTTGATGTACAGCCTGGAATAGTTCCAAATAAGGATGAAACTATTACCCAGTGCTCTTTGTTTATTTTTTCAATGATTGCGTAATTCATGTCGCATGATAAAGAACAAAAGCTTACATAGCTTCTTTTAACAACTTGTATTCATCTTAGATGGTCAACCTTTTGCGCTTGACTTTGATTTGCTTAATATTTATTCATTTTCGTTTTCTAAAGGTGAATTACACGTAATTCCTATGCTATACGCAATTAATCGAGAGGTATTGGTATATATTGTAAACGTTATCTCGAAGGTTTAAGAGAGAGAACTACGTAAACTAATGGGAACATGAAGCAAAACAATTTTACGGTTTCAATAAATAACAATAAATTCCTTCAACTGAAAGATATTCAAGTAACAAATGCTTCACATTATGGATAAGATTTTATTTTGATAAATCACACAGTGTTACACAGTAATATTAACTGATGACGTTTCGAGCACAAACTATTGCCGCTCATAATCATATCAAGTCACTCACTCACACAACTTCTTTCCTTCATTTATATACATGTGTGGAATCGATTAGATATTGGAATAAAATTCAATATGAGATAATGTACATTCAGAAATAATAATACGAGTGTTATTGATCAATTACAATTAGATGGGAAATACGACGAGTGTTTTTATAGTCATAATAAGTTACTTGTTAGAATGTTGTGATGTGCTTAATTGAAATAGAATTTTTAGATTATTTATTATCCTCTTCTGATTTGACTGGTGGTAATAATATGTTCCATATTTCTGGTATTTGCATCGAGTCATTTCTGTTGCATGTGTTGGGTGTAGACTCGATGAACCAGGATTCAGTAATCAATCTCTCTCTCCACCTACATAGATTACTTCTTAGAATTTTAACCCTCTCCCACCCACCCTATTGTGTGGTTGTGTGTTAATGCATGCAGTGCAATTGTTGAGCTTTTTTCTAAATTACTTATCTTCTCGGGGTCAACCATTCTAACCTTAGCTAAATTCTTATGTTCCGACAATCTGATTACCCCCGGTCTACTAGTTTGACCTATATAGTTGACCTCACAGTCATTACAAGGTATTTTGTAAATTATATTATTTTGTTTAATTGGGTCCACCGGGTCTTTTAGCCTACATCTGATTGTAATTGATCAACAGCACTCATATTATTACCACCAGTCAAATCAGAAGAGAATAATAAATAATCTTAATATTCTATTTCAATTCAAGCACATCACAACATTCTAACAAATAACTTATTATGACTATAAAAACACTCGTCCTATTTCCCATCTAATTGTAATTGATCAATAACACTCATATTATTATCTCTGAATGTACATTATCTCATATTGATTTTTATTCAAATATCTAGTCAATTCCATACATATATATAAATGAAGGAAAGAAGTTGTGTGAGTAACTTGGTATGATTATGAGCAATAATTTGTGCTCGAAACGTCATCAGTTAATATAACTGCACAACACTGTGTGATTTATCAAAATAAAATCTTATCCATTATGGAGTTATACTCTACCACAGTGCCCAAGTTTTATACTTATATCAAAAATACTTCACATCTTGTACCCAATTTGAATTGATATTCCCAAACTGTGGTTAAATGGATTATGCAGAAGACTGTGAGGAGCGAGAACACAGGAATACGTTAGACCGATAAGAAGACTCTAGAGGATCTGGACTTCTTGGATTTTCCATGTCTGTCACACAAATTAGAAGACTAGCTCGAGAAGCAGTAAAGACAGGATTTCAACTGATGAAGACACCCACGCGCACCACCACCAGCAACAACCAGCACTATTCACCATCAACAGACGAAATTTGAAAGGGGTTACTTCCTTCACTTATCTGGGCAGCATCTGTTCAACTGCAGTTGGAACGGATGAAGACGTCAAAACTAGGATCAGAAAGGCAAGGCAAACCTTCATCACTCTGAAATCAGTTCGCAAATCTGTTCACTCAGCATAAACGACAAAATTCGGATTTTCAACACTAATGTCAACTCATTTCCTCTATACGGGTCAGAAACTTGGTGCTCGCGTCACGAAAAGCATTTCAATCAGGTTACTGCAGACTTTCATCAACAGCTGTCTTCGCTGACTCCACACTGAAGATCAGATGGCCAGAAGGAATCAGTAACCAGAAAATTTGGGAAAGGACCAAACAAGAACCTATAGCTCAACAAATATGCCGAGAAAAATGGAGACGAATCAGACACACTTTGAGGAGACCATCGAATGACATCGCGCCCAATACACGCCATCGATCGAGTGGGACTCGAGTGAGAAACTATGAGGTGAGCGTCCGATTTTGACACGGAGAAGATCGTCTAAGAAGGAGATGATAGACTATGGGCAATCGTGGAGCCAGTTAAAGGGTACTGAAGAGCATTGAACAAAATGGACAGCTAATGTCAAAGCTCCACTCGGAACCCAAATGAAAAAAAATAGCAGTAATAAATAATATAGCGGGTTTGGGGCGTCGGTGGCATAGCGGTTAGGACCATGCACATCGTCCGGGGTTCGATCCCCAGCCGACGCACTCCTTTACCTCGCTAAGCCAGAAATAATACTGGTGAAGAGGAAAGGTTAGGCATGAGGCTAGCAACCCCATTCTGTAAAATAAACACTACTACAGAAACTTCAAGCCACTAGCTTGAAGCCCTATGTTCCACTGGGGAACGTGAAGGAAAAAAAATAGCGGGTTTGAAGACGACCTCAGTTTCTTATGTATAATAATAATAAATATCTATAAAGAGAATGTTTCATGCGGATGTTTCCATAACAGACTAATTAGCAAAAAAAAATGCACCATTTCAACTTTTCACACTTTGTTTCAATATTCCACTTTCTACTTTCATACCTATGGAGATACTTAAGTTTCCATGAAAACTTAGTAAGGCTTTTAATTCAAGAAAGCCTCCAACACAAACTTAAATTAAAGTCACATTAAATGTTTGATAGGATATGCCACCGACAGGTGTTGTGTTACTCAGTAAAAAAAAATATCACGTCATACATCAAAAGTATACGTTGATCATACCTGTCTGGAAGTCGACTGGGATTTTTCTGAAATACTATTTTGTTCTGTGAACAAATGAACTGAACTTTTTGTTTCAGGGCATGAACATGAATTACAAACAAGTTGTACACTTGTAAGACGTTTATTATTGATAGATATATCATATGGACATTCAGATTTATGAGTTTTCTCTTCTGATCTACTACGCAATCTTGATGTTGTGTAAAGATCACGTGAATAAGATGTACTTCCTGATGTAGTAGAAAATGAACTTGGCGTACTTGGATAACATATACAATGATCCAGAATGTTACCAGAATTCTCTAAAGATTCATCACACCATAAACTGGTAGGATCACCAGTCTTGTTACAGCATTCTGATAAGTTGGCTTGTTGTGAATTGGAGTTATTAAAATGAGAGGTAGAGGCCATAGCATTATTCTATTTCAGCCAAAATACAAAGGGTGAAAAGTGACTGAGACCTGTAATATAAAAATGAAGAATAATTAAGTATGAAATATACACATCTTCGAAAATAGATCTATTCAAATAATAATTTTCTAATGAACTGAGGAAAAAGATTTTGCTCATAAAGCATAAGAGTCTATTACTTTTTATTTTATTTTATCCCTTTTCGTTCCCAGTGGAACATAGGGCTTCACGCTAGAGGCTTAAATTTTCGGTAGCAATAGTATTTAATTTTACGGGATGGAGTTGTTAGCCTCATGCCCAACCTACCTCTTTACTAGTCTTGTTACTGGCTTAGCGAGGTAAAGGAGTGTATCAGCAAGGAAGAGAACCCTACACCACGTGCATGGTTGGTGAGCATTCTACCTCTGTGCCACCGACTCACAAATAAGAGTCTATAGAACTAAATAATAACAAAAATTGAAGATGAATACGGCAACATTATTTATTCTTTGTTCATTCCAGCTCTTATTTGAAGCCATTGAAATCAGAAGTGTGTTAACAAACTTCTCCTAGCCACACCATTTGACGTCTTGACTGATACAAGTGATTGACATGATTTTCGGAAATAGATATAAAATTGTTATGTATGAGATATTATGGACCTTGTAGACTACGAGCGAATCTAACTAATGCGCTGGCTAATCTGTCCTAATCGCACGTCAACAATAACAACGACAATACCGCCGGGCACGCAAGACAAAGAAAGACTGGACGTTGATACGAGAGCTTTTACTGTCTCTAACATCAGTCGAAATGTTAAACAAAAACTCCGTATTTATACAGTTAGGAAAATCAATGTCACATTTTAGAAATATTAACAAACCATGGGAATTCAGTAATTAAAATCAATAATCATACAGATGCGGGAAATCAATGATCATGCAGGTGTGGGAAATAAATAATGAATATTGATGAGTCACCTGTGTATATATGAAAAATATTCCATAGGCCATTTTTGTACTACATTATTGCCTAAATTTTGGTAAAATGAGTGAACTCCACATCCCAAAGCAACCTTTAATACCTAACGGGCGAAGTGTGAAACCAAATCCGGTTTAGCTTCAAATTCTCCTTTCAAACTCATGGGTGAAAACAACTAGTGCAATAAGATTTTGATTCTAGCCCTTTAAATTCAATAGTATCGACTGGACAGCAGTCGAAACTATAGAAGTGAGGTCAGCAGCCTCCAATAGTCGGTCAGTTATAAGTGAAGCTCAAGCAACAAACATGGTTTGAAATTTTAGTATATGTTTCAAGGATCAAATTAGACAAGTGAGAACCAACAAGAAAACAGAGCATCAACTCCACCATCACAATAAGTACCACTGACATTTTTACGCCAACGGGTTACGCAATATTTGCATTTTAAATATGTTACTCTTAAAACTAGAATAAGTGTTAATTAACAATCAACGAAACAAGGAAAAATTAATATTAAAATGCAAACAAACGTGGTAAAAAAGAAAAACATCCGGGTGTTTATCATCAACCTTCTTATCGAAAACAATGTTCGAAAGAACTAGTAATAAATCAAATCATTCTATTTCTGTTTAGTCTTTGCTTGTATGTTATCATAAATTACTACCAATTAAATTCATAATATTCTGAACAAGTGTTAACACCTGTATTTTTGGTTATTTGCCACTTATGCAGACTACTGGGTTTATACATACAGATGCTTAAACTTCACATGGAATCATCTGATCTGAGAACAATGCAATATATCTAGGTATTGCTAAGATAATCAATACCTCATGCAATCTATGTTATATCAATAGTAACAATGTGACTAACCTACTATTAAGGTGACTTAATTTACCAGAGTGGATTGTGAAACAATTCGTCTTAAACTGTTGCAACTCTAAAAATAGATTAAAAAAGTTTAATCCTGCCTAATATTTTTACTATTATAACAGCACACATGAGATTATCAGTTAATAAGTGATTGTCGAGTGGATACTATCCAAATGTAAACCCACTAAAGTCTGCGCACTGACGGCAAATAGTGTTAGGCGATGAAAGCAACAAAAACATAAAAGCCATCAACAATATGCTATTACCCATTTACGATAAGTGAGACCAACCCCACACAGGACGTAACTTTAGTAATTTCTCAACAGACTGCCATAACACTGAGAAAGAAACTTCGAGGAGTGGATCAGATGGTCTACAGTTGCAATACAGTTACCCATTAACCAACTCCAAAATGGATACGATGTAAGCCAGGTCGTCCAACCATGCATGATGTTGCAAAGGCTACCTCTAATCTGAAGCTGGGCAAAACAGCAGGACACAATGGTATAAATCCAGAGATGTTCAAGGATCATTTACTAGATTAACTGAGGTGTGTATGGGAACCTGAGGTTGTCACAGAAGGCTGTTGTAGGCCATTAGTGGACTCAATTTATTAGATAGATGGAGAAATCTTCCTGTGATAATGTACAGACGACCAACTTGGCTACCACAGCATCTAATATTCTAGGCCCAGTAAACACTAATAGGTGCTTGGTGATGATCAATCAGGTGATTTTTTTTTCATTTGATTTGATCATAGCTTGATTCCACACCGTATTTTTGGTACAAGTATGGAATTTTCAGCACATGATATCGGAAGACCAATTTTGCAGGCCGACCATTGATATCGGGTATGCGTCGGGAGGGGATCGAACCGCGGACCACGTGCATGGTCGGCCGAAGTCCTAACCACTGTGTCACCGACGCACAAAAGACTCAAAATCTTCTGAACAATGTGAGCAAAAACTGAACATGTTTAATCTGCAATATACACCTATCAAACATAAGATGGCTTCGCAGATGTGATCCTGATGGACTCGTAGTTTGAGACCAGCAAACAAAATAGCTGACTGTGCTAACCACTCCACTTAGTTGAAGAGCTGAGTTAGCGCCCTAGTGAGCTGATTGTTAATAAAATCTCAGGAAGGATACAATGGACTTGTCCAGTATTTGATAGCTCGCATTATGATTGATGCAGACTTGATAAACAGTTAGCCATAAAAAGATGTATTCGGTATGCAAACGTTCGCCCTAAGTGTTTATCTGCTCGTAGGGAATAGCCGTTCGCTTAAATTTGGTGTAAGTAGAGAAATGAGAAATTTAGTTTGATGTGCAATCATCTGTCTTAATACTATAGAAATGTCCAACGAGTGTGGGTCCAGAAAAGCTATTTGTTAACAACAATTAACAGAGACACAAATTCCATAACATTGGATCTCCTACCAAAATGTAGTTAACTAGGCATGCACTGACCACCAGTGCACTCAACACATCATAGATATATATATCATGATACATGCAGCGAATCACAAAAACACGATATACATATATTAATAAGGTCAAAGGAAATGGATTTCCCTTACATGTTACTTTATAAGGAATAATCCGAAGAATTACTTAGGCGAAACTAATGGTTTGAGTGTTCCCATTACTCTAGCTGATTTACAAAACTGAAGTAAAGAAATGAATATGTGGACAAGATGACATGAACGTGAGTAATCCGATAAACTGAAACCAGCTATATGAAGAAAATCTCTTCGACGACATTGAAGAAATCAGAACAAGTGGTTAAAACGTGAACTTCCTTGGATTACAACCTAAGCCTACCATATCCGCAACAGAAATCAAACGTGGCATGTAAAATCGTCAGGAGAATTCTTGAAATCCGACAAATTTTCAAAATATCTAGAGACCACATAGAAGTAACAGATGAATTTGTGCTTAAGCTCAGTAACGTTTGACAAAATAATGGCATTTATATATTTGAAAGAATTATTTACCACGAAAACAGGAAGTAAATAAAAAAGAATCCCAATAGGATCAGCTCTAGCTACATCAGAGGAACACAGGATAGATTCCGTTGACGTCAACCAAGACATCGCGCTCAACTGCTTGATGAAACTAGATGCACGGAAATCAGTGGGTCCTGATAATCTTCATCCAAGGCTCCTTAAAGAGTTATCAGCTCACATAGCCACCCGTTGACCACGTTCTTCCAGCTCTCTTCTAAATGGAGTGTTACCGCGTGACTGGAAAGATGCCATAGTAACCCCAATCCACAAATGAGGGTCAAGGCAAAGCCCTTCAAATTACAGGCTTATTAGTCTTACCAGCACTTTATTCAAGACACTGGAAAGAATCATCAAGAAAAGTATCACGGCATATCTGGAAAACAACAATTTGTTATCCAGAGCACAGCATGGCTTCCGAGGAAACCTCTCAAGCCTGTCAAATCTCCTCACTGCAAGAGAAAGCTGGGTCAAATCAAGGGATAACAGAAGACTCGTGGACGTCGTCACCATAGACTTCGGCAAAGCCTTCGATAAAGTTCCTCAAAAAAGACTACTCGTAAAGTTGGAAAGTCATGGTATCAAAGGCAGCTTACCTAACTGGACTAGGGAATTCCTCATGGATAGGAGGCAGAGGGTTAGGATCAACTCGAAACTCTCCTCCTGGTACGGTACTCAAACCTCTCCTATTTATTTCATATATTAATGAGTTATCTCTGACTCCCCTATGATCCTATTCGCAGACGATTTTAAAATTTGGAGACAGCTGAAGGGCAACAATGATACGTCCACGTTGCAAGAGGACCTCAACAATCAGAGTGGTCCAGAGAATGGATGCTCTCGATCAATGTAGCAAAATGTGCAACCATGCTCATCGGACAAGCAAGCATCAGTCCCTACCAACTGGAGGGAATTAAACTCGCATCAGTTCAGACTCATTTGGATTTAGGTAACATAGTTAATCACGATTTAAAAACTACAGCACACTGTCGCGCAGTGGCTGCACGTAGTTTCAGATCCTTACGGACAATTTTTCAGAGCCTCTACTAAAATCATCAGAAATATGTTCACCCCCTTATATACATTTCTGGTGAAGTCAAGACTGGAAAACTGTATCCAGGCAGCTAGTCCTTGTCTTAAAGAGGACTCACATATTCTAGAAAGGGTTCAAAGGAAGGCAACATGTGTGATTCTAGGCATGACTAATTTATCATGCGAGGAAAGACTAGAGAGTTTAAATACCTTCTCCTCGTCATACTGTGGGCAGAGAGGAGATTTAATTACAATGTTTAAAATTCTATATAAGGACTACGGACCTGACCTATTCTCTCTTTTCCTTCCCACTAGGGCGGAACACCTGAGAGGACATAGCAGGAGAGTTCAAAAGCCAAGAAGAAATCATATTGGTGCTGAGTGCTGGTTCTCACACCGAGTCAAAAACTCTTGGAACCGACTCCCAGAATAAGTGTTGTCTGCAACCTCAACTGATTCATTCAAGAAATTTACTAGTAAGGGATTAACATAATCTCCAAGCCTTCTAACCTCAACCAATAAATCTGAAGTGTGAAATTCATATAATTCACTGTTTTTTCTGGTTGACTCGGTAAATTATTCCTGTAGAATTTCAAAAAAATACGCACCCAGTCTAGGCCATAATTTTTAGCGGAGTTTATCCACCGTTTTCACACTCGGATATTACCTAAATTCCATAAATATTTGTAAACATCTATAAACAATTACAGTTTTCTTGATTGCTGAATGCAGTGATCCCTAATTATACATATAAAAAGAAAAATGAATGCAAAGACAACCAGAGACCATTAATAAAAATATGTGACCAATCATCAGAAACAAGGACGAGAGCTTACCTCAAAAACAGCCCTAGCGAAAACGCAAAATATATTTGAAATTTCCGCTTACCGTTGAATTTCAATGTACACGCCAAAACCTCGTTCAAAACACTTTGATATATGCCACTAATTCTAGTATTGCCTTGATGTGATGATATCACAAGTATAAAAAGAATCCGTAGATCGGTTGCTGGTCACGTTCAATGTTGTGAAATTTGTTTGAGACGAGTTAGTGTCAGACGAGGTATGCTGATAATTACATAATATCGTAGGAACATGTTTTACTGGGTCCAGATTTTGCATATTTGTAATTAATAGGTCTTAAAACACTTTGTGAGAGCGATAGATGCTGAAATGGAGGATAGTCCCGTTTCAACCGTTCAGTGATACCAGCACTGCAGAGATTTTACATCTTGGAAGGTATAAAAAGTTACTTCTTTCTTGAGAAGAGGTGCTATTGTCTATATAGGTTGAACATCCTGATAAGCTGGGATTATAACCGTGGTTGAGAAAAAGCAATCAGTGTTTGAGTGACTGGAATGTACGATACCGATTTACGGAATGAATTTGTCGAAAGGACATCAGACAGAAAGTCATGCTTTAATACCCACTATCACTGGATTTGTGAAATCAGGATCCATAACACACACAGATGAGTGGAAAACAAATTACTGATTGTCATCCCTGAGATATATTACCAGAGTGTATATCATAATCAAGGTTTTGTGGAACATATTACAGGGATTCACACCAATTCTATTGGAGGGTTTGTAGTGACCCGTTTTATTACTCATCATCGCAGTATACTTTCACTATGTAATTGTACTTTGATTTGTTTATTACTCTAAATCTTGCATGTTAACAATTGATACTTTTGTACTCGCTCGATTTTTGAATTGTTGATTGCTGCAATAATACACTATCGTATTCCTTCGCAAGTGCCTTTTGAATTACGTTGCGGATGTCGAGTAATCGCAACGCTAGGGCACAATTGTAAACGCGAGGAAATACTAGAAGATACGTGTACTCTAGTTCAGTCAAAATATAGCAGCAACAAATTGGCGAGCCCGACAGATCTGATTGATGGACTACATCATTTCGAAGTATACACAGTGGAATAAATCATCTTTGCCATCGCATTAACTTTTATAACTTCATAACATTTGGATGTATATTTACTGATATTTCTGCTAAAAGTACCTCCGGACCTGGCGGCACAGCGACTGCTATCCCAGTTCACCTTGATACTCAAGCAGCTGTAGCAGCTGGCTGTTATGCAACACCTCAATTCCAGTTCTCTGTCCTCCAGCTTCAGCATTGTCTACAGGTGTACAAACACTCTTACAATGGTCTGCAACTCCATTTACTCAAGCCGGTCCTACAGCTGTTGAATTACAACAGTTTACCCAATCACCTCAAAAACAACAGATTCAAGCACAAGCTCATCAGTTACAACCAGCTCAACAGCAAACTTATATCCAACAACATCAGCAACAACCAACAATGATGGCAACTGACGTCTCTGTCAGTGGTCAACCTGGTACTGTAGCTGCATGCCCCGACGTTACTCCCCAG
This sequence comes from Trichobilharzia szidati, assembly GCA_944472155.2. NCBI lineage: Eukaryota > Metazoa > Platyhelminthes > Trematoda > Strigeidida > Schistosomatidae > Trichobilharzia > Trichobilharzia szidati. The sequence goes on along the minus strand of OX235272.1, from coordinate 19,911,641 downwards.
TTTATCACTCTGGCACCAGGATCTCCATTAAAAGTCATGGCTGTTGGTCCTAACGGTCAGTTGATTCAAATCACTGGTATACCACAGTTTATGCCCATTGCTTCTGCTGGAATGCCTATCAATCAACCAACTTCTACTCTCCAGCCTCAGCAAACATCAATTCAAGTTACTCCTCAACGCCGAGTAACAACACCCCAGCAACAACAACAACATGCTGACGGACGTTCACTTTCAACCGTATCAGCAGCAGCTACTGCTGCACTCTTCTCTGGCACAGCCATCTCTTCTTGTACAATTCCACTTGTACAACCAGCTTTCATGGAAATAGAGGTGACTGAATGTTTACCCAATTCATTTCCATACTACCTTATTACTATACTATTAACTGTATGTTAAGATATAAATCTATTCTGTAACTCTTTACAATTACAACCTCATTATTATTCTAATAATAATTTTTCTGCTTTTATTGTTACATTTTGCACAACTTTCTAAACATTTTGGTTCGTTTCGAAGCTGTTAACATTTTTGCATATATACAGTTATATTATCAAACCTCAAAAACTTAAAATCCTCAATTCGGTTTTCATACCAGAAACTCGTATATATTTTCTGTAATTGTAATTTACAATATCATTCCGAATGCAGGTAAACTTCATTTACCTGCATTCTACGGAGGGGCTATTGTAGTGACCCGTTTTGTTACTCATCATCGCAGTATACTTTCACTATGTAATTGTACTTTGATTTGTTTATTACTCTAAATCTTGCATGTTAACAATTGATACTTTTGTACTCGCTCGATTTTTGAATTGTTGATTGCTGCAATAATACACTATCGTATTCCTTCGCAAGTGCCTTTTGAATTACGTTGCGGATGTCGAGTAATCGCAACGTTAGGGCACAATTGTAAACGCGAGGAAATACTAGAAGATACGTGTACTCTAGTTCAGTCAAAATATAGCAGCAACAGGTTTTAATGAAGATTGAATAACATGGTTAGAGTTATTCACGAATCTCAAAAAGATGTTATTTTCAGCCATTTAAACGAATGCACGTATAGAATACAGTTCAGCTCTGCTACTGATACTCCTATGGCAAACAGGGAGTCATTTTTGTTACATATCAGAGAATAGTATTCTGTGCAAAATATAAATGCCCTTCATATACATCATTGTCACAGATATGTGTATTTTTTTAATTAGAAATAGCCGTTTTATGTGATAAGTGAGTTTGGGGCCATTTGCTTACTGGCAGTTACTCGTGATGAAAGTTTAAATTCGCCCTTCTAATATTTTTACAATTAAATGAAAGTAGTAAATATTAATTGAAAGTTCAAAGGCTTAACAGAAGAGGAAAAGGGGTGACACAAAAGGTTAAAAGCCATAAATATTCCTGTCATTATTTTTAAGAATACTATCACTCCCCTTTTATCTGCTCACTCGTTGGATATGGGCGATTCAGAGACTTTTACTGTGTTTGCTTTTCACTTATCAGCGTTAGTGAAAATACGCCGAAGTTTACTACTTCACAATTTATTGTTGAAAAAAGAACAATGGACTCGTGTTCCTCTATCTGAAATATGTTATTCAGAAGGTAATGTGACATGAAATCTGCTATGCGTCAGTCGTTAGGTAAAAAGCCACGTGGATCGCAGTCAATACCACCGTTGTCAACTGATAAACATAGCCTTCAAAACGACATAAATTTAGATGCCGCGATGAGATGGATATGTAGTCTTTAAGACAAATTCGTGCTTTTATGCCATTATTCACTTAGCCAGATCTTGTATTATTATTCAACTTTCATAATAAAAAGTAGGCTTTAACAGGTTGCTCAGGATACTACTGGACGTAGCACTATTTGTATTATTGTTCCCTTGGATTCCGACTGGAAAATAGGGCTTCAACAGCAATTCTCCGATTTGTCCCGTCCTCAGCAGTCCTCTTTAACCGTCTTCACGAGTGCCTATAGGTTCCTGTCTCCTCCTGACACGATCTCCTCCATGTTAGCGCCGGACACTAGCACTAACCTGTCATTTCCCATTTAGGTTCCACTCGAACAATGGCCTGGTGCGCGATGTCACCAAACTGTCTCAAAGTGTTCCCAGCTTATCGTCATGTTCATCGGGATAATTGTTGAACAATAGGTTTTTGGTAAGTTTGACCCCAAAATTCATCGTTTTCAATTCCCTCTGGCTTTTTGGCTTTCGAAATGGTGTCAGCGAAGGCAGTTGTTGGTAAGTGTCTGCAATCTTCTGGAAATACTTTTCGTGACGCCAACACCAAGTTTTTGACCCACATAGAAGGACTAACTTAACTAACATTGGTCTTGGAAATCCATATCTTGTTCTTCACACAGGGTACAGAAGATTTCAGAGTGATGAAGGTCTGCCTTGCCTTTCCGATCCTGGTTTTGACATCTTCCTTCGTTCCACTCGTAACTGAAACGATTCTGCCTAGATTAGTGAAGGAAGTGACTCCTTTCAAATTTCGTCTGTCTGTCAGTGTGGTAGGAGTTCTACCTCAAGGTTGAGTAATAAACAACCTGGATATGGCCGGGACTAAAATCTCCTCTGGTGACTAGCTAATGTTGTGAGTAAATACCATCTACGTCTACGCAAATTCCAGCCCTACGCGGGATCGTCTAAAAAATCAGCTTAACTGCACTGTGAGTCTTAAATATTAGCGGATTTTATTTTACTGTTCTGTTATTATAATCCTCTGTAGTCGTATTCTTCTGAACCATCTGTTATAATTAACTACTGTCTCTTTTTATGCATATTTAAACATAACTATGTACCTTTACGTATTTTTCTCTTCTTGTACCATTTCATATTGCCCCTTCGTTTCATATGTTTATAACTAAAATCTAGAAGGTAGACTGCAAATCTCTGATTAACTTACTTTTCTACTGTACATATATATTTTTAAAATGCTGTTAGGGACGATACATACAAAATGGCTGACTGAAAGTAGTCGTTCATACCATGAGTTTCGTTGAGTTAGCTAGTGAAGGCAAAAACTGTCTATATGACACGTAGAAATAAAAAAAGATTCTTTTTCTAAAAACAAAAGAAGTATTTCGCCAGGGGCTAGCAGATTGAAAAGTGGTAGGGTGGTGGATATGATGGTGGGGACCTAAGAGAACCACCCTAATCTGTGGGAAAGCACTTTATTGCTAAGGCTCCTGAGTTTGAATAACTTCAAAGAAAATAAATAAAATAAAATAAAAGCTGCCTGTATGCCAAAGCTTGTGTATAAACTCTTTGAAAACAAGCTCATGGTACGATTTCTCTACTTCAGGAGGACATCTAACTGTATAAATCAGAACAACAGCATAAATAAGTATTATCATACTTCTTTTTTTTCTTCTACATATTTTTTGTACTTTTTTATTTTTTATTTTTTTATTTTGATTACAGCTTGATGCCACACCGTATTTTCAGTACAAATATGGAATTTGCAGCATGGATATCGGTAGCCCAAATTTCGCAGGCCGACCATAGATATCGGGTGTTTGAATCTAACTTCTTCAATTTCTATTCCCGTTACCTTATATAGGTGTGAAAATCATCATTCGTTTTGCCCTAATATTTTTAAAATTTTGTTGTTCTATGTTTTTTTGTTGTTTACTACCACAAACTTGAACTAACTGTTAGTATGTAACACTATAAAACTCAGTTACTCTAAATTCTTAGTAACAAAAAAGGAGGATAAACCCTGTGGTTATCGCATATTGTTTGCTTAAATTATTATTATTTGCTGGCTGCCTCTGCACCTCTTTTTCTGTTTTCTTCTTTCTTCTCTTCTCGAAGGTATTGCATTGAAGCACAGCAAGTGAACAGTAATGCTGTTTTCTGCGTTTGTATTACTTGAGCGTTATTCAGAATATTGTTGGCACACACGACGAACAACGGAACAAATTCTATTCTGAATTCTGTCTATCATCGCAAAGTTGGTCCGTTGTATCTATAATACCGAAAGAATGATGTACTTGATATGATTATGAGCAATAAATTGTGCTCGAAACGTCATCAGTAAATATTACTGTCTAACACCGTGAGACTCTATCAAAATAAAATTTACCCATAATGATGTACTTACCCTCTACTGTGGAGTTTTATAAATTTTTGAACCCTTATTAATTGATAAAATGATAATGATCACAAGGCCTGTATACTGTATGTCTTACTCTAGCACCTGTGCACCACCTCTCTTCTCACCTTCCATTAACGCAACATTTCGTAATTCCCGCATGAATCTGACTGACTGTAAATATATTATAGATTATAATTTAGACTTGAACCAATATATTGTAATCCATTCTCATAAAGTTTTTAGAGGTTTTTTCATATTTCCAATTTTTAATGTCATAAAAAAGTGTTCTATTTCAAATTGCACTTGTCAAATATGATCATGCCCGTACAAACGGTATGTCAATCACGTGAATGCTTAATTTATGTGAAATATATATTATTGTACATGTGACACTATCATATAAGCCATTGAATGAAGTTGAAAAATATTTGCGAAAGGCCATAGTGTTTCACTAGTTTCCAAACCGCTTCATAGTCGAAGCAGTCAAAGTCCATTTCAAATTAGATGATGCTGAGGTAGAGATTTGTTGTAACTGAATGTCACTTTCTATTGGCTGCTGTCCAACTTGACTAGAATGGGCCTCCATACAAATGATGACTCGAAAATGTTTCCCCACACTGAAGGAGAGAAAGAAGTCTGATTTAACTGTGGTGGCAACCACCCTTATTATCCACAATACCGAGCGCATATGCCATTTCCGCACTAACGGAAATTTAGCTGTAAATACGTAATCAACATCTGGTTGATTACATGACTCTGAAAATACCCCAACACAGGTCATTATGTCGGCGCATGCGACAATCATAGCCCCAGGGTCAAAAAAGATAGTTACCTCATCCTAGCTAGATTTGATTGACACTGCGTGTTCTGTTCGACAATAATGCGTAGATTTATTGTTCGATCAGCACACGATCTGCTTCACCTGAATCCAGCTTAGTCCTGGAACGCGTGCTCTGAGATCCCTGGGTCCGTTTTCAGTGCTTTGGGAGGAATTCTCTCTGGTTCGGCTACCTTCATGAGCGACTTCCAGTAGCCTGACTTCATTTAGTATTTCTGATTTTGTTCTAGAATCAGTGTCCGCTGGCAGTCCTGTGCGTGCTGTGGATGGTGGTATTTCTAGGCGATTTGAGGGTGATGGTCGATTCAAGAGTACTATGAAGTGGTCAGCCTATTGTTCTATCTATCTCTCCTACTTGGTAATTAAATTCCCTTGAACATCTTTCTTAGGTTTCGCCTACATTGACCTTTCCCTGAAGAGAAACCTGGTTATCTGGTACAACGGTCTTTCCTAGCACTCTTCTTCACTTCTTTATTTAGTGGCATATTCAGTGAGCTCAGCTTCTCCACCCATTCTCTCTCTTTGCATTGTTTCGTCTTCCATTTCACTGTCCCTTTCTCTTCGGTTAGCTTCCTGGTGTCCGCTGAGAACCATTCCTCGTCCTGTCTTTTCTTTCTTCCTAGAACAGTTGTACGCGTTTCCCTGAACATCAGCTTCAGAGAGTTCCAATGCTTTTCAAAGCGGGTTTCCTCAGTGATACCACGTAGTGTCTCTTAATCTGCTTTGATGTCTGCGGGAAAAGTGTCCTTCAGTTTCTGTGTTAAACTTGAATTCTGGTGGGTCCTTAACTGTTTTGAAGGCATTTAGCCTGACTTTGAAGGTTCCTAGAACTAGATAATGATCTGGGCCTTCATTTGCCTCCATTCTGCAGTCTCAGTCCAGTCGACCATGTCCCTAATTTCTGGAGATTGAGAAGTCTACCTAATTTCTGATGTGCCCGCTAGGTGGAACACATGTTGCCACGTGTATATCCTTAGGCTTGTACATGCCGCCTTCAATCTCCAAGTTATCGAGTCCACAGAATTCTGTGAGGAGTTCGCATTTCGCCGACAGCCTTCTGACACATGATGCATTCTGTTCCTGCATTGTCTGACCCCAATTTAGTATTCATGTCGCTCATTAAGGATTTTACACAGCTGTTCGGGCTCTTGTCCATCACTGTCTGCTGCTATCTAAAGAAATCTTTCTTCTGTTCTGAGTGGTTTCCAGGCATGTTGGATTAAGCTATTATGACCATTTTTCGTATCGAGTTGAATTTTGACGTAATTAGCCTACAGATGAAGATTGATTCCGACTATATTAAAGATTTGGCCGCTCCTTTGGTGCCCTCGTAGTTTTCTTCTGGGTGGTGGGAGTAGATTATTAATACTCCAGTTAAAAGTTTTGAGAGTCCACTTCCATTCCATCTGCTCTCATGGTTTTCCAGAACTTCTGTGCCAAATCTTCTCATTTCTTTGTGAACTTGAATAGCCTTTATAGCTTCATACATCATGCGAACATTCCACTTTTCCACGTTTAACCTGGCCTTCATCGAATGGCAACACCAGCTTGCGTCATTTCTAGCGAATTAGGTGAAGAACAAGTTTTTTTGTTTTGTTGTGCTTCGAAGTTTCTATATAAACTGGGTCAATATTCCGAAGTAGGATGGCCAGCCCCATCTCCAAACTCTACTACATTACGGAGTTCCGGACTGGCAAGAAAACTAGTGAAATAGTAAACCCTGATAGGTTACTTTTATATTCGCTCAAGTAGAATAGAGGCGGTTTTGTGGGCTACTGTTAGCGTGGTGAAAGCCCTCAAGATGCAGTTAAAATCCTTAAGCATGTAAAGTAACCCTAATGAAGACCGTCTAAAACATTAAAAGGCCACACACAGATTATTACTTTATTTGGCAAAAAATATAATAGCGATTTTCGTAAGTATGGAGTGAGAGTGGCGCATGCTGGTGGTCACAAATGTGAATCGCCTCATTTCTTTGGACAGCAATAGGCTTTTTGACGGTCCGAAATTAGAAATGAGTCTATATCCCAATCTTAAGAAGCAATAATAATCGTTTAGATAAAAGTAACAAGTAATGCTTCCGCCTAAAACACCTATGAGTTGTGTCGGTTTTTTGTCAAGATGTGATCCTGTGGGTCCCACACAGATGCGTGAGACATGTCACGGATCGGTATGTCCTACGTGTTCTTTGGAGCTGTTCCTGAATAAACTACCAATTATATACTTCTTAATATTTTCTACATGAGAACTATTACACTCTGTCATACCTTAACTGTCCAATCTTTCGAAAAGCTAAAACTTACTCTATTCATTTGTATCCCGTGCTTCCTTAAAGTTTGGCTGTGCTGGGGCAAAAATTATTTATTCACAACTAACAGTTTGTTGGAAGAAAGCTATATTTTCATTTGTTGCGACCTGAACTACGACCTAGTAAACTATGGACGAACACTAACAGTGCTCTGGGTAATCTGTCCTAATTGCACGTCAACGACAACATTAACAATAAAACCACCACACTCAAAGACGGAAGAAATGGCTGGGTGTTGATGGAACAGCTTTTGCCGTCTCATTACAACAGTCCAAAAAAGGTTGACAGCGCTTGCATATATAAAAGTTTAAAGTGACCTTAAGAAGTACTTATGTCGCTGATAAATTAAACAGTGAACAACCAATAGGATTTCAGGGGTTATAAGAATGGTGAGAGAAATACGAACGGGCCTGCAAAAAGACATGTAGAAGATTAGGTCTATATATCAAGGTTCGATAATCAGACCAATTTGTTTAGCATTGTACATTGCAAGCGTACGTTATAACTGAAAAGACGAAATAGCTCCTTCATGTTTACCCTCTGTAATTGTATTTTTAATGTTATATTATCGCTATCTTTGTTTTACTCCAATTTACAGTTCCTTAGAATGTTCAGTTCTCCCTAATATGGCTTCCGAGAACTCGAAGAAACAGCATTAACCTAAGCAGTGATCGTCCATAGGGTGACTGAAACTACCAGCACGAAAGGAAACAAAGTATGAAATGACACTCAACCTTGAAGACGACCTTGGCTACGGCCATATGATTTAACGTTTATATCGACCTGCTTTTACTGCATAAAAATATGATGGCTGTCACATTACTCATTGTGTTACGAAACTATGAATTATACACTGCGAGAAATATGTTAAAAATACGGTAAACATTTCCCATGTTGGTAGTGAAACCCTTTCTATGTGATTCAGAGGGAATGTCCGACTCAAGTTGATAATTTAGTACAAGTGTTCCGGACGGGAAACCAAACATCTCTTTGGAGTGTAGATGATGCAACAGGGTTTTTTCAGGTAGATAACTCACGAACAGTTTACGACGACGGAAGGTGAGTAACACTAATTAAACTTTGAAATGCAACCTCAGAGCGAAAGACCACTTATGACAGAACTTCTTTACACGTTTAACTGGACACCGACTACTGTGGTGAGCCCCCTGCAGATAATATTACCGCAGACACTGTGATCGGTGCACTAATTGACTTTCAAAATGGTAATTTTACCTTTTTATGAATAGTTTACCATAGCTTCCAATTGTAACGTAACCCTCAATCATTACGCGCATTTTGTTAGATGCCTAGGATTACATCATGTAAGTTGCTTTCATCTTTTTAAAATAACCTTACTTATATTATTCCATTACCTTTCATGTATCCTGATCAACAGGATAATTGTAAGTATGCTTACTGCGCCTAAATGCTGTCTGAAAAATTAGGAACGCCTTTAAACTGGCATCCCTCGAGTACGAACAAATGAGAATATATTATTATACACGATAGGGTGGTGACGTGCCTCTCTCATAGTTGGAGAACTACCTAAACGGAAGGAAATTCTGGACTGGAGTTAGCGTGTCCGCATATCCTGGCACATTTTGGCAACGGAAGTTTCGCAGGATTCTAATCTAGGGCCCTTCATGCTTTTATTTTTACTGGTGACAAGCCAAGCAATCAAAACCGCTCGACTCATCTTTAAGTTATCAGCGCAGAGACATGGAGAGCAATGAAAATTTGAGCAGGCCCAGATAGTCTGCAGGCAGATTTGAGACTTTTGGGGGGACGATTGCTTGTGCAGCTTTTAATCTGAAAAAATACAAAGTGCAGCCATGCATCTGTGAACCACACAGTGTATTGTACCTATCCATAAATGCGGGGCTATAGCTGATATCAACAACTACCGCCTCATAAACATCACGTCTGTAGTTTCACGTGTAATGGAAAAGATAGTAAAGACTCAAATCATTCAGTACTTGCTGTCAAATGACCTACTATCCCCATCCCAATACGGTTTCTTAAGTAGAAGGTCGTGAATTACTTGCCACTTAGATTATTTTGACTACATTACACAATGCACTGATAATGGGCATTCGGTAACAACATTATTTCTCGACGTTAGCAAGGCCTTCGATAAAGTCCCACATATCAGACTCATAACAAAACTCCTATCCTACGGAATAACCGGGAAACCTGTCAAATGGATAGATTCTTTTCTCACAGAAAGGGAGCAATTAGTGAAAATCAACCACCAGCTGTCTTCATCAAAGCTGATAACTAGTGGTGTAATACAGGGTAGTGTTCTTGGCCCTATTCTATTCCTCTTATTTATAAATGACATAGTCTCTGTGATCAAGTATGGCAAGCCATACCTCTTTGCAGATGACCTCAAGATAGTATATGATTATGGGTACGATGATATGAGCGTCGAAAGCAAGATCCAACATGACTTAAACAATCTAGGCGATTAGAGCGAAAAGTGGCAACTGACTTTCAACCCAGACAAGTGCGGTATAGCCCACCTGGGACGCTGGAAACCGAGAATGTGCCTATATATGTATGGTAAGCTCCTCTCGAAACTGAACACGGTCACAAATCTCGGGATAACATACTCAGATCTAACCTTCTCCGATCATGCAAATAAGGTTGTATCCGACTGTAAACGACTAATTGGCTTTGTGCTGCGTAACTTCTACACCCAAGAAGCAAGATTAGCTATATATAGAACATGTATCCGCCCCAAACTTGAATATTGTGCTCTCCTGTATAGTAACCTAAGGTCTGCAGACCGAAAAAAAATCGAAAGTGTTCAGAGATTCCTAACGAAACGCATAATAGGGTTTGACCAACCAGTGGAATATGTTGACAGGTGCATGCGTCTGAATTTAGAACCTCTGTGGTTAAAAGGAGTGAAGTGCAACTTATTTCAACTATTCAAAGTCATAAGAAAACACTGTTATAGTAACTCATCCATAACGTGGGAAAATATTAAATCATATCAGCTGCGAAACCACAACTACCTTGTCAACGCGGCTACCCACAGAAAATCAATTAGAGCAAACTTTTTCACCATTAAATATTGCACTCTTTAATACCAACTACCATCTGAAATTGGATGTTTTGAAAACCCCAGTGGGTTTAAACGGAGCCTAGAGAGACACATTAACATTTCCACCCTAGCTTGTCTAAAGGACCACAAATGTTGGTAAAATGGTAAGTAAAAGCAGGTCCAGTCTTCAGCTTAGTCAGTTACATATAACTCGACCCTACTACTTACGCAGCGAACGTTTAACTAATTTACTGATTTTCCTTTCTGTATAGACTTCAGTAAGTTATGTTAATATAATTACTTCTAGAAACAATTATATTAGCAACCACACCTTTTAATATTTTACATATGTATATACAGTTAATAATACAATGCTATTTTTTGTCTGAATGACTTTACTCAGCCAATAGCCACCTTTTCTCATACACCTTCCTAAAACGAATAATCTTTGTAATATTTCGCAGTATTTTTAACATTATATAAGTTGAAGGGTTACTTTGCAATATCTAATGTGCACCGTATGAAAATCGGTCATAAAAAATTTAGCATAACTAGCTCTGTTAACCGGCTGTTTTCTTCAGGATCATTATACATAATTTTATCACTAATTGTTCCACTACACTTTTTACTCTGCTAAATAGACTTCAACTTAGTTGCTGTAATACTAGCTACTTCTATGCTTCATACTTCTTAAATACAATTTCGTAGGCGTCTGCTACAAATATATTATTAATATTGGTAGTACTATTTTTGAGTTGAAATGACTGTCTTCAGTCAACAGTTACTCATTTTCATGTAATTTTGTAAAAAATTCATATTGTTGAAACTATGTAGTATTTTTCCATTATGCAATTGATGAGTCACTTTGCAATGTGTAATGCACACCATATAAAATCGGTTGTGAAAATTTAGCATAACAAGTTCTGCTAATCAGTTGCCTTACTCAAAACCACTTTACATAAATTTATCACTAATTGTTCCACTACTCATAACACCCTGCCAAATAGAATATAACTTAGTTGCTCTAATATTAGCTATTTTTATACTTCATAACTCTTAAGGGAAACCTAATTTCTTAGTCTCTTCTAGTAATCCACTTGTTCACTTGTATGATGATAATACTGCTAACAATGTCCTCTGGTATTATTGTGCCATATGACCTAATGGAAAGCACTTGTCATGAAAGCTGTTAATGTGCAGCATACTGTATGATTGGGACGGAGTCAAAGCAATCCAATATTACAACTGCAGTCATTGTAAAAGTTCTCAGAGCTTAATGTCAAAAAGGAGGGAGGGTGGTGCATGCTGATCAGCAGATTTGGTAGTGGTCACAAATGTGAATCGCTCCGATCTGTAGGACAGCAACATGCATTATTTTGGCAGCTCGAGAATTAAACATGAGTTTAGATACTGGATGTATAAAAAAATTTAAAAAACTAAAACAATAATGACTGTACAGTTTTAGCTTGTAAAAAAAATAACAGTGCTTTCGCTCCTAACATCTACAAGCCTGCTCAATTTTTTGTCAAGATGTTATCCCATGGGCCATACACAAGTTCGCCAGACATCCAACAGGTCGCCATATTGAACAGGTTCTAATCCTTCTAGCCACTTCTCCCTGAAATGTCACTTATATACTTCACGATAATCCTTCTACCTAATTACTATTATACTCTATTTTATCTCAACTTCCTAGGCCTTTAGTAAAGCTGAAATTTACTCTTTTGTTTTTCTTTTTTCTCATTCACACTCTTCTCTCGCATAAAGTTCGGTTGCTCTGATGGTTAAAAAAAAAAATAAAAATAAATAATAAAAAGATAATAAAAAAAGCATAACAACAGCACTCATGTTTGAGAATAACTTTATTTTCATAGAAAAAGTCATAGTTTTCTACGGTGAAACCAATATGGTCAGCATCATACATTGCAAATGTGCACTATCATATCAAGTACTGTAAAGCTTATTCTTGTATTTTCTTGTAAATATACTTCCAGTAATGTATTATTCATGATTGCATTTTATACCACTTTGTAGCTGTGCAGGATTTCCTCCTCTTCCTGAAATAACGTTCAAGCACGTGGGGTCACAGTACTCAATCACATATATATTTTGTTTATTGATGGGCCATTACTCTCATCATCAGGAAATGGAACGAAGTTTGGGTTGTCTCGCCCAACTTCGATGGAGACCTTCGTGAAAGATTTACAAATTAACAATAATAAGAATCTGTTCCGATTGCTTGTACTATATAATTCAACAATTTGAACTTTTTAAAAAAGTGACAATGTATGCTAATTCACAATTGTAATTCGTAACATAATTGATCGTGCCTGTAAAAATGGCATGCATTTCATGTAAACTTACCTGTTTATACGAAATATAAATTATTATTATTAATTTACCCTCTATGTAACGACTTAAGTCTCGGTCTAGCGGAAAAGAAGGATGTTGGAGGGAATTACATGGGTGATGCCACGCGAAGATGTACAGTTATACACTTTACGCATAGAGAGTTAGATGTGGTTATTCCTTAATTTTCCCACTGCTGCACAAATTATACATAAGATCACACCTTGAATTGTACAATATACTTGTTCCCCAGTTACCTGGAAGGGATGCCAATCTTTTGGAAGGTTCCCAAAGACAGCCGATAATAGGGGGTGTTTGGTCTCAAGAATAAAACATACGACTGAAGGCTAATGAAATTAGGGCTTTTCCCACCTAGCTACCTCCGGTTTAAGAATGACCGAATTACCACCTACGAGAGCACAAATGACTAAAATCACCCTAAAAATGGTATTCTGCTACGAATTCACTGCAGAGTTCTTCGAGGCAAACCTCGTCAGATAGAAAAGACACGAGTGTACCTCCATTTCCCTTCGTTTTGAGTGGGCTACTCGTGGAACTCCACCTTCAGCCATGGCCACTGTAGCACCGGCGGAAAACTGTAGGAGAAGGCTGGATGATCATGAAGCGACACAGAGACTGCGTCCAAATGGTCTATTCTCTTAAGGTCACACACTACACACTTTTAAACTCGTCCTTTACGGCTGTACATTCTCCCTTATTTCACTCTTCTGACCGATGCACCTATTTATTCACTCATTCTGTTGTTGTTTTAATCCTTTTGAATTGTTTATTTTGTAATTATCAAACTTCATTACCCATCTGTCTGTAGTTTCTAATTTTTAAGTCTACGTAACCCACTCTAATTATATCTGTTGTTATTACTATTATATCTCTTTTCCTCTATATCGGACAAGTAGCTCATGAAAGGATCAACTGCATTCACAGTAGTGTCACAGTCTTAAGACACCGCATGGCACAAACAACATGTAATCAATCCCCACGCCACCTCTTTGGAGTCAGCATAAGCTTTGACTCTCGAGTAGCAGGACAATTTACGCAGAAGTTTATTCAAAATCACGAACTTTTATCTTACTGTCAAAAAACCAGCATAAAGAAATTGATTTAGTTAACATAAGCTTTTAAAAGTAATATTGGACATAGGAAGTGAAGGTCGAGCAAATATTAAGAGGTACGCTACTTTCATGCTTGAGAACATTGCTTGATATACTAGGAGATTTCAGTAATGAATTTGTCTGTTTTCGCTACCTTCTACCGTTTTTAAATTTTAGAAACCGTAGTGCGTGTTAAATTTTTGTTAATGTGCAGAGTTTGTGTTCGGGATCTAATTCGTATGAAGTAGATTCCTTCAAATATGTATATACAGGTCTGGTCGTGCACTGATCACCTCTATATTCCCTCGAACTATTTCTAGGGATTTGCAAATATAATCAGAACTGCTGGAAAAATCCGGATAGTGTCAGCATAGGAAGTAACATTACCATGCACTGTCTTAGAAAGTGTTAAGACTTCCAAAGTCAGTGTAGAAATAACATCGCTCATTGAAATATTACCGCCTTGTTCAGACACTTAACATCAAACTTAAAAGTAGCTTACATGCCAGTCATATAGGCTGTATACAGGTTGACTCATCTTATCTGTGGTCATAAAATTCATTTGGATTTTTGTTCTACATTGTAGATGTCAGCTCGTGATTCAGTAGACTATGTGTCTCAGGATCGGATCAGTCAGCTTGCCCGTACTTATTGGCTTACAAGTCAACAATCAGTAAAATCTAGTCAATCTTCAGCGCCCACTACAGATAAAGATGTATACAGACCTTTCCAGCCAAAAATTGCGGAGAAAATTTATCGCGAGGAACTATTATCTTCTGGATTTTCACATCGTAGATGTTTGGCTCTTGAACTGAATCAGTATCTAGAACAATGGCTTTGGCCACACTTCGATGCAGACAAGAGCAGTCGTGCGCATGTTTTATCAATATGTGCAATGGTCAATGAAAAAGCTCGTGGACGTGTCCCAATATGGCCGGTTAGTTGTACAGTCCTTTCATTAGACTTTTCATGTATCGTATTTGTCCACCCGCATATTTTCGGCCTATCGAATAGCATATATAGGTTATTTGAAGTAAGCAACAAAGTTTTCAGTAATTAAGGATTGAACTGAGGTTATACATCCTACACTGTTGGTTATCGCCAATTTTCTTGGGAAAAACAGTACCAGTTATTCAAGTATTGCTTTACCTTTTACAAGTCAGCTTTTTGCTGATGATCAAAGTGACTTTAGTACTGATTCACTTCACTATCCTGGAAGCTTATTTAAAATAGCCAAGGATGAAATAAAATTAAGGTCAACTGGATTTGACAACCCTATATTAAAAATCTTACTGGTAAAATATCTCTAGCTTCTCTGCTTTCCTATGTGGTGTTGATAATATACTTAAAGGTCGTTTTCAGTATGCATCACTATCAGTTGAACTGTCGTTAGACGAGTGAAATATTCACGTCAATTCGGATTTAATTGGAAAGCAATTGAAAGTCTTGTCAAGACACTTTTGCTAACATTTTACTAGCATTTTTCTATGGTTATCGAGTAGCCATTATTCGTGACACAGGTTCATTAACTTTTGTCTTTCTTTGCGGGTTATTATGTTAAATACATTGAAGTAACTTTCGGTTATCTTTTTCTGGTGTTATTTCCTTTATCATTCTTTGCATCTGTAATTAGTCATTATAGAAGCACTTATTCAGTATGTCTAAAAAGGGTCCTAAATTGTTCTCAGGGTATTTTTCTGATTTTAGTGTATATTTGGTCATGAACCAATGTCACTAGGAGAATCATTGAACCCATGACTCCAGCAGAAGTGAAACTCACTACCTTTAGGTCACGACGCGAGCACGTTGACCATTCAACTCCTGGGTCGGAACTCAATAACCCATGAACTCTAACTTCTTCCAGTTCTCGATGTAGTGTTATTGCTAAGCAATTACTGGGTCTCCTTTCTTGCTAATGTTATTTTATTTAAGCTCTGAATAATTGTGGGTGCAACCAGCAGATTTTCCAGCCGCTAAATGCATTGGTGCATTACAAGCGTTCATAAACGTGTGTTGGGATGCTTATGTGATTCCTTAGCAGTCGAAAAACAGATTGTTGACAACTGGTTTGTTAACTAAAAGCGTGCCTATTGCCTACTGATGTAATAAAATCCGTAAATAAGTCAGCTCACAATATTTTCAACACCCATAAAACGAGTTTTATGGAGTCATCAACCTACCTAGATAAATTTAGTCAGAAGTTATCACTCCTGTATTGTATAAATGTTTCCGAAGTAGCATATCAAGTTTGCTGCATTTCTGAATCATCTGACCACAATAGTTTTGGAATGTATCACATTGGAAGTATGCATTCTTTTGCTAAGAAGTGAAGTCAGCGATGAGTGAAGCTGTTGATGAATGTGTGGTCCATACCTTTTTTGCAGTGATCTTCCAGTAATGTAAATACGTCATATACTGGAATGACAATTATTTCTGTTTCCATAGTAATGGCTAGTAATGAAATCCACCTTATGTGTATTGTCTTCCTCAGGACTTCGAAACTGCTCTAAACTCGAAAGCTTTCAAAGAGTAGTTTTCTCATTGAAACTAGAACCCGTCACTCGTCACTATGAAGTCCGAATTTATCTGCTAGGAAGCTGTGGTATGTGGGGTCCTCGGGACGGTAAAAACCAATGGTTGGAAACAATTGGTGACATGGCTCAAAATCGTTGTCAATGGCTAGCGCAGATGCATCCACTCCGTGTGACTTATGATTTCCAATGAAACTGTTTTGTTCTTCGTTATTACTATACCTTTGTCTCACACCTCTGTTTACTGTCTATATTATGCATTTCTTCTACTTTCTTCTGTTGCTTTGAGCGCTACATGATGTGGCGACTTGAACTGCTGCACATATGTGCACAGTTCTATATCGAAAACCGACCGACCTGTGGTATGAAAACTGTCTCTTAAATTACGTTCTTGGTTGTTGAACTGTTTCTGATTTTGGTAGAAGCCGTGAATACCGACGTCAAATAAGTAACGCTATCTTGCCATGTGATACATGAAGTTTTGATTGCTTGTGTTATACGGTTCGTGGTCTCATATATGTGTGTTTACCCTATGGTACTGGTATACACGTAATGCCTTAGCTTTTGGTTATACTATAATGACTATTATTTTTTTCTTTTTCCATCGATATTATAGACTTTCGTAGAGTCGGCAGATAAATTTAGTGGACTTATTCAACGTGTACTGCATATCTTGCTTGATGAATCGTCAAATATACTGGCTGCCAACCCATTTCTCAGTGATGATACAGCTCCAGATTATTCTAATGATAATAATGGTGACGTTAAGAATGAACAGCAACAGCAGGACACTGTAAAGTCACTAAATCCAGTGCAACAGAAGAAATGCATTCTGGAGCATATAGTTCTTATTATTTTCTTATCACATTGTTTTACAAACTTAGCTGAAGTTGGCGTCCTAAGACGTAGTCTCCGTGAATTGTACAGTCTGGCTATATGGCAGGATCATCTTCAACCAAGTCGGTTAAGTGTTGAGCTGAAATCTCATCCACGATATGCTCGATTACTGAAAAAATTGCAAAAGTATCGTGAGACCAAGGTGACAGCTGAAGAAAGAGATAAAATGATTTTTCAACATTCATTTATCCCAAGAATTTTGGATGTATTTCTAACTTTATTGAATTCTATACCTGAGAAAGATGAAAATAATAAGGTTTGTTAACACTTTTCATTACCCCTAGTGTTTACTTCTTTGCTTAATTTAAAAAAATTTATTTTTACATATTAGCGGTAAATAAGTCAGTGAAATGACGAAATTTAAGTATGCAGACTAATGCCATAGCAGCTAATTATACCAAAAAAAAATCATTCCATCATGATATATACTGAATGGATATGATGTCGGAATAATTGTTTTCGAATTTTTATTTTTTTATTAATGGGTTTTATCTTGCCATAGGTAAGAGTTATGGATAGGAAATGTGTTTACTTGAAAAGTGACCACTTTCCTAGATGAAAAATGTTATCTGAAGTAGGCTTATGTTGGAAAATGTAAGGTACATTCAGAAAAAACAGGTACAAAACCGTCAAGTACCAGGTTGTTCAATGTTAGACTCGTTACATGGCTGGAGTTCTTGTAGTACTAAGAATCAATGGATGAAGACTGGTTGACAGGCACATGAACTCATGTGAAAAAGGGGCCAAATCCATTTCATCACTCTCACACCACCCTTGTCATTCACAACTCTCTTGTATCTCACAAGGCAAAACCAGAAGCCTATATAAAAAATAAATGCTTGCACCAGCAAGTACAAAAACTCAACCATACCCTACTTAGCTTGTGTTCTGTGCGGTAAAGAAAGCATTAGGCGTGACACCTATAATTCATTAAATAGTTAGTAGAACAACTGGACCTCGTCTTTCCAACTCATATCATTGATAGGTACAACATTTTCTTACTTTCTTTTCCTATTTTCTCTCTCTCTTTTCCGTTATGTGCTGCTTTGTTTCTTTCTTCCACTTACGCCAGTAAATATGATAGCACCTACTTTTCTAACACCTTCAACCACTGTTCAACTTTGGCTTTGCTACCGACATGCCAATATGTTGTTGTAATAATGAACTGAGATTTCCCTAATCTATGTAGAATTCTATTTATTGATAATGTACTAACTGGATGCAATACTGTAGTAAAAATGCTGAGAATTCCATTCTGTATCACAAGTACTGTTTTGGAATAAAGCAAATTATTATTATTATTATTTGTGCAATAACCTACATCCTTCTCTCGACTGGCTATTCACTATATACATGAATCAAGATTTAAAACTTTGAAAAACAGTATTTGTTTCTCATAAATCTTTGTGGCTGTTATTTATTCATGTGTGTATGTCTTCTGGTAGTCAATCATAATTCTTAGTGCCTCAGAGTTCACTGTTCATTTAAATAAGAGTAACGAATCAGTCAGTTGATTGATTTTTCAATATTTACATTTTCAACGAAAAATCTTAATGAATAATCAGTATAAATGTAGGAGGACAGTTGCATGTTGCATTCACTTACTAATATGAGATTAGTATGTTATCTGCAGAGAACAGAAATTCTTTTAATTCGATAAAGGAAACACATCAAAGATGCATTCAAAAATCCTGATTACAACTAGTAATGTGGTTTTTCCTGATTTTCTAACAAGGAAAACAGCGTATTATAGTAATGTGCTATATTTATTTATGTTGTTAAGCATTTGAATGCTTAGGTATACCCTTTCTGTCTCATTTTCTTCCCATATCACAAGAAAACATGGGATAGACATACTCGATTGTTACCCCTAGTCAGTTTTTTTATAATAATAATTTGCTGTATTCCAGAAACAGTACTAGTGGTACAGTGTGGAATTTTCAGCACATATCTACAATATTTGCATCTAATTTTATCAAACATTTAAATGGAGTATTTCAAAAAAAATAAATATGAAGACACCAACAGCAAAAAAAAAACAGGAAAAACAATAGTTTTAAAAAGTGCGAAAAAATTCCAAGAAGTAGAAAGGAAAATAAACAGCATATAATAATAACTCAGTATTGGGTTGTGGAAGCTATGATATCATTATGCATGGTGACAGTAAAGCTATAGTCATACAAGAAGTTATGAAATGTTTATCGCCATGAAGATCAGTTAATTTGGTTGAAACAACACTAAACAATCATAAAATAGCATTTCAGGGTTGTTGTTTTGTTTTTTATTGTCAGGTCTAATGCAGTGTTTGTAGTGGTGGTGTGAGTAATCCTGCATAATACAAAATTTTTAAGTTGGTGACTATGGCGTTCACAACCAATGATTGTCAGTTAATATTGCCGAACAAAAAGAAACAACAACAACCACAAAACTAATAATTACATGATGGTTAATGACAGGACAATTTTGTAATACTCATAGTGCTAATATAGTCGGAACCACTAGATACACAAAAGAAGGAATAGAGTAAAGTACAAAAAAGTAAGCCAATGTTAATAATTTAGGTAGCTAAGTATGTTTAAGAAGGAGTTCACTATAGAATGCGAAATAAGAGAGAAATAAAAGAGCCTAAAATTATGTTTTTAACAACAAAGAAAGTCATAGGTTTCGAGCTTAACATTGTTTCTGTCACGTAGAACACGGGCCAAGTATGGTATCGTTGAGTTCTTGTGGCTGCATAAAAAAATATATATTTATATATATACGGATATGTGACTCATTGACTTAATCATTCACTTTTCGACCGGTGTTAGAAGCCTGTAGAAAAGCTATTTTACATAACTGAGATTTATAAGTGTTTTTTACTTGGTTAAGTCCTCTCAGCTGGTTGACTTAATTGCACAGCTTTCGTTGTTCATCTAGATGACATCTTTAGAGTAAGTTTTAGTATGAAGTGAATTTATTTGAATTCTCTTGACAACCATTATCATGGTTGGTTGTTAATTTTTACATATCTATTGCTCATTTTTATGGACATGAAATTTGAACTTTCTTGTTAGGAGATACAGTTGTATCATTCATGGAGAATTCAAATAGGTTCATTTCATAGCACAACTTGCGCTGAAGATGTTGTCCAGAAGGACAACGCGAGCTTCTTAATTAGATCAATCATCTCAGAGAACATGTCTAGCCATCGCCTTCCTCGACGGACAATGTTAGCTGATATAGGGTGAGGTTGAAAAAGAGTCAGTGGTGGTCAAACCAAAACATCGCTTTGTCAGTCAATGAAATCCACAACAGTTGGTTTAAGCCATGTAGGAAGGTGTAGACTTCCTGGTTGGGGTCCTTGGGACTGTAAAAACCAATGGCTGCAGACAATTGGTGACATGGCTCTAAATCATTCTCAGTGGCGGAGATGCATTCACTCCTTGTGACTAATAATTTCCAATAAAACTATATTGTTCTTCGATATTACCATTCCTTTTGCCTGATATCTCTGTTTACTGTCTCTGTTTTGCATTTCTTTTGACTTTCTTCTTTTGCTTTGTGTGTTACATGGAGTGTGGCGACTCGAACTGCTGCACATCGGTGCAAAGTTCTATGTTGAAACCAGTCAGTCATCTCAGAGAACCTAACCAAATCAAAATCATCCACCTGAGCTACAATTCTGTACTAATAAGTGTTATTGAGGAAACTTGATAAAATCTCCTCTCAGTCCATCGTTTAACCAGCAATCTTCACTTGCTAATTTGAAGAGACTGTACCATTATTTCATTTACACAGTAATTCATTCCGTGTTATATCACGTATAAGGTTAGTAAATAGGCTGACAGTTGATAAACAGTGCTGTTAGAAATATCTGTCAAGGTGTTATGGTGTGACTAATTTGTCTAGATACTTGGATTTCACTGTGTGAGCTGTCTATTAGCCTCGCTAGCATACTTCATTGCCTAGTGTACAATCTTGCGTACAGTTGTTAATACATATCATTCTTTATCAGTGAGGTATCCAGTTTAATCAGTAGCTAAGTTCTTTGGTTTTTATGGTTGTGATGTTACTCAGGTATAATTTCACACCAGCATTCTTGAGTAAAGAGTCTATAAACCAGGCTTATGATTTCATGCTGACTTCGCACATCTACGTAATACTGAACGCATTTTTTTCGTACTGTATTCACCCATATATTTTAATTTGCTCCCCATTATTGTCTATCCTCTCTACTATCTATTGTTTCATATTCGATTTCACTTTTCAAGCCTATAGAACCATTATTGATTCACTATTTGGAACGTTTCATTTTATTACTCATTGATTTGGAAAGTATGCTGCTGACACGTCGAATTCTCAATGTTGTTCTTGATGATAGACATGTTGTTGTCTATTGTCAAAGATCTGCTCTTATCAAACGTCCTGATGGAAAACTCTTCTCAGAATTAGTCGACTTGTTGGCATTCTATGCACATTTTCATATTGATGAAAGTACTGGTGAACCATTGGATGAATCAGAAATGGACAAAAGGTAAGTGTACCGTTATTTTTGTGCTTCAGTAGAGGTGTGTATTATCGTAGAGTTTATATGCTATATGACTATTTTGTTTCTACTTCAAGGTTAAGGATTAGGCGTGGAGTAATTCCTGATATTAGATGGTTGGAGGCATTCGACAGGAAGCCTTCAACCTAGGTTTCGTGCTAGTTGGCACTCATCAGCGAGGCGTGTCTGCAACCTTGAAGGAACTCATGTCCCTTCTGAGATTCGAACCCGTGTCACCCAGTGTGAGCTGCAGTCAGAGACGTTACTACTGAGCTCGCGATTGACCTCCTTTATGACTCTATTGGATACTTTGATTGGACACTAGTCAGTGACTAGTGTAGTGTGTCTAGTAATTTATTAATTACTTCAGGTATGGAAAGAAATAGAACAAACATCGGTGCAGAGTAATATAAATCCACTTTATTACGTTGGTTCTCGTCAGCTACGTACAAATATCTAATAAATGTGTGATAAAATCACTAATAATACAGTTTTAATGGACACTTTGCTTATCATCGTGAATCAGTCCTCCAATAACGATGGCTGTCAGAAAGCCACAATGGAACAAACCATAAAGATGATAAAGTTATCGTAGATACAATATATAAGAGGAGAGTTTCTCGTAAAGGATGAACAATTTTTGTCATGTTGATGGTGATAATTCAGTGATAAAATTGCATAATCAGAGAGAATAAAATACAATGACCAGATATTATAAGCTTGCATTGTCGGAATTTGAAACGTAAGAAGTCTAATGAAAAGATGATGATGATGATGCAATCTATGTGGGTTTATTATAAAAGTCAAGCGAGAAATGAAGAGTAGCGATCGAAACAAAATGATGAAATCTAAAGGCGAAGAATTACTTTAGGGCGAGTTACCAGGATAATTGAAATCCCACAATGGATTCCTTTTGAATACATAGGTTAGGTTTCAGTCATTATATTGCGTTAGCTTCAGAAAACCCAAGAGGCCTCGAGCTCTTTTTTTTTTTGCTAATTATTTCGAATACTCCTGATGCGTCCACTTGGTGTTCTGTGACTATCAGGTGTTTAGTAATTGACGAGTTGAAGCTATTCGATCTATTTAATAGAAGACAAATGTTGCAACGTAAAGAGGAAAGAGGATGGGAAGTTAAACACTAGTGTTTACAGGAAACCCACACACTCAAACAGATATTTGGACTTCCAGTCATCCCATCCTATGTCAGTAAAAATAGGATTGGTGAAATGTTTCAATGACAGAACACAAAAATTAAGTAGTACCAAAGAAAATCTAAAACAAGAACTGATACATATAAAAGAAGCCTTGAAACTTAATAATTACCCGGATAAATTAGTCAGGAAATATGTAAGGAAATGTAAAAATAAAATAAATAATGATAATAGCGATGGTGATAATAACAATAATAATGATAATGATAACAGTGATAATAATAATAATAATATTAATGACGACACCAACAATAAAGAATCTAAATCATCAGTAGTAATTCCATACAAGGAAGGAACCTCAAAAGCTTTACGCAGAATTCTCAACAAGGCAGGAATAAAAACGGCATTCAAACCCACAAACTCAATTAGAAACAAGCTTTGTCGGCTAAAGGATCCTGTAGAGCCTTTAAAACAAAACAATTTAGTTTATCTAATACCCTGCCTGCAATGATTGTCAGGTCAAATACATAGGTCAAACTAGTAGAACAGGGGCAGTCAGACTAGCTGAACATAAAAACTTAGCAAAATCTAGATTGGTTGACCCGAATAAGATAAGAAATCTAGAGAATAGTTCCGCTATAGCACTACATGCAGTCATACACAACCATACAATAAGATGGGATAGGATGACAGCTTTAAAATCTAACATTGTGGCAGGGTGGAGGGAGAGATTGATAACGGAAGCTTTGTTTATCGAATCAACTGCAAATACGTGTAATAGGAATGATGGAACACCTGTCCGGAAGGATATCTGGAAAATTTTACTACCCCAACGACGACAAATAGAAGACAAAGAAAACTATAAAACTCAAGTTTCGAAGTCTTGTGATTATAATTGATATGATTATGAACAATAAATTTTGTTCGAAACTGTGTCATCCAGTAAATAATACTGTTTCACTGTGTGATATACCTAATAAACAAACTAATATGGAAGACAAATGTTGTTTTTCTAATGTTATGAGTTTTAATCACTGCATTTTATGATGTCTGATCATGCATTATCACTGACTTATTACCATCCTAACAACAAAATTGTTTATTGTTTATGCGAAACTTCGCTCATATATATGTATATATATATATATATATTAATGGTGTTAGGATTCTCGCCGACCATGCACATGGTCCAGGGTTCGATCCCCTGCCGGCGCACACCCGATATCTATGGTCGGCCTGAATTTGGGCTACCGATATCCATGCTGAAAATTCCACACTTGTACTGAAAAAACGGTGTGGAATCAAGCTGTAAATCAAAAATCAAAATTAAAAATTATCACCTTAATGCTTTATTTCACTGTGACTTCCTGACAACAGTCCATACTGGAAGACTGCTTCATGATAATAAACTAAATGTTTGCTTAAATTGCACGATAACTGGTTTTTATAAAAAAACTCACGTCATATGCATCTAAAGAGAAATGACGAAATAAAATGGAACCATATTATTCTGCGCTAATGTTTGTTCTGTCTCTTTTCAAAGAAGAATTCGTCTGTGAACTTCAAGTTTTTTTTTATCAGAGCAACTGTAGTGATTCGTCTGTTGAAGAAGGAATGACACAAATGCATCTTTCGACTTTTATAACATATGCAGCTGTTAATATATTATAGTATTTATCATATATTGGACAGATCATGTTTATTTCTTTCCATTCCTCTGTTTTCTGAGTAGAACTTGGGGCATCAATCATGATTTGTGTAATCTCAGCAGTGGTTTTTTATTTTACAGGTTAGGGTTGTTTGCCTTACGCCTAACCTTCTGTCGTTCCCGGGATAAATACCGGCTAATGGGGATTCAAGAGTGTTTTGCCCGAGAAACGAAACCAGATGACATGTGTGGTTGCCGGGCATTTTACCACTGAATCATCATTTATATTGCATTCTTACCGATCTTAGATGGAGTGAATAGTGCAAAAATATTCTAACTGCTATGGCTATTTTTGTCATTTATTTTTTAAATTTGTTTACAGACATTGTGCAAAATTGAGTGATCTGCAATTGAAAGCTTTTGGTTTCCATAAAGATAAACTTCTTCCATTCGCTGTTTCACATCCTGCTGGTATTGAAACTGCTCAACTGTTGCGTAAACATTTATCAGTTTTGAACAGAGACCAACTCTATCATATGGCATCGTGTTTTGGTTTAGTTGAATTGAAGAAAGAATCCAGTGAAGATGTTGACAAGACATCACAAGAGGATAATAATACTAGTAATAATGATAATGATGAACAAGAGAGGCCTGGAAAACGACGTCGTTTAGATAATGACGCCAGCGAAACAAATCAATTTAGCCTAGAACGTTTAAGAGATAAACTGGAGTCTAGGCATATGGATAAAGATATGATAATTCGGGTAAGTTGATAGAGGTTAGGGGGCTTTTTTTTAAAAAAAATTACCTTTTCAGAATTTGTACAAATAATATTAAAGGAAACTGGTTAGTTAGTCACACATGTTGCGTGGTTTATTAAATCATTCAAAGAAAGGTTTGTTTATAGTCAACATATTTTGTGAACTGTCATTTCGTATTTTATGTATAGTCTGAGTTACTATGCATACGTCGAAACAAGGCACTATTTGTTAGTCTTCTTAGTTGAATTATAACCTGCAAAGCAATCGAGTAATGTTAGCAGATTGATTTTCCTTTTAAATTCTGAAGCTAATGGAAATCACTAGTTTAGAATCAAGATTTTCCAATCTCCATAATTGAACTCTTCTGAATCCCGAATTCTGTGATAAACCTAAAACACCTGAATTCCTCCTTTCATCTATTTTCTATGGGAATACTTATTATTATTATTCCCTTGGGTTCCTAGTGGAACATAGGGCTTCAATTACACGTCTCCACTTGCTTCTGTCTTCTGCTGTACTTTTCACCTGCATCCATGTTAGTCCATACTGTTTCAACTCTTCCTCACACGATCTCTTCCATGTCACCCTTGGACCTCCCACTGACCGCTTCTCTTTCGGGTTCCACTCGAGCATTGGCATGACGCGCGATGTCACCCAGCGAGTGGCCTCCCCAGCCAGTGAGTGTCCAATCCATCTCCACTTTCTCCTGCATATTTGTTGAGCGATTGGTTCTTGTTTTGTTTGTTCCCATAATTTCTTGCTGGTTGTTGTTCTTTCCGGCCATCTGATATTCAGTATAGAGCGGAGACGGTTGTTGATAAATGTCTACAACAGGCTGTTGGAAATATTCTTGATGACCCGCCAACTTTCTGATCCATCCGTATAGAAGAAGTGACTGACTTGACGTTTGTATTGAAAATCCGAATTTTGTTGTTGATGGTGAGTTGAGTGATGAAGATTTCCAGATTGGTTTCAGGTTGATGAATGTGTTTCTCGCCTTCCCGATTCTCGATTTGACATCTTCATCCGTTCCACCTGCCTCTAGTTGAGACAATGCTCCCTAGATAAGTGAGTGAATGAAGTAACTTCTTTCAAATCCCTCCCGCTGATGGTGATTGGCGGGGCTGGATGTTGTTGCTGTTGCTACAGAAACTTCAACGCATAGGAATACTTCCTTCCTCCTAAATAAAAGAAGCGAATTGGGTTTGTCTGGCAAAGATTATACTCATTCAGTGACATGACAGTAATCTTAGGATGTATCAAATATTCGGTACGATGTAATGATGAAGCGAAAATTGTGGTTGTGATGTCATGCAGCAAATAATATCTCATTGTATAATGTACCTTATAAAGTAACTGACATCGAATTACCTTGATACTACAATATCCAAGCTCTAAATACATGTTAACATCTCAAGGAGTGAATTGGAATTGTGGTGAGAGAGCTGTCTGCTAGCCAAAATTGGTAGACAAAAATTTTTACTCCCCAAATCTTGGTCATGAGGAAAAAAACAAGAACAAAGACTAACTCAACAACCAATCACAGCAGACTTTGCGTGGGCGGATACGATTCGCAGATATTTATGGTCTGACCTTCAAAGAAACGGCCACAAAAAGAGATGACAGAATAACTTTCAGCGAGAAAACAACCAATCAGAAGATGCTGTTTCTCTGCTAATAATAACGAATAATAATGTACATAAAAATGTATATAAATATCTCTTGATTTCCTCAATAAACGATCTGTTGCCTGGCCATTGTATTCTGTCGTTACAGAGTAGTCTCCCAGCGTCAGTCGTACGAGATCATTTAGGAAGCTGTTTTACTTTTTTAGGTGAATACATTACAATTATAACTCAGATCTTTCAATAAATTGGATATCTGCTTTTAGGGTGTAAGAAAAAACCGTATTCGTACAACTTAGCCTACTTTCATTGTGATTAACCAAATAGGTGGTAAATACAAAATTTGTAATGGTAGAAATAGAATTTCAATGACTACGTTTGTCATTCCTGCAATCCATACATGCATGCTTTTTTCTCTCATGTAAAACTACTATTAGTAAAATATTGTGATTGCTCCTTATCGACCTGAGCACGCCGTCTCTGGAGTTGACATGATATTCGACTATCGACCAAAGGGCGTGTGTAGCGCTCAGCAGTCCGCTCCGTCCTCCTTTATGGCTGTGAGACCTGGCCATTGAAAGCGGAAGACGTGAAAAGATTAGCTGTCTTTGATCATAGGTGCCTGCGTTCCATCTCCCGTGTTAGGTGGTGGTATAATAAGGTGAGCATTATTGAGGTGAGGCATCGGTCGAGTGCTAGGTAAGGAAGGGAAATCAATAGACGAGACTGTGAAATTACATCGACTGAGACGGTCAGGACATGTGTCACGTATGCCTAGTCATCGCCTTTCTCGGCGGGCAATGTTAGCTGATATAGGGCCAGGCTGGAAAAATGCTAACGACAGTCAAACCAAAACATGGCACCAGTTGGTCTAAGCCACGTAGGAAGGTGTAGACTTCCTGACTAGTTGGGGTCCTCGGGACGGTAAAAACCAATGGCTGGAAACAATTGGTGACATGGCTCAAAATCGTTCTCAATGGCTAGCGCAGATGCATCCACTCCTTGTAACTTATGATGTCCAATGAAACTGTTTTGTTCTTCGTTATTATTATTCCTTTGTCTCACACCTCTTTTTACTGTCTCTAATATGCATTTCTCCTACTTTCTTCTCTTGCTTTGTGTGCTACAAGGAGGGAGTGTGTCGACTTGAACTGGCGCACATATGTGCAAAGTTCTATGTCGAAAACAGACAGACCTGAGCAATCGACTTATCAGCTGTCCAGTGTGAAGTTGGAATCTCAACCCAATTATTTTTAGCCTGGGTGATCAATCCTCACACATTAAGTGAAGCTGCTATCGTAGTCTATGAAAAATCCACTCTGAGTAGTTGGGGTATGACTGGTGTAATGCTGCATCCTAAATAGCTTCAGAACTATTGCTAACGGTTTCATGTAATTCACTGTTCGAGGTCAGAGATCACTGGGGTGCTATTGACTGTTTACTTTTGATAAGACGTATATTTATTGTATGAATAGTATTAATTTCCCAACTATATTAAACTACTGTTTGCACAGAGGAAGCCATGTGGTTCAATATGGATGGATTCATGTGATTTTCCCTCTGCTATCTTACTTAAATTCAATGGTCGAGGAGAAGATTGGCTGGATTCAACATAGAACTTGGCACTGAAGTGCAGCAGTTCCAGTTGCCACGTTCCAAATAGCACACAAAGGTAGACAAGAAAATGAGTGAAGAGAATCAATAGAGTTTTGACAAGTATAAGAGTGAAACAGAATGAGTAATGATAGAAAGCAATATGAAAGATTGCAGAGACGGGATACATCTGCGCCATTGACAACGATTTTGAGCCATGTCACCTAGTGTCTCCAGCCATTGATTCTTAGAGTCCCGAGGGCCCCAATCAACCCGGAAGTCTGCATCTCCCTACCTGACTTGACTCAGTTAAACTGTCAAGTATTTCATGGATTGATTGATCCCATGTTTTTGTTTGGTCACCATTTACTCTTTTCCAACCTGCACCTATATCAGCTAGTAATGCCCGTCGGGAGAGGCGATGGTTAGGCATGCGCAGCACGTGACCTAGCCATCTCAATCTATGTAACTTTATAGCCTCTTCGATTGATCTTCCCTCCTTGCCGAGCACTGTACGCCTAACGTCAACATTACTTACCTTATTATGCCACCTAACGTGAGAAAGAGATCGTAGACACAACTATTAAACTACTGTCTGCACAGAGAAAGCTAAGTGGTTCACTATGGATGGATTCATGTGATTTTCTCTCTGCTATCTTCCTTAAATTCAATGGTTGAAGAGAAGATTAGCCATTTGATTGATTGGTTTATGGTCCCACTTGGAATAGGATTACCCACTCAAAAGAAGACGTGTGTGTTATATATGGTTAACTGTCAGAAAAGTCTAAAGAAGCTGTCGAAGAAAAAGTAGCAGTTCAAACTCAGAAAAACATCTCAATTTGTAGTAGTTAATCTAGAGAAATTAAAATACACAGTTCAAATGCTTGATGCAAAAGGCGATTGACTAAACTGACTAACTGAGTTTCAACATGGAGCTTTTCACGGAAATGTAGCAATCCAGGTTGCCATACTTCATGTAGCAAACAAAGGTAGATAAGAGAAAGAGGAGAAAAGGAGATGCAGAAAGGATATACTACCCATAAATGTGAAAAACGAAGAAAGCATAGTACTGTGGATAAAACATGTCAGTTTAGTGGATATGAGAGATCATTAAGAGTAATTGCACTTGCGTCATTGTCTGTCTGTCTGTATGTTTTCAACATAGAACTTTGCACTGATGTGCGCCTGTTCAAGTCGCCACACTCCCTCCTTGTAGCACACAAAGGAAGAGGAGAAAGTAGAAGAAATGCATAATATCAACAGTAAACAGAGGTGTGAGACAAAGGAATAGTAATAACGAAGAATAGAACAGTATTATAAGTCACAAGGAGTGGATGCATCTGCGTCATCACGGAGAACGATTTTGAGCCATGTCACCAATTGTCTCCAGCCACTGGTTTTTACCGTCCCGAGGACCCCAACCAGTCAGGAAGTCTATACCTTCCAATGTGGCTTAGACTATCTGTTGTAGATTTCATTGACTGGTGCCATGTTTGGGTTTGACCGCCGCTAGCTCTTTTCCAGCCTGACCCTATGTCAGCTAACATTTCCCGTCGAGGAAGGCGATGACTAAGCATACGTAACACATGTTCTTACCATCTCAGTCGATGTAATTTCATAGTCTCGTCTATTGATTTCCCCTCCTTACCTAGTACTCGACCGATGCCTAACCTCAATATTGATCACCTTATTATACCACTTCACACGGGAGAAAGATTTTGAACCATATTACCAATAATCTCCAGGCATTGGTCCTTAGCAGCATCCTAAGGACATCAACCAGGTAGCCTAAATATCTCCTTACACGGCTCAAACCAATTGTCAGAGCCTTCATGGACTGATGTCAGGTTTCGGTTTGACCTCCCACACACCCCTTAACACTTTTCCAATCTAATCCTATGTCAGCTTACATTGCTCATCGAAGGAAGATCATGGATCGAAATGCCTAACACGTGTTCAAGCCATCTCAATTGATGATTGACTAAATGTTACTCTATAAATAATTCAAAATATTCTATGTGCTCTTATGGCAGATTGATTGGTGACGAAATCTCAGCACGGATCCAAAAAGCTCGGGCTGCTTTCGCTAACTTACACCATCTCTGGCATAGGCGTGACATCCAGCTATCAACCAAGGGACATGTGCACTGCTCAGGAGTTCGCTCCGTCCTTCTCTATGGCTCTGAAACATGGCCAATACGAGTTGAAGACATGGAAAGGTTGACTGTTTTTGATCATAGATGTCTACGATCTCTTTCTCACGTTAGGTGGTATAATAAGGTAAGTGATGTTGACGTTAGGCGTAGAGTGTTGGGTAAAGAGGGAAAATCAATCGACGAGGCTATAAAGTTACATAGATTGAGATGGCTAGGTCACGTGCTGTGCATGCCTAACCATCGCCTCTCCCCACCACATCGGGCATTACTACCTAGCTGATATAGGTGCAGGTTGGTTGGTGGCCAAACAAAACATGGCATCAATCAATCCATGAAATACTTGACAGTTAAACTGAGTCAAGTCAGGTAGGGAGATGCAGACTTCCGGGTTGCACTTTGGTGCCAAGTTCTATGTTGAATCCAGACAGACAGACAGATGAACGTGTATAATCGCAGTAATCAAAATTTAAAAGTTGAACGAGTACAAATGTATCAGTTGTTAACACACAATCTTTAGAGTGATAAACAAATCAAAGTCCAATTACATAGTGAAAGTATACTACGATGACGAATAATAAAATGGGTCACTACATACTTACTTTTCTTTCTATCTCTAACTCTCTGTCTGTATTCCCTAGATTTTAATTCATCATTTTGCTCGTCGTCAATCAGAATTGGAGTACATTAACAATTTATCATTGTATCCTACAGAAGAATTAATCTGGGATGAGAATCATGTCCCAACAGAGTATTATTCTGGTGAAAATTGTTTAGCTCTACCAAAGCTGGGTTTACAATTTCTAACCTTACAAGATTACTTATTGAGAAATTTCAATTTGTTTCGTTTAGAGTCAACGTATGAAATTCGGCAGGTTAGTTTTTGGTCATTATTAATTAGTAGTAATTTGTGTATTTATTTATATTAATTTTTGGTCAAAAATTGCAAAAATTTCAACCGTCTGCACACAAGTTTATCCACCTGTCTGTCAGTGAGTTTTCTGTACTACGGAAAGGCTAAATAGTGTGATGTAACTGTCGTAATTGACAGCGCTCTGTAACTATGGCAAACTTAGTCATGCATCTCAGTTATACGGTTGAATGTTATTATCATCATTATTATTCCCTTGGGTTCCGAGGGGAATGTAGAGCTTCAGTAGTACATCCTCACTTTACTCTCTTCTCCGTATTCTTTTCATTGGTCCATGTTAGCCTATAAGCTTTCATCTCCTTCCCATATGAGGCCTTATGTCACCCTCAGAAGCCCAACTCGTTGTTTTCCCCATTCGGGTTCCACTCAAGGGCGGTCCAGGGTGTGATGTCACTCAATTATCTGCTCAGCATCTGCTCAATCCATATCCATTTCCTTCTTTATATGTGTTAGACGATAGGTGCTCATTTGGTTCGTTTACCAAAATTTCTTGTTTCTTATCCTTTGTGGCAATCTGATCTTCAGTATGCAGTGAAGACAGCTGTTGATGGGAATTTGAAGCAACCTGTTGGAAATGCTTCTCGTGATGCACCAAGTCTCTGAACCACATAGATAGAAACACTGACTGACTTGGCGTTAGTTTTGAAGATCTGGGGGGACATTATGTGGCATCACTGACGCGAAACCTGCTTGGAGGAACATTGAAACTCTTTTTGAAGGTAGTGTTGATGGCAGCCTGAATAGCCGTCTTAGGAAGGAAGAAGAGACGAGGCAAGAAATGGCACTCTATGGACACGTGGGAGCTTATAGACGAAAGAGGGAGGGGGAAATAGAAGATGAACAATAAAAAGAATAAATAAATAGTCAAGAACAGTCCAAGGGAAACTGTCAAAAGGAAAAAAGATTTCGACATCAAAAAAGTGACTGCAGACAAATTAAGAAAGTTTGGTAGACTCAACATCATAAATGCTTACAGTTGTCTGGAAGAAGAGAGAGGACCTCATTTTCTATCTCAGTGGATATGTGGCTTACTGGCTTAAGCGATCGACTTTCAGTTCTTAAATCGCCTCCCTCCTCCTCTGTTAGCTTCGTCCTATCCGTAGAGAGCCATTCCTTGTCTTTCCTCTTCTTCCTTCCTTCCTAAGATGGCTATACAGGTTTACCTTCAATATAGCTTTCACGGAGTTCCAGTATTTCCACACCCAGGTACTCCCGGTGATGCTACGTAATGTCTCCGACTTTGCCCTGATGGTTACAGTGAAGGGTGTCCTTCAGATTGGATGCACATTGAGGAGACTGTTGAATAACACTATACGCCAAACCTCTGAGTGGAACCCAGATGGGAAGCGATGTGCTGGACGTCTGAGGGTTACATGGAGGAGACCGTGTAAGGAGGAGGTGAAGACTTATGGGTGGGTAGTCATTGAGCCAACTAAAAAAAACAGCAGAGAAGACAGTGAAATAGCGATGTGCTGCTAAAGTCATATATTCCACTCGGAACTCAAGAGTATGATTATAACAAACAGACGACGTCTTCTATTACTGGCAACTTCTAAAACAGCAGGTATTTGACTGTGTAGTGTTTCATTGTTTCTGATGATACCTCCCTTTTATGATGAACGTTTTACCAATAATTTATCAGCAATTTATCAAACCATAGGACGAATTTTGAGACTTATTTTAATGTAACTACACATGCTGCAACTTTTCTGTTCACAGGATATTGAAGATGCTATTGTCCGTTTGAAAGCCTGGCGAGGTGAATTCGGTCAAGCAGTATTTGATGGTTGGTCAAGAATGGCTTTACCGATACAAGCATTCAATATTGTTGAAGTTGCTAAACCTGACCTAGGTTCAAAGCATCCAGCACGTGTACGTGCTGATGTTCGTGTAGCACTTGCTGGTCTTCGTCCAGATGTTCGTAAAGAATGGCTTGGTCTACGACGACATGATCCAGTTTTCTTGGTTACAATAAGGCCAACTCAACCAAAAGGATGGAAGTAAGTTTCTATTTCTTGTGTTAATAAAAATATCATGGAAAATTCCCATTGTAACATATAGAAAATCAAGTGATCCATCCAGCGAAGAGACTCTTTTCAACGAATTTATCATCAAGCTGTACAATCGTATATATATGGTTTTTAAGAAGTTATATCCGGTGAGGGAATTTAATCATAGGTGTGAATGCATAAAATAATAATAATAATAATATGAAATGCAATTAAAACTAAAATGTTTGTGATTATAATTGTAGTTAAATGTCAAGTGGCAAAGCAAATTAATGTCATATATAGAATAATTCATAGGATGGGTAGAACTTGAAAAAGGGGTGTGCAATTATACGATTAGTAGACACATCGAATAAAATAAAAACGTTACGTAATATTGTGTGAAATTTAATAACAAGGAATTTAATGTTGTAAAAAAGAATTGATTTAGAATGACAAGTGGAACAAGTGAAATAATACCGGGGACAATTATTTTATTTTTGAAATTTTATTATAGCTTAACTACACACAGTATTTTTGATACAAGTGTGAAATTTTCAGCATGTGATATCGGTAGCCCAAAAAGTTTGCAGGCCAACCATTGATATCAAGTGTGCGTCGGCCGAGGATCGAACCCCGGACCACATGCATGGTCAGCCAGCGTCCTAGCCACTGTGCCACCAACACACAGTTGACGTAATAAGGAAGAGTATACAAATTGAATAGACAAAAATGGAAAAAATGAAAAATTGGTAGAGCTAAAATATGATTGGGGATTACCATACTTTAGCATAGAGGGATTAAGACCATGAAAGTTGGAGAGGTTGAACGAACTTTTTCTGTATACAGAGATCTAGCTTTTCTGTTTTGATAGCCTAGGCTTCAGCAATGCAGACGAGTCGGACATGTAGTGATTTGGGCAAATTACTCTTTGCCTTGTAGATGACTTTGAAGGCGGAGGCTATAGAGATAGGGTGATAAATTCGTTGAAAAGAGTCTCTTCGCTGAATCACTTGTTTCGATTTTTTTAATACAAATATGTTTAATGAACTTGTTCCTCATGTTTTTAGTGATACAATTATTCTCTAACGGGCAACTAGGCCTTCTTTGGCATCATACTTTAAGGATCTACTTCACACATTTTCATTCTCAATACACCTTTTTTCTGTTTCCTATCGTCCTGACACTGAGATACGAATTTTCTTCAGGTAATATTGTTCGATCTTTAATGATCTATGAACTAAGTCATGTAGAGGCTTTCCTTCACTGAAGACATAAAAAGCTGTTTTTTTTCGGATAAGGGCATCTGTGTATGACACTGGGTGTTTTTTCTGGCTACATCTGTTTTGTCAAACCTATTGAAAGCAGTTGAGTGTTAAAATCTTTTTCTACACTTTCAACTCAGTGTTCAAACATTAGATCCTGATGTTATTAGAGCATACTGTCACAAACTGTCATTTGGTTTGAGTCATCTGAAGCTGATTTCAATAGGAGAGATGTAACTAATCTGTGAATATAGAATAACTTTCAAGGGTTACCTGTCTCATCATTCTCTTCCCGTTGACTTTGTCTCTTCGCAGTAGTTGTAGTTGTCGTAGTGGTACCTTTAAGAATATATAGTATGTTCTAGTGTTTATCGAGAAATAATAAGAGCTGTTCTCCTATTTCTGTATCTTGTGGAGAAAGAAAGGAGGACAATTGAAATGAAATGTAAAGTACATAATGTGCGTCGATTGTTTGGTGGTAGAATACCTTCCAATAACCCACGTGGTTCGGGTTCGATTCCTGGCCGATGCTCCCCTAAACCAAACCTTTCATAGTCGATAGTAAGCCCGATAAATATGGTAAGTTGGGTGTTAGGCTAGCAAAACTCCCCTCAAGACAAACAGTACCAATTTTATAGCTCTGTGTTCCACCCGGGGCATGTGAAGAAACGAAAGAAACTGGACAGAAACGTATCTCGATTGTACAAACCTGATATTGTGTTTAACTAGTATTAATATCCATTATTTGCTGAGCTGGTTGGTTTAGTTGCGAAGCTTTCATCGTCCATCTGGACAACATGGTGATTACCACCGGTGTCCGGCAGGGATGTCCACTGTCTTCATTTCTGTATAATCTCATCATGGAATTGACGCTAACTGACTTCAGCGATTGTCAAACGTAAGGTGATTCTTCAGGATTGGACTAAATTGACTCCTAGCTAAAAGATATCGAGTGAATTTGTTAATCGTGTTGACCACTTCACTTATTTGGGAAGTTGCATCAGCCTCAACGGACTGGTTGCTGAGTGAATCTCAGCACAGACAGAAAATGCTCACGTGGTATTTGCCAATTTACGCCATCTCTGGCATAGATGCGATTTCCGGCTATAGATCAAAGGGCTTGTATACTGCACAGAAGATTACTCTGTCATCTTTTATTTCTATGAGACATAGCCATTGGAGGGGGGAGGTATGAAAAGGCTAGATGCTTTTGACAACAGATGTTCGTGTCTTATCTCCCATGTTAAGTGGTATGATATGGTGAGCAATATTCACGTTAGGCATAATGATACGTAGGGAGGGAAACTCAGTCGATTCGATTGTGAAGCTGTATCGATTGTGATGGCTAAGACACGTGTTACGCATAACTAGCGAAATCACTTTCCTAAACCAGCAATGACAGCTAACATAAAGTCGTTCTCAGCGGCGTAAATAGACTCACTCTTCGTAATCTCTCATATTCAGTAATCCCTTCCTCACATTTCTGCTAGTTATAGTTCTTTTGAATCTCTTTACTCGCTTTTCTCTATCTCTGTGTGTTGCATAGAATGTGACAACTTGAACTGCTGCACTTCCGTACAAGGTCCTAAGTTGAAACTCAGTCAGTTACATTATCGTATCATCACATGACATTTTGCCTGATGAGTCCCAAATAAGACGAGACGAACCTAACAGCGTCATTAGGACAGTATTGTTGGCTTATACATCTTTTGATCTTTTTTTGATCAATTATTTTAACTGCTCATATCATATCTGACACTTTTTTCTTATTCTTTGATTACCTCACCTGCATAGATTTAATGTGAATGAACCATTTGCTCCACAAGTTGGTTTGCATTATGTTCGTGGTTGTGAAATTGAAGGTCAAGTGGATAAAGAAGGCAAATTAGTATCAGATGAAGAACGTCTTGGCTTTTTGCCATTGAAAGGTAGGTGGTAATTGTTTCTAATTGTGTTTGGTTTATTTTTTTATGTGGTTGCATTTGCCTTCCTCAGCGGCGTTTGCCGTAAGAAATTTGTAACTCTTTGGTTACTGTCTCTTTGAACTTTTTGCTTAGCAGTAATTGCCTATCGACTGTATTTCAATAAGGTATCACGTCTCTTCAATGATCTTACTTTTACTTTACTTCGGCTATCTCCTACGGGAGGATGAGCCGGCTTCATGAACATCTCGAATCATCGCTGCCCAGGCGCGGCGATCTGATGCAAGGTTTTGCGACAGGGTTATCCAATTCACATTGGCCACCGGGTGAGCACAGGGCGCGTTGCTTACCGGGAACGCCGTAGCATGGTGAGTCGTTCGTAAGAGAGTTCATGAAGTTTCATGGGAATTTGGTACGAGTGATGTCCCCAGAATCGCAGCTCCAGCCTTTACACAACCAAGTGTGACTTACAAGGCAGTAGGAGTGGAGTAGGGAGTCCACTATCCATTGGCAGCCGGTGACCGGAGTTCGGTTCATACAACTTTTTGAATGGGGCCAGACATCCAGGACATCCAACAAGTCCTTTGTCCATACGTCTGCCGGTGAGCTCCAGTGAGCTTCATACGCCAGTCGTTGGAGGTTTGGAATCAGGGTTTAGCCATCTCCCCTAGACTGTCATCCAATGGACAGTCAACCCGGTGAAGAGCGCCGGGCATCCGCTTTCGCCCTCTCACTTTGGTGAAAAACACCTCCGCCACGTGAAGGCAGTGAGTAGGACTTCCTCAGGAGAGGCTATGTAAGACGCCCGGTCATATGGGAGCATTTCAAGAGGTGTGAGGAGGGGTGGCCAACCCGCAGCGCAAAGCACCCACCCCCGACCATCCTGAGGCCTTTGGAGGCAATGATCGACAAACAGTATAAACAGCTGACGATTAGTCTTACCCATTATGTGAGAATTTTTAATATATTTGTGCGTTGAAGTTTTTGTAGCAGTTTGGGTAAGTTTTGGGGGTGGAGTTGCTAGCACCACGCCCCAACCCTCCCTCTTTATCCGGGCTTGGGACCGGCTAGAAAACTAGTGAGCTAGTAATCTAGGCGAGGTTAAAGGAGTGCGTTGGCCGTTGAATCTTCGTCACTCAGCATCAACAACAAAATTCGGATTTTCAATACAAACGTCAAGTCAGACAGTTCTTCTATACGGATTGATCAGAAACTTGGCGGGTCACAAGGAATATTTCCAACAACCTGTTGCAGATCTTTATCAACAACTGTCTTCGCTCTATAGTGAAGATCAGATGGCCGGAAAGAATCACCAACAAGAAACTATGGGAACAAACGAAGCAATAACCAATCGTTCAACAAATATGCAGGAGAAAGTGGAGATGGATTGTACACTCACTGGCTGAGGAGGCCACTCGCTGGGTGACATCGCGCGTCAGGCCAACGGTCGAGTGGAACCCGAAAGGGAAGCGGCCAGTTGGACGTCAGTGCAAGTGTGACATGGAGGAGATCGTGTGAAGAGTAGTTGAAACAGTATGGAATAACATGGATGCAGGTGAAAAGTAGAGCAGAACACAGAAGCAACTGGAGACGTTTAGTTGAAGCCCTATGTTCCACTAGGAATTTAAGGGAACAATAATACATTAATAATAATCATAATACATTATGTGAGAGCTAGTAACACCATCTGGCTATATCCAATACAGTGCTACGGGAGGTCAGTTGCGAGCCTAAATAGCTCAGTGGTAACGTCTCTGACTGTAGCACTGGGTGACGCGGGTTCGAATCTCAGAAGGGACATGAGTTCCTTCAAGGTTGCAGATACGCCTTGCTGATGAGTGCCAACTAGCACGAAACCTATGTCCAAGGTTTCCTGTGGCCGATTGCCTCCAACTATCTAATACCAACAGTTCACAGTGCACCGTAATGGCGAACCACCTAGTATGGTGGCCACATTGCAAACATGACTGATAGAATTCAGTCTGCACCGAAGATAGGACTAGACACATTACACTAGTTACTGACTAGTGTGCAATCAAAAATATATGAAACTCAGTAGGTAGGGGAGAGTTCGGACCCGTGACTCAGTGTTTGAAAGTTGAGCGCCTCATCGTACCTCCATTGTATTCTAACTACTTTACTGACAGATGATTAGTGATATGTTATGTTGAGTAGACTCTTAAAGCTCTTGTCAACTTGTTCTGCTTCAAGTCAACTCGATAGACCTTGAGTTTGAGGCTCAAGTACACTTTCGGTTACTATTGTTGAGAGGGATATTAGAACTATCTGCTTATTTATGTCATAGAAGAACAACTTTGTGGAGATACTGTAACTTACCATCAGTGAAGCTTATCTTATTCATTATGTATACTTCATTTACGATTTTCTTGGTTCATAGTATGCTACTACTGTTATTCTCATGAGTAGTAGTGGTGTTGTTGTTTTTACCTTCTATGCGTTTACAAATTTATGTCAACTTCAAGGGACAGAATACTTTTCAAGAGTCGGTTCGTAGGGATTTGAAGTGTTTCAAGTTTGACCACTGCATGTTATCATTAGGAGAACCATTGAAAACCAGAGAGTACGTGACAAATGTTCCATCCTAGTTTGGGACTCTTGAGCAGTACTCACTCCCCTCCAGGATTCGAAACCAGGACTTTCTGGTTACAATTCAAGGTCATAGGCTATTCAGCCACTGTGGCTCGACTGAATGACCTATGAACTCTAACTTTTACCAATTCATGATTTTAGTGCGATCAGCAGCCAATGTCATCGGTCCCGACTGGATGGACCTCAGTGGTCAGGACTCCCTCCAGGCAACTTCGTCCTGCAGCCAGTTACCAGTGATCATCAGATTAATTTCCAAGGGGTTGGGTGCGTACTGCCGATGGGTCACTAACTGAGACGAAACATCTGTCTAGTACTGCCTGGTTTTCAATGGTTCTCTAACTGTGATATCAATCCCATGATCAAAATTGTAACAAAATAAATTTTTTTCTCATTGATCTGTCTGTTTAACTTGGGCACAGACTGATTTGTTGAAGCCATCTAGTTTGTACCAGTGGGTCTAGACTTCATAATCTACTCTGTCGTCTGCTATCATCACAAGTCTATGCACATCAGGTATGGCTGATAACCCGCTGTATCGTAAAGAAAATAAATCTGCACCGAGCTGATAATTCAGATTATGATTAAATCCAGGCTAATGGATTTAATCTTCATCCCATAGATATTATTGTTTCCTTTAATTCCTAGAGGAACATAGGGCTTCAACCGTGTGTCTCCATTGCGTTCGGTTCTCTGCTAGAGTCTTCACCTGGCTCCAAGTCTGCCCACACGTTTTCATCTCCTCTTCACATGACCTCCTCCAAGTCACCCACCCTCGCACTGACGACCAACTCGCCGCTTCCAATACAGTCGGGTTCCACTCGAGCAATGGCTTGTCTAGTGATGTCACTCACTTGATTTTTTGTTTATTCAGAGTATGGCCAGCCAATCCATCTCCATTTCTTCCTGCCTATTTGTTTCACAATCGGTTCCTGCTGTGTTGGTTCGCTCATTGGCAGAGATCCCTGTTGCTGATCTTTTCTGGCCGGTCATCTGATTTTGAGTATTGAGCGAAGACAGTTGTTAATGAAGGTCTGTAGTTTGTTTGAGATGTTCTTTATGACGCACTGGCCAAGTCTCTGATCCATCCGTATAGTGAGTAGCACTGACTTCACATTGAAGTTGAAAATCTGGATGTTATCTTCTTTTTGATGCTGAGCGTTGTTGACCTCCACACAGACTTGAGAGTAGTGAAAGCTTGTCTTGCTTTTCCGATTCTTGTTGCTTTGATATTCTCGTCAGTTCCGTGTGCCTGTAGTTGAAACGATGCTTCCCATGTGGATAGGTAAAAGAGGTTGTTTCTTTCAGGTTCCTCCCATTGATGCTGATCGTTGTCTGTTGTTGGTGGTGGTTGTGTTGGCCAGGAATCTTCATCACCTCTGTTTTCTCTATGTTCACCTGAAGTCTCATTTTCCCTGGTTGCTTCTTCCAACTTGTTGCTTTTCGCTTGCATATCTTCCAGTTTGTGGGAAATCAGACATATATCATCGGTGAAGTGCAGATCCTCCAAGTTGGTTTTTTTGTGAGTCCATTTTATGCCTGTTTCGTCATTGCCCGCTGTTTGTTGCATTATGCAGTCTACTGCCATCAGGAAAATCATTGGCGATAGTAGGCAGCCAGCTTGTCTTACTCCTGTCCTCACTTCGAGGAATTCCGTAAGTTTCGCGTTGTGGATTACTTGGCATGCAGCACTGTCGTATACCTGTTGGATGAGATGTATAATTGTCGGTGGCACCACTTGGTAGTAGCGAAGTGGTTGCCAAAGCACCTCTCGATCGACGCTGGTTAAAATTTCTACAATACACATGTCTAAGTCTCTTCTTACTTATCCGTTCCAATAAAAAAAATATTCACACTGTTAACACACATTAATAGATAATTGTGCTATAAAATACTGTTTCTGACCACTGATTCAAGTTATGTTTTGTATTTTTCACTGCGAAAATCCTAACTAATACCAATCTAACATAATTTTGTTCTGTCTCTCTCTTTTACATCCTTCACTTATAGGTGAAAAACCCAACCTGGTTGAAACTCTACCCACCTGGCGTGTACGCTTAGATCCTGTCCAGTATCAAGTTGATTTAGATCGATTAAAAGCTGAACAAATGCGTGGTGAAGTGATACGATCCAAAGTGATTCGTGCTAAGCGTGAAGGACGTACACCTGAAGAGATTAAAGCATTACAAGCTCAAGCAGATGAAGCTGATCAAGCTTCACCTGAAGATTTATACGATACATTCAATGTTTTAATTAGACGTAAACCAAAGGAGAATAATTTTAAAGCTGTTCTGGAAACGATAAGGTTAGTTTGTTTTTTGACTAATTATCTACACTGAAGTATGCGTCTTCAGTTTGATGGTAGATTTGTTGACATACACATGTATCTGTTATGATAATTAATAATAATAATCTACTTTATTCCAAAAACGATACTTATAATACAGAATGGAATTCTCAGCATTTGTCACAATATTGCATCTGATTTACTTAAAATATAAATAAAATTAAAAATTAAAACAAAATTAACCTGAGGATTTTGTCCATGTTTACGATATAAAGTCAAAAATATTCGAATTTGGATCTAATGTACTGTTGTTATAGTATATTGAGGGGAAATAAAAAATTAACAGTTATAATGCAGCCTAAATGATGTTCAAACGAAAAATTGAGAGAATTATAAATGTAAGAAGTGCAATAACAATAAAGGTTCATGTTGTAAGGGTGGAGGAAATGGTTCATTTAGTAGTGCAAAGAAAGTTATTTCATGCCTAACACGCTTTTCATCACATAAATAACGTGCCGCGAAATATAGTATAGGGGGATTTTTATACCTAGACGTACGTGCACAAAGTCTTCTGAAAAGACTTCTTTTTTTACTTGAGGAGACACAAGGTTGGAGCTGCGGGTAGAGTGGATGCTCACAGTCTGACAAAATTCCTTTAGCGAATTTGTTGCATGACATCAAGTGCCTACCAATGACAATGTCAACGATATGGCCCAATGGGATACCACTCGTCCTACTGACAGTATTCAGAGTTCTACGAAGTATGACATAGTCCTTTTTAAGCAATCCAGGGAAGAATAATGGTGAACAGTAAAGAAGAATAGGTAAAATACACGAGTTGATAAACTGTAAGAGGAGTGGTTGGGTTATGCGTTAGTGCCTCAAATTCTGAATGTAAAAAGTCAAACGAAATATTCTCTTAGAAATCGCTAAGACATGGGAAGACCAGGATAGGTCAGAAGAGAGAATTAATCCAAGGTACTTAACTTCAGACTTGATTTCTACATCACTATCATCAATTTTGCAAGGCTCATAGGAACCGACGGCTTCACTTAACTTTCGTTTACATCGGAAACTGAAATTAACAGTCTGACATTTGGAAGAATTTAGTTTAAAGCCGTTAGAGGAAGACCATTTGCTAATTTCTGATAGAAAGCTGTTCATCGTAACACAGTCAAGCTGGGAGTTAACAGACATTGAAATAGTTAGATAGTCCGCATACTTAACAAAGCTCATTTCATCAGAGTGAGGTAAGTCATGCAAGAAGAAAGAAAACAGAAAAGGAGAAAGAACAGCGCCTTGAGGGACACCAGCCTCAGGAAGCAACGAAGTGGACGACTTTCCCTGACATACAGTGTACTGCTTTCTTCCTGAGAATTAAGAATGCAGCCATTTGACAACCCAACAGTCAGTTTGAGTTTCAGCAAGCTTGTTTAACAAAAATTGACTCCTTGAGTTCCGAGTAGAACATGGAACTCCACGGACATGTTTCCTTTGCACTTTGTTTTCTACTATCACTCTCAACTGACCCCATGACTGCCGCCCACAAGCTTTTATTTCTTACTCACGTGACTTGCTCCATGTTAACCTCGAACTCATGTCCAACCTGTTGCTTCCCACTCAAGGACCAATTGTGATGTGTCACTTAAATGTCTCTTCTGGCTTGATTTTTCCTCCTTACCGAACACTTAACGTCTAACCTCAATATTACTCACATATTATATCACGGAAGATAAGTGGTCAAGAACAACTAGCCTTTCCATATCTTACGGTTTCAATAGTCGTGTCTCACACAGTCATAAAGGAGAGGACAAAGCAAACTGCTTCTTTCTCATCTAACAACTGTGTAGGGTATATGATACGGTACAGTTACATTTTGACTAACAGTTTGATATCTCAATACTGTAGATGATTTGGTTTATTTGTTGTGTGTTTATTCTGCTTTCAGTCTAAAATATACCCCGTTTAGACATTTAGAAGGCAAAAAAGGATTGAGCGAAGAACTATTTTTACTTTTCAATTACATCCTCATCTATGGCTCTACTCTAATGTATATAGCATTTTCCAATCAAGTGGCGATATGTTTTTTTCACTAATAATTAGTCAGTATCACCATATCAAGGGGGTGATAATTAACGAAGAAAATTAATTCACACAATTAAAGGGTAGAAATAATTTGAAAAAAATTGGACAAGTGTATTACATAGTGCATAATTTTGGAGAAAATAGAGTAATTAAGAAATAAATGTGTTAAAATTCATTACATAGTAGGCAATTTAAGATGAATTAGTCGAATTAATGAAATAATAATTAGGAGTGTGGGGGGGAGTAATTTCAGTTTTTTATATTGATCTCAACATACAGATCTGGTTTCTTCAGGTGGATTCTGATGGCTTCAGCTGTCTGTAGAAGACGAACTCGTAAAGCAAAGTTAAGATTTGTAGGAATGCGATAACTTTAACATCAATTTTTTGCTCACTGTCTATAAGGTGTGCTGAAATAGAGCTACGAATGAATAGATCTTATTTGTCCCTTGCTTAACCATGCTGGATGATGTTCGGAAATACGATGATGAACCTGCCTAATTATACTCCCAATGTAGCTGGCTCCGCACTTGCAGTCAAACTGGTAGATACACATAGAGGAGGCAAATTTAGGTAGCTTTTCCTTATTTCTCGAACATAAAATAGGGGTGATAGTGAAGAGACAACTTACCTACCTCTGCTGCATAATAAGCTCTTTTAACTGCATTCTTGAGGCTCTGTGTTACTATTTCGCGGATGTTATCACCGAGGAACTGCGGTTTTATGAACAATGGGTTTTTTTGAGCTGTTGCTATACTGACTCTCCTTGGTGACAAATTCATATTTTTCTAAATGAACTTATCTAACTAACTTTT
The DNA here is from genome assembly GCA_944472155.2 of Trichobilharzia szidati. Taxonomy (NCBI): domain Eukaryota; kingdom Metazoa; phylum Platyhelminthes; class Trematoda; order Strigeidida; family Schistosomatidae; genus Trichobilharzia; species Trichobilharzia szidati. Next base: position 19,867,096 of record OX235272.1, on the reverse strand, counting down.
ACTTAGTAATTCTGTGATAATCTTAAGCTCTCATTGAGGGACTTGTTTGAACAGATTGTCCTAGCTCCATAAACCAGACACTTTACCAAGTTACGTGTATACTTCAAAGGTGCGAAACTCAAGAAATGAGTGTACTGACCTGTTGTTGTAGGTTTCCCATGCACACTCCTTGTTAGTGTACCGTCTTCTTTTGTGGCCAGGAAGACATCTAGGAATGACATAGCATTATTACTTTCTTTCTCTATGGTGAAGTTTACTGCTGAATGCGCACCATAGAACTTATCGAGGATGTTCATTGCTTCACCTCCGTTCTTCATAACTAGAAATGTTTTATCCATATATCGACAGTAGAAATCCATGTCATTAATTACTCCTTTCAATAGTTCATTCTCTAACTTAGCTAGGATTGGACCTAATGGTGAACCCATAGCCACACCTTCAGTTTGTCTATAGTATTCCTTATTGAATCAGAAATGAACATTCATTGTGCATGTTAAAATAAGTTCCTTCATGGAGGATACAGATATGCCGATGTCTGTGTTCCTCTTAGTAATTTCATCACATATAAAATCCACTGTCTCCATTAACGGTACATTAGCGAACAAGGAGGATACATCAAAAGATATCATCATAAACTTGTCATTCATATTAAGATCTCTTATTTTTTTCGACAAATTCAAAACTATCTTTTACACCATGTCTTACCAACTCGTTATGCAGAGGTTTCAGGAGCTGCACCAACCATTTTGCTGTTGCGTGCGTGATATAGGGAATTACACCTGTGCCCAACACTTGTCGAAGTAGCGAACCATTTTTATGAACTTTTGATAGCCCATATAATCTTGGTGTGACGATCTCCGTAGGCCTAAGTGGTCCATTATAAACCTTTTGTAACGGTACCTTGTTGTTGAAGTCTTTTTCAGTGACTCAATTAGTTGTTCAGCAACTTTTTCAATCGGATCAATGGAAGATGAAATTTTCAGTGATCACTGAGTAGTAGTAGTATTCCATTCATCTTATCTAGTTATATTCTGTCTCAATTCATGATTACTACGCCAGAGCTTTTATCAGGTTTCGTAATTATTATATTCTCATTCTTTCGCAGCTTCTTCAGAGCTTCCCTATTGTTTTTGGTTAATAAGCTATGTAATTTCCGTTTGTCATTTATATCAAACCTCTACCCCAACTTCCTTCATAGACTTTGAGAAGGCCTTCGACAGTGTTGACCGCGAAGTAATTTCGAAACTACTCGAGTACTACAGCGTACCCCAAATATTCATCAACCTTATTCAACAGCTGTACGACAACGGCACATGTCAAGTGATCCACAACGGAAAACTCAGCCAGGCGTTTGGAGTAAACACAGGAGTCAGACAAGGGTGCTTATTATCACCAATGATATTCCTAATTCTGGTGGGGACTGGATTATGCGTCAGACAGTGGGAAACGAGAAGACAGGGATATCCTGGACTGACGTGAAGAACCTAGAAGACCTGGATTTCGCGTGTGGATGATTTATGTTTGACGTCACACAAAATCGAAGAATCACAAGCGAAAACCGACAAACTGGTCGAAGAAGCAGCAAAGACAGGACTCTAGGTGATCATAGACAAGACGCAGGTTATGAAAATAACCAACCACTAACAACAACAACAGCATCAGCAACATCCAGCGCCAATCACCATCAACCGGAGGGATTTGAAGGAGGTTACTTCATTCACTTATCTAGGGAGCATTGTCTCAACTACAGGCAGGTGGAACGGACGAGGATGTCAAATCGAGAACCGGGAAGGCGAGAAACACATTCATCAACCTGAAACCAATCTGGAAATCTTCGTCACTCAGCATCAACAACAAAATTCGGATTTTCAATACAAACGTCAAGTCAGTCATTTCTTCTATACGGATGGATCAGAAACTTGGCAGTGGGTCACAAAGAATATTTCCAACAGCCTGTTGCAGACCTTTATCAACAACTGTCTTCGCTCTATACTCAAGATCAGATGGCCGATCAGGTCAGATCACCAACAAGAAACTATGGGAAGAAACAAAACAAAACAAGAACCAATCGCCCAACAAATATGCAGGAGAAAGTGGAGATGGATTGGACACTCACTGTCTGAGGAGGCCACTCGCTGGGTGACATCGCGCGTCAGGCCAACGCTCGAGTGGAGTGCGATAGGGAAGTGGCGAGTGGGACGTCAGTTCAAGGGTGACATGGAGGAGATCGTGTGAAGAAGAGTTGAAACAGTATGGACTAACATGGATGCAGGTGAAAAGTACAGCAGAAGACAGAAGCAAGTGGTGATGTGTAGTTGAAGCCCTATGTTCCACTAGGAACACAAGGGAACAATAATAATAATAATTTATATCATTCATAGTAACAGTTGACAAGAATTGATTTAAAACTTTCTACTGCTTCAGCTGATCGAGGTATCAAGCCTTCAGTTTGTGTTTAAAGACTTTCGAAATGAACTTGTTTTATGCATCTTATTTTACTGATGTTATCATTAAGAAACTGCTTCGTCATTGCAATGAAAACTATCTATGCATATATTTCTACCTCTTTTTTTTTATTTAACTGTTTATTAAAACAGGGATCTTATGAATATACAATCTGTTGTCCCTGAATGGTTGTTAGACCTGTTGATGGGTTATCTAGATCCAGCTGCAGCTCACTACACACATCGTCCAGATGTTTATGAACCGAAACAAAATTGGTTTGATACATTTTTATCACCAGAACACTTGAGAAATTCACTATCCCAGTATAATGTGAAATTTGAAGATAAACGACAAAGTCGTAAATGGAAGTCATCCAACGGTGTAAATGAAAATTCTATGATGATTGGTAAGTTTTTTTTGTTTTAGTGCCTTTTTGTTTTAGTTTTGATTGTTTCTCATGAATTTTTTGGGAAGATTCAAATTAAAGAAAATTTTTAAAAAATTCATGGGTCATTCGACCGGTTTTAACATAGAGCTATGCATGAAGTTGCAGCATTTCGATTTGCCATACTCCATGTACCACACAAAGGAAGAAAAAAAAGGGGAAAAAACAGATTCAAAAGAACTGCAATGAGCAGAAATTTAGGGGAGACACAATACCACCATGGAAAAACAATAGGGTTTAGTGGATAAGAGGGATCGTATAGAGTGAATGCATCAGTGCTATTGAGAACGATTTCTAGCCAAATCACCAGTTGGCTTCATCATTGGTTCTTAGCATATTGATGACCCCAACCTGGTAGCAATCAACACCTCCCTACGTGACTGTCTCAAACTAACTGCCATTGAGAGTGGAAGACATGAAAAGGCTGGCTAGCTGTCTTTGATCATAGGTGCTTGTGTTCTATCTCCAGTGTTAAGTGGTATAATAAGGTGAGCAATATTGAGGTTAGGCATCGGTCGAGTGATAGGTAAGGAGGGGAAATCAATCGATATGGCTGTGAAATTACATCGACTGAGATGGTTAGGATATGTGTTACGTATACCTAGTCATCGTTTTCCTCGACTAACGGGCAATGTTAGCTGATATAGGGTCAGGCTGGAAAAGGGCTAGCGGCGGTCAAACCAAAACATGGCACCAGTCAATGAAATCTACAACAGTTAGTCTAGGCCACGCAGGAGGGTGTAGACTTCCTGACTGGTTGGGATTCTCGGGTTGGTAAAAACCAATGGTTGGAAACAATTGGTGACATGGCTCAAAATCGTTCTCAATGGCTGGTGTAGATGCATCCACTCCTTGTGACTTATAATTTCCAATGAAACTATTTTGTTCTTCGTTATTGCTACTCCTTTGTCTCACACCTCTGTTTACTGTCTCTAATATGCATTTCTTCTACTTTCTTCTGTTGCTTTGTGTGCTACATGGAGTGTGGCGACTCGAACTACCGCACATATGTGCAAAGTTCTATGTCAAAAACAGACGGACAGATAGACGACTGTCAAAGATTTCATGGACTGATTTCATTTTTTGGTTTGACCACCACTCGCTCTTTTCCAACCTAATCCTCTGTGAGCTAGCATTTCCCGTCGAGGAATACGTACATGTCCTGGACATCCCAGTCGATGTAACTTTACAACCTCAACGATTAACTTCCCTCCTTACCTAGCATGCGAAGTCCAACGTAAATATTACTCACCTTACTATACTACCAAACCTGGGAGATAGAACGCAGACATCTATGATCAAGGCCAGCTAGCCTTTTCATGTCTTCCACTTTCAATGGCCATGTCTCACAGCCATAATGGAGGAAGGAGCTAACTGATGTTCTATGGGATGTTTTGGCAAGAGGATAATACAGCCTTACTCCCTATATATAAGAAGTAAACTAGCAAGTCATATGAATACACTGATATGATTATTGAGCAATAAAGTGGTGCTCGAAACGCCATCCAGTTATTATTAATATACTATATCACCGTGTGTTATATCAAATAGACTTATCTAATATGAAATTATATTTTACCACAGTGCCTAAATTCTAATCTTATACTAACTGGACAGTACTCACACAGTGTAGCGTTTATATAAATATAAACTTTTCTTTACTTCTATAATTAAAACTAGATATGTGTGTTCATGGATAATAACGTTTAAGGAATCGATGTTGATACAACGAATCTAATCGGTTGTTGTGACTACTAGCGGGTGATATTGTCCTCCTAGGTAAAGATGCTGAGAGAAAATGCAGAGTCTTCTGAACACATTAGGCAGAAATCTTAAAATGTTTAGCATGCGATTTGTCCCTGTCAGGTAGGTGTTGAATGATGATACAGGACTGGACTACCCGACTCCTAGCTTAAAGATAGGGAGTGAACGGGGTAGAACATTTTAACAACTTCATGTATTTGGGTGGTTGCGTCAGCCCCAATGGACTGATGACTGACGAAATCTCAGGACAGATAAAAAATGCTCATGCGGTATATGTTAACCTGCGTCCTCTCTGGTGTAAATGTGATCTCTGGTTATTGATCGAAGGACGTGTATACTGCTCAGAAAATTGCTGTCATCTTTTACGTCTATGAGACATGTCCATTGAAAGTGAGAGATATGGGAGGATTGCCTTTGACCGGAGATGTTTGTGTTCTATTGGGTGAGTAATATACAGGTTAGGCATGGAGTGTTAAGTAAGTAGAGTAAGTTAGTTGATGAGGTTTTGATTGTGAACCTATTAAAATGTATATGACAACTGTTGCATATGCCGAGCTATCGCCTTTCTCGACGAGCAATGTTATCCGACATAGGATTAGGTTGGAGGAGAAGTTAGGGATGGTCAAATCAAAACATGGAGTCAGTTCATGAAGTCTTTGACTGTTGATTTAAACCACTTCAGGGGATAAAAGCTACTTGGTTGGAATTCTCGGGATGTCAGGAACCGATGACTGGAGACTGTTCGTGATTTAGCTCAGTCTTTCTTAACAGTGCAAATGTATTCACTCTCTATGATCTCCCATATTCACTAAACCGTCACGTATTTCCATTTTACTATTCTTACACCCTTAACATTTCTGCTGATTAAAGTTCATTTGAGTCTCTTTTTCTCTCTGTCTCTCTATTCTCTACCTTTGTGTGTTAAATGGAGAGTTGCAACTTGAACTGCTATATCATTGATATAAGAAGAAAACTTCTGCACTATGCTAGAGTGTAATTCCATTATGGGTAAATTTTGTTTTGATAAAGTCTCACAGTGTTATACAGTAGTAATATTTACTGATAACGTTTCGAGCACAAATTGACATTTGAAGCCGAAAATGAACAAGGAGCATTAGCTATGTTAGATTGTAAAATAAAACGAATAGAAGAAAGTGAACTGTACACTAGCGTTTATAAAAAACCAACGCATTCTAATAGATATTTAGACTACTTTAATTCATCTCATCTGTTATCTATCTGTTAAGGCAGGCTTAGTTAAGTGTTTAACAAACCGAGCAATGGCACTAAGTAGCACAAAAAAAGACCTAAATGATGAAATAAAACAGATAAAAGAGGCGTTGGTTCTAAATAACTATCCTCTAAAATTCATTAGGAAGATTGAAAAAGGCCAACAGAAAAAGAAAAAGAATTGTGAAACTAGTAATAATAACATAAATAAGAGAGAATATAAGTCATCTACAGTTATACCATATAAAGAGGGGATATTTGAGACCCTACGTAGGATTCCTAATAGAGCAGGAATTAGGGTGGCATTTAAACCTACAAACTCACTCAGGGACAAGCTCTGTAGGTTAAAGGACCCAGTGGACCCAATTAGACAAAATAATATAATTTGCAATGACTGTGAGGTCAGCTACACAGGTCAGACTAGTAGATCGTGGGTAATTAGATTGTCAGAACATAAGAATTTAGCTAAGGTAAGAATGGTTGACCCAGAGAAGATAAGTAATTTAGAAAAAAGCTCACCAATTGCGATGCTTGAATTAACACACAACCACACAATAGGGTGGGTGGGAGAGGGTTAAGATTCTAAAAAGTAATCTAGGTAGGTGGAGAGAGAGATTGATTACTGAATCCTTGTTCATCGAATCTACACCCAACACATGCAATAGGAATGATTCATCACTCATACCCGAAATATGGAAAATAATACTACCAATCAAATTAAGTGAAAATGAAGTGAAAACAATGGAACTATATAAATGAATTAAGGAAGTCGTGTGATTACCTTGATATGATTATGAGCAGCAATAAATTGTGCTCGAAACGTCATCAGTAAACATTACTGTATAACACTGAGACTTTTTCAAAATAAAATTTACCCATAATGGAATTGAACTGCTATACTTCTGTGCAGATTTCTATATGTTAGAATTCAGTCAGTCAGTCAGTCAGTTAGACTGCTGGCTCAAATCGTTCCAGGACTCAGGTTGCATTAATATATATTACGCTTTCAAATCAAAGTTATCTTTGGTTAATTAATCTCAATGACAAAAGAAGCGTTTTTATGACCACTACTTTTCCCCGATTATCAATAATCTCTCTCATTTATTACTTTACTTTAGATGATTCCACAGATCCACCAGGACCACCATATCGATTGATTTTTCCAAAATTAGAAAATGATCCAACAGCAAAAGTTGAAGCAATGATTCCATCAGACATGATCATACAAACATCATCATTCAAACGACAAGAAGTCGACTGACGACAATTCAGGTTCAAGTAATAAATTAAAACATGATGATGATGCTGAGAAACCGTGTTTAACTGTTGAAGCCTATGATCCACCACTTCATCCACCATGGGATCTACTTGCTCAAGCTGGTGGTCATCTGCCCAACAGCCACTTGTCATTAGGCGCCAACCGTTCTAAGCCGGGTAATAAAGTACCATTCACTTCAGCACAGGTAGAGGCTATTCGATCTGGAATGCAATGTGGTCTTACCTTAGTAGTTGGTCCACCTGGGACTGGAAAAACTGATGTGGCTGTACAGATTATTCATAATTTATACCATAATTATCCTAATCAAAGGTAATTATTATTATTGTTATTATTATTGTTGCTTTTTGTATACATACGTTGTTGTTTCCCTTTGTTTGCTTAGCTTTTTTCCTTTCACTTTAACAAAGATGAGACTGCAGACATCGGTTTCGAGTAACAAAGAGTAACAAATCATATAACCTTGTAAAAAGCCATTAGTTACACTTATTGTCCCAAAGACCCCTCTATCTCTAGCCCTGTGGTACAGCTGACAGTGTCTAAGCTCGAGTATTCCTCTCGAAATGCTGTCATGTGGCAACGCGTACATAGCCTCTGCTAGGTAAGTCCTATTCAATCGCACACAAAGAAAACGAGCGAATGAGAACGTCTGGTCCACCTAAAGGAGGTGGAAAACTCTGATTCCGAGCCTATGGTGTGCATGGGATGCAGATTCCCCGAAAATAATCGAATGGCTTATTAACTTTTTTTGGTTACTAGAAACCGTGGGAAAGCAACTCCCACTGAGGCTTCTCCACTGTGTGCATTGTGTCATGATCAGACTTCAAGTCAAAGGCTCTCAAGGAGTGGTCCCTAAAGACAGATAACCGATTTGATCAATTATTAGATTTTAAAAGCCAATGAGTGCTTTAAACACTTTTAAAGGTGTTAGGTCAATTGCCTATGTGTTAACCTTGATTACTCTGAGCCAGTCAGGTGGTTACTTCCATCTCATGCAGCACAGGTAAGGTCAATAAGTAACACCTTGAGCAGCAATCTTCGTATGTTTGGTATGCGATTCGTCCCTGTAAAATGTGAGATGCTGCTACAGGACTGGACTACGTCAACTCCTAGCTTAGTGACAGGGAGTGAAGTGATAGAACATGTTGACGACTTCACCTATTTGGGAAGTTGTATCAGCACCAACGGACTGATTGGCGACAAAATCTCAGCACGGATCCAAAAAGCTCGAGCTGCTTTCGCTAACTTACACCATCTCTGGCGTAGGCGTGACATCCGGCTATCAACCAAGGGACGTGTGTACTGCTCACCAGTTCGCTCCGTCCTTCTCTATGGCTCTGAAACATGGCCAATACGAGTTGAAGACATGATAAGGTTGTCTGTTATTGACCACAGATGTCTACGATCTCTTTCTCACATTAGGTGGTATAATAAAGTAAGTAATGTTGACGTTAGGCGTAGAGTGTTGGGCAAACAGGGAAAATCAATCGAAGAGGCTATAAAGTTACATAGATTGAGATGGCTAGGTCACGTGCTACGCATGCCTAACCATCGCCTCCCCCACCCAGACGGGCATTACTAGCTGATATAGGTGCAGGTTGGATTAGAGTAAGTGGTGGCCAAACAAAAACATGGCATCAATCAATCCATGAAATCCCTGACAGTTAAAGTGAGTCAGGTAGGGAGATGCAGACTTCCGGGTTGGGGCCCGCCCTCGGGACTCTGAGAATCAATGGCTGGAGACAGACAATAGGTGACATGGTTCAAAATCATTGTCAATGGCTTACGCAGATGTATTCAGTCTCTGTAATATTCAGTCTCATATTCCTTTCTACCATTACTCATTCTGTTTCACTCTTATACTTGTCAAAAGTCTGTCGATTCTCTTCACTCATTTTCTTGTCTACCTTTGTGTGGTATTTGGAACGTGGCAAGTCGAACTGGTGCACTTCGGTGCCAATTTCTATGTTGAATCCAGGCAGACATACAGAAGGTCAATAACTAGAGCACAAATTCTTACATAGTTGCCTAGTTACTTGGTTATGCTACAGGGATTATTTTTCAGGGTGGACAAGCTTCTTTGTCAGCCCGTGAAATCATGATTTATGCATCCACTGATATGATAATGTCGTTGGACAGTTTATTCATGGCTTAATTTTCTGAGGAATTGATTACTATGTCATACAACCAATCAGATTCTTTCATTTATTTCTGGCTTAATTTCCTGAAGCTTTGTAAATATGATATGCCAGCCAATATATTTTGTCTGTAAGAGTTGTCGTAGTTGTTATTGTTATTGTCGTTGTTTTTCTCAGTCGGAGAGATTTTTTCAAGTGATCAGTTGGTGGTCATACTGCCGTGTCTGTAGGCGCATTCTAGTCGAGTTAGACGATCCCATAAATTAACAACATTTCGTCACAACAAAGTTCTTCATCATTCTGGTTGTATGTTTGAATGGATGCGAATGTCAACTATCCTTAATCACTCACTTTATTGCTTTATTGTTTTAATGTATTGTTTTATTTCCTGTCTTTCAGAATTCTTATTGTAACACATTCAAATCAAGCATTGAATCAGTTATTTGAAAAGATTATCGCATTAGATGTTGATGAACGTCATCTTCTACGTTTAGGTCATGGTGAAGAAGGACTGGATACAGAGAAAGATTTCTCACGCTATGGTCGTGTAGATTATATTCTAGCTAAACGTATACATCTTTTACAAGAAGTAAGTCAGTTGTCGAATATATTTTTTTTATTCCTTCACGTTCCCAGTGGAACATAGGGCTTCAAGCTAGAGGCTTGAAGTTTTTGTAACAGTTTTTTTTAAAATTTTTACAGGATAGGGTTGCTAGCCACATGCCCAACCTTCTCTCTTTACCAGACCTATTATTGGCTTAGCAAAGTAAAGGAGTGCCCCGGCCGGGGATCGAACCCCGGACCATGTGCATGGTCGGCGAGCGTCCTAACCGCTATACCACCGACGCACCAGTTGTCTAATATGCATATACAGCTCATTAGTGAGTGAAAAACATGATACGCTGTAATAGTTTTCATCTACTCCACAAGTTTGAGATTGTATCTAATGATTTTTAAAGCACCCATGACGACACTAGGGATCATCGAACTTAAGACCTTCAGGTTACAAGGCAAGCTTGTTAACCATCCAGCCACTGGGACTGAATCAATCTAATGACCCATCAATTCTAACTTCTGCCGATTCGTGATATATATAGCGTTACCGCTAGCCAATATTATCGTCAAGGTTCTGTCCTCACACCCAACTTGATGTACCCCCGCTGGTCACGGCTTCTCACAACACTTCATGTTACTTTATTGCTTTTATTTATTTATTTTTTTGATTATAGCTTGATTCCAAACCGTATTTTTGGTACAAGTATGGAATTTTCAGCATGTGATATCGGTAGCCCGTACTTTGCAGGCCGACACCATTGATATCAGGTGTGCGTCGACAGGGGATCGAACGCTGGACCATGTGCATGGTTGGCGAGAGTCCTAACCTCTGTACCACCGACCCTGTAGTCAATCACTAGTCAGCACTCAACTAAATTTCCAACTTGATTGATCTCAAGTTTAACCATGAACTAGCTTCACCTACAGAACCACTGTAAGCCAGGGATTATTGTGCAAAGCTGTGTCGTCCTTGTTTGGGACTCTTCATCGGCACACAAGATCCTACCAGGGATCCTACTCAGGACCTTCAGGTTGCAAGGCGATCTTGTGGACTTTCTTAGCTAATTTGTGATCTAGTGTTTTAGCTGGTGACTTCAATGCCCAAGTAGGGAAGTTGTGCCAGACTGGGAAGTATGTAGGTGGCGCGTATGGAGTTTCCTACCGACGGAACGACAACGGTGATCGTCTTCTACAGTTCTGCTCAGAAAATCATCTGTTCCTAGTCAGCACTAACTTTAGGCACAAAGAGATACATTGCGTGACTTGGCGACCTCCATCATCAATTCAGCGTTGAACTTAGATAGACCACATAGCATAGCGATATAGTATCGTTGGCCAGGGTTAGTAGAAGACTGCCAATTCCTGTGGAACACGTGCGTAGACTCCGATCACGCTCTGGTCCGCGCACCTTCATGCTTACGATTAAACGGAGGTAAAAAATTGTTGGCAACGAAGCAGTTACGTCTCCGACTAGATCTATGGTTTACTGTCGCTACTTTGCATTTCTTTTTATACTTTCTTCTCTGGCTCTGTGTGCTGAGTGAAGTATGGCAACTCAAACTGCTGCACATCGGTGCAAAGTTCTATGTTGAAACCAGTCAGTTTGGTGACCTCCCGCCAGTGTCATCGGGGAGTATTCGTTCGATGCTTGTTAGAGTTATGGGTGCGTACTGATGAAGAGTCCCAAACAAGAACAAAACAGCTAGCAAGTACTGCCCGGTTTTTACAGTGGTTCTCTAACTGAAGTTGATTCATAACCAATAATGCTTTTCACCTACTTCACAAGTTATTGATTCGATGATGGTATCTCATAATCTTTAATCTATAGATTTGTGACTATTATAAACTGTTCGATTGCGTTTTTTAAGTCATCGTTGATTGCTTTAATTTAATGTGAACTAGCATGAAAGTGAAACTGATAGCATATTTAGTCAGGATCAACACCGAGAAATAAATACATGACATTAGTCATTACCTAGTGACCAATCAATATATCCATGACAACCCTACAGGAAGCCAATTGAGACCCTAAGTAGCTCAGAGTCTCTGACTACAGCACTGGTTGACGTGGGTTTAAATTTCAGAGTGGACATCACTTCTTTGAAAGTTGCTGATACACAGTTTTCTGACTTTCTTCAGCTGTCAAGAAACCTATGTCTAGGGTATCCTGCTTATTGTTTCTAATTGTCTAACAGTGCACGGTGATGGCGAGTTACCCAGTTTGGTGACCACATTGTGAACTAGGCAGATAGTGATTCAGTCTGCACCACTAGCTGTCAACTGATAAATATTTGGTTACAGGATTTCATCATGAGCTAACATTAGTTAGAGAACCATTGGAAAACCACCTGGGACTACCGGACATCTGTTTCGTCCTAGTTTGGGACTCTTCATCAGTACGCATCCACCGACACGGTTCGAACCCAGGACCTTCCGGTTACAACGCGAGCTCGTATACCATTAAGCCACTGGGACCCAATCCAATGGCCAGCCCATGAATTCTAGCTTCTGCCAATTCACGATATAGCGCAACCGCTAGCCAATGTCTTCGGCGAGTATTTGTCCTCACACCCGATCTGCTGCAACCTACTGGTCACGACTTCCCACTGGAACCCCAGGTAACTACCTACCTGAATAGGGCCAGTCGCCAGTGACCATCTCATTGATATTCAAGTGTTGGTAAATATTTGCTTCTTATATTTTTGTTATCGTTGTCACTTTGTACGTTTCTTTGAGAATTTCGTGTGTTTTTATATGTTACGTATATCTTTATGTATATATATTTTACGCTTTCCCTTTTAATAATAATTAATCATCTTAAGGTTACACGTCTAGCGAAAACGTTCAGCCCATCGTCAGCAGTTCCACAACCTTCAACTGATCTGTCCAACTCTGATTCACCTGATCCAATGAATAATATTCACCTGCAAACATGTGAAACAGCCCAATACTTCTACGTTCAAGAGGTTCTATCTCGTTGGGAAGATTTTATCAGTAAAGTTGCGTCAAACAATCCACACTGGATAGCATCAGCAGCACAACAAAATCAGTCAACAACTCAACCTGCCACAGAGATGACTTATGACCCGAGTTTAATTCGTAATGATTTCCCGTTCACAGAATTTTTCACTGGTCAAAAAACACCACCAGAAGAGATTATGTGTAAACTTTTCCCTGTAAGTATTTCTATTTATTTAAAAAAGCTTCCATTAATGAGTTAGTTAGTTAGTTATATGTATGTATGTATAATATGATTAATGATAGTGGAACCCATTTTCTCTTCTGTCATTGATTCCAATGGTTGGATTATGTTGACTTGTAAAATGTTTACTTGCGGAGCCTGTATTGTAACTGGAGTATTGACGTCTTTTTGCATCAACTTACTCGTTGGCCTATTGAAGCCGTATGTTCCACTTAGTACCTAATGGAGTAATAGTTATAAACGAATTCCCTTTAATTAATTTGCACAAAGTAATAAGAGCAACACATAAAGGGGATCCATTTCATTGCTTATAAAATAAGTAATGGTGATTAATATACTCTCGTTCATAAGAGAAACAAGTGACGAACAATAATTAGGAATGATCATTGTGAGTATATAGATTTATATTATTATTATTGTTCCCTTGGGTTCCTAGTGGAACATAGGGCGTCAACTGCACGCCTCTACTTGATTCTATCTTCTGCTGTATTTTTCACCCGCATGCATGTTTGTCCATACTGTCTCAACTCTTCTTGACACGATCTCCTCCATGTCACCCTTGCACTGATGTCCCACTCGCCACTTCCCTTTCGGGTTCCACTCGAGCATTGGCCTGACGCGCGATGTCACCCAGCGGTCTCCTCAGCGTGTGTCCAACCCATCTCCACTTTCTCCTGCATATTTGTTGGGCGATTGGTTCTCGTTTGTTTTGTTTCCTCCCATAATTTCTTGTTGGTTGTTGTTCTTTCCTGCCATCTGATCTTGAGTATAGAGCCAGCGAAGACAGTTAGTTGTTGATAAAGGTCTACAACAGGCTGTTGGAAATGCTCATTCTTTGTGACCCGCCGCTAAGTTTCTGATCCATCCGTATAGAAGAACTGACTGACTTGACGTTTGTACTGAAAATCCGAATCATTTTGTTGTTGATGCTGGCTGGGTTGAGTGACGAAAACTTCCAGATTGGTTTCAGGTTGATGAATGTGTTTCTCGCCTTACCGATTCTCGATTTGACATCCTCGTCCGTTCCATGTGCCTGTAGTTGAGACAATACTCCCAAGATAAGTGAATGAAGTAACCTCTTTCAAATCCCTCCCGTTGATGGTGATTGGCGCTGGATGTTGCTGTTGTTGTTGTTGGTTGGTTGGTTATTTTCATAACCTCCGTCTTGTCTATGTTCATCACCTGGAGTCCTGTCTTCTCTGGCCGCTTCTTCGACCAGTTTGCCGGTTTTCACTTGTAAGTCTTTGATTTTGTGTGACATCAAACATAAAACATCCAAGAGCGAAATCAAGGTCTTCTAGGTTCTTCACGTTGGTCCAGGATATCCCTGTCTTCTTGTTTCCCACTGTTCGACGCATAATCCAGTCCAGTCCATCACAATTAGGAATATCATTAGTGATAATAGGCTAGCACCCTTGTCTAACTCCTGTGTTTACTCCAAACGCCTCAGTGAGTTTTCCGTTGTGGATCACTTGACATGTGCCGTTGTCGTACAGCTGCTGAATAAGGTTGATGAATATTTGGGGTACGCCGTAGTACTTGAGTAGTTTCCAAATTACTTCACGGTCAACACTGTCGAAGGCCTTCTCAAAGTCTATGAAGTTGAGGTAGAGGTTTGATTGCCATTCCATGCTTTGTTCTGTGATGATGATGCGTCGAGTTGGAATTTGGTCAGAACATGATTTGCCTTTCCTGAATCCAGCTTGTTCTGGTCGGAGTTCTGTATCCATATATATATATATATATATATATATATATATATATATAGGTGTATATAGATGAATCAAAATATTAAGCTAGTAAAGTATAATGAACTGATGTCGTTATATATGTAATGCAATTGAAATGTATTGAAGAAAGGGTTACCGAGATGCATGAATTATAAAATTAAGGAAGCCATTCGAAAATTGTTAATAAACAAATGAGCTATACAAAAAGTATAACAGACACATAATACCTAGCGTTTAATAAGCGGTGATGTAACTAAATAAGAGTATTATTACTATTAATACTCAAACTTGATATATTATGCACACCGAGAAATATGCCACATGGAATCTGATAGTTTGTGTGATGGCTGGGGTATTTCTCAGGCGCCTAGACCGAAGTAAGTGGTTGTCTTATTATTTAAACACAGAAAAACTTGGTACAATATGGCACCAAGAAAGATGCGCCACGCGACATTGTGTGAGGGCTGAGATACTGCCCGGGCGCCCAGACCGAAGCAGGTGGTTTTCCTAAGGGACCACCCCCCGAACCTTTGACTTGGAGTCTAATCCGCAAGGCAGCGGAGCAGCGTCAGGAGCTGCGTTCCCATGGTTGCCGGTGACCCATATGGGTTCATACGCCATTTGATCCGATTGAATTCTGGAGCCCATGTACCCCATGGTAACTGCTTTCAGTCTAACCGCTATCCAAACAACCTTCCTGACATGGTAGGACCTGCAGGGACATGAGTCCCAGCCAGTTTAGCTTGTTGGGTCACTGCGGCATTCAAGCCTGACCACCACGGCAAGGTAGCAGTTATCGGTCGGGGGTGGTTGTCTTAACGCACCGCCTTTCAAGTCTTTGGCCTTATGTAGAAGGCAGTGAAGTCACATTCCCATGATTGACGGTGACCAAAACACTTTCATATGCCATTCAATGGTTTTGGATTCTGCATCCCATATACACCATAGGTTCAGAATCAAAGTTTTCCACCTCCCCTAGGTGGACCGGAATGTCCATCAGTTCGGCTGCAGGCACTGGGAGTTCACATTAGCTCCTTTTCTTTTGTGAGGAACACCGCCGCCACGTGAAGGCATTGGATAGGACTTAACTTGCAGAGGCTATGTACGCGTAGCCATATGAGAGCGTTTCGAGAGACAGACTATAGCCTAGCCACCATTAGCTATATCAGGTCGTTTATGGTGGCGACTAACTAAGAGTGAAAGGAAATCAACATTTTCACTTTGATTAGAGATGACATAATCAATTAAAAGTTAAGAGGTGACTGATCAAGATGAAGGGTGATACTTACTATTGATTCTTGGTGAATATAATTAATTTACACATCAGTCCTGTATGAAGAGGAAATATTTCGGAAGTAAACACGCTGAAAATTTCTGTACCACATGTTTACATATTCCCTGAAATAAAGCTTTCATATGAAGATGCCGCATGTCAAGTGATTTTTACAATGGAGAACTCATTCATGCCTTTGAAGTAAAGACAGGAGTAAGATAAGACTGTCTACTATCGCTGATGAATAGGCATGATTGTGGTGGAGTGAATCATGTGGGGCAGACCGTGGAGAGCGAAAAGAAGGACATACACTGGACTGATAAGAAGACTAGACGATTTTTGTCTAATGTCACACAAATTGAAAAATCTACAAGCGAAATCCAAGAAGATGATAGAAGAGACTGAGGAGACCCAACGGAGTTCAAGTGAACATAAAGAAGACAGAGGTGACGAAGATACCTAACCACTACCACTAACAATAAGTGTAAACCACGGTCAATGGGAGAAAACTGAAGGAAGTCACTTCTTTCATTTATCTAGGCAGCATCGTTCCAACTACATGTGGTGGCATGGATGAAGATGGCAAAGAATATCTGGATGGGAATAATAATAACAGCTTTATTTTGAACAATGTTTATATAATGTACAGAATTTTCAGCGGAGTTTATTGCATGATATCTCCTCTTCATCAAGGATCTTCAAATAAAAGATTGATTGACAGTAAATCGTGTGACACAGCTGTATCTGACCTGGAACGCAAAACAATCCATCATTGTGATATCTCTTCTTTTAATTCTTCGAGAAATACACGAAATTTTGTTGAATGCCAATTATAAAACGTTGAGGAGTACCTTTTATTAACCAAGGACACCAGTCAGGAGTGGTCATTGCATGTAATGGAACAAGCCGGCGCTGAGAATACTCCTTTTTCACATGTTTATTAGAAACTTGGGAATCAGCAGGTTGTAAATGTTTTAAATATTTGCCAGAGTAAACAAACTGAATAAGAGAAATTATGCATAATACACTGATGGCGTTTTTTGGTAGCCCAAGTTTTAAGCAAGCCGCTCAGTTGGCAAGACAAACCTTCATTAGTCTGAAAGGAGAAGATTTAAATTTTCAATGCTAATGTCAAATCAGTAAGTCCCTCTACATGACTTAGAGACTTGGCGTGTCGGAAAAGGCATTTTGAACAGGCTTCAGATTTTGCTGCATTACTGAAGATCCGATAATTGGTCAGAAAAGACTAGCAATAAGGGACTCTGACAGACAGCAATCCAACCAAGAATCTATTGCCGTAAGAAGAAAATAGAAATGGATCGGATGCGCGTTGAGGAGACCGGTGAGTGATATAACATGCCAAGCAGGCCTTCGGGTGCAACTCGGTTGAGAAGCGACTAATTGAACGTGTGTCCGAGGGTGATATGGAGGAGATTGTGTGAGGAGGATATGGGAGCTTATGGGTGAAATGGTAATGTTCTGTTGAAGCCTCATGGTCCACTAAGAACCCAAATGAATATTATTAATATATAATAATATTCCTGGTGATGCTTGACTGTAAAGGGAATGCCGAGAAAATGCATTGCACTGATCAAGGCACTCTACTCGAACTCATGCGGCCAGGTGAGAGCTTACAGCGAGCTGTCATTTGAAGTGGTGTCCAGCAAGGATGCCCACAATCCCCATTTCTATTCAATTTTATCATAGATGTACAAATGGAATTAACCTTAACTTTTGTGACTCAGGGAGTCAATTGTTACCAGGGAATAATCTCGTTGACTTAAAATATGCAGATGATATAGTCCATCTAGGTGAAGATGCTGACAAAATGCAGAGTTTTTGAACGCCTTGAGTTGCAATCTACGAATGTTTGGCATGCGATTCGCTCCCACCAAATGTAAGATGATGCTACAGGACTGGAATACACTGACTCCTAGTTTAGAAATAGAGAGTGAAGTGGTAGAGCACGTTGAACGCTTCACTTATTTGGGAAGTTGCATCAGCCAGCGATAACGGGTTGATGGCTAACGAAATCTCAGCATGCATTCAGAAAGCTAGTTTCTCATATGCCAGTTTACGCCGTCTCTGGCGTAGACGTGATATCCGGCTTGCTATCGATTAAAGGGCTCGTGTGCTAATCAGCAGTCCGCTCCGTCCTCTTTTATGGCTGTGAGACTTGGTCATTGAGAGTGGAAGATATGAAGAAGCCGGTTAGCTGTCTTTGATCATAAGTGTCTGCGTTCTATCTCCTGCGTGAAGTGGTATGATAAGGTGAGCGATATTGAGGTTAGGCATCCGTCGAGTGCTGGGTAAGGAGGGGAAATCAATCGACGAGACTGTGAAATTACATCGACTGAGATGGTTAGGACATGTGTCACGCATACGCGCCTAGCCATCGCCTTCCTCGACGGGCAATGTTAGCTAACATAGGGTCAGGCTGGAAAAGGGCTAGCGGCGGTCAAACGAAAACATGGCACCAGCCAATGAAATCCACAACAGTTAGTTTAAGCCACGTAGGAAGGTGTAGACTTCGTGGTTGGGGTCCTCGGGACGTTAAAAACGATATTCGGAAACAATTGGCGACATGGCTCAAAATCGTTCTCCATGATGGCCAGATGCATCCACTCATTGAGACCTATGATTTCCAATGAAACTATATTGTTCTTCGTTATTACTATACCTTTGTCCCACACCTCTGTTTACTGTCTATATTATTCATTTCTTCTACATTCTTCTCTTCCTTTGTGTGCTACATGGAGGGAGTGTGGCAACTTGAACTTCTGCACATCTGTGCAAAGTTCTGTGTCAAAAACAGGCAGACAGATTATTAATATATAATAATGATTGTCTACAGGGATTCAACCAATGAAAAAGTTATGCATAATTAATATATATTTCATCATTTCTATTTCTTCTATAGGGTCGAAATCTATTGGAAGATGTTGCACTTGCTCAAACATATTTCCGTCATCTCCACTCAATATTTACTCAACTAGATGAATTCCGTGCCTTTGAATTAATGCGTACTGGTACTGAACGGGCGAACTACCTGCTCATTCAAGAAGCGAAAATCATAGCGATGACATGTACACACGCTGCACTACGTCGAAGAGATTTAGTCCAATTAGGCTTTACCTATGATACAATACTGATGGAGGAAGCTGCACAAATTCTAGAAATTGAAACCTTCATCCCACTACTATTACAAAATCCTGATATATCAGGTAGAAATCGATTGAAACGTTGGATTATGATTGGTGATCATCATCAATTGCCGCCAGTGGTAAAAAATCAAGCCTTTAATAATTATTCCAATATGGGTCAGTCGCTGTTCACTCGTCTAGTGAAACTTGGTGTACCAACTGTACAGTTGGATGCACAAGGTCGTGCACGACCATCACTTTCTCGTCTATACAGTTGGCGATATGATCAGTTAACTGATCTGCCGCATACACTAAGTGAATCTCAGTATCGTTTAGCTAATCCAGGCTTTAAATATGATGTACAGTTGATAAATGTTGAAGATTATAAAGGTTAGTTTTCGTTTATTATTATTATTATCATTTTTATTATGGATAGAAGTATATTAAACAAATGAAAATCATGATTATTGGAGTATTTCTTGATGCCCGTATAATACTAAATTTGTCTTCTAAATGAAGCTATGACTTGTAGTTGTCGGTGGCACAGCGGTTAGGACGCTCACGGACCATGTACATGGTCCGGTGTTCGATCTCCTGCCGACGGACACCTGATATCAGTGGTAGGCCTGCAGATTTGGGCTACCGATATCGCATGCTGAAAATTCCATACTTGTACCAAAAATACTGTGTGGAATCAAGCTATAATAAAAAAATAACAAATATGTCCCCAATTCCAATTGCATCCCTACCTCCTATTTAGTTCCCTACCTATCCCCCCTACAATTTGTTCACGTGTGTACCAGTACAAGAACAAGTACAGCCGTCTTCTCTTTTCTTTTTCATAAATTATTTAGGTGTTGGTGAATCTGAGCCAAGTCCGTATTTTTATCAAAATCTTGCTGAAGCTGAATATGTCGTCGCCGTGTATATGTATATGCGTATATTAGGCTATCCAGCAGAGAAAATCACTATCCTCACTACATACAATGGTCAGAAGCATTTAATTCGTGATGTAATCGCTGCACGTTGTTCCCAAAATCCACTGTTAGGCAATCCGAGTAAAGTAACAACTGTAGATCGTTTTCAAGTAAGTTTATTTATTTATTTTGAAAAGTAATCAGAAATGCTGATTTTGTCGGTATGTTTATCTGTTTATTTCTGCACTCGAAATCTGGATTTTATAGATAGGAATTGTATTTACTATGGTAACTAGAATGATATCGACACGTTTGTCTGTGAGAACCTAATTCATTAGTCGACTATCACTACTATATAACAATTCTAAACAGATGTGTATTTGTACTTTCAGTCTTCAGTGTCGGTTTTGCATCAGCCCCAAAGGGTTGATCGCTGAGGAAATCTCAGCATGGTTTCAGAAGGCTAGTTTCGCATATGCCAGTTTACGCCTTCCGTGGTGTATACGTGATATCCGGCTATCGACCAAAGGGCGTGTGTACAGCTCAGTAATCTGCTCCGTCCTCCTTTATGACTGTGAGTGAGACCTGGCCATTGAGAGTGGAAGATATGAAAAGGCTGACTAGCTGTCTTTGAGCATGAGTGCCTGCGTTCTATCTCCCGTGTGAAGTGGTATAATAAGGTGAGCAATATTGAGGTTAGGCATCGGTCGAGTGCTAAGTAAGGAGGGGAAATCAATCGATGAGGCTGTGAAGCTACATCGACTGAGATGGTTAGGACATATGTTATGTATACCTAGTCATCGCCTTCCTCGATGAGCGATGTTAGCTGACATAGGGCCATACTGGAAAAGAGCTGATCAAACCGAAACACGGCACCAGTCAATGAAATCCATAACAGTTAGTTTAAGATGGCCACGTAGGAAGATGTAGACTTACTGATTTGTTGGGGTCCTCGGGACGGTGAAAACCAATGACTGGAGACAATCAGTGATAGGCTGGCTCAAAATCGTTCTCAGTAATGGCGTGGATGCATCCACTCCTTGTGACTTATAATACCCAATGAAACTATATTATTCTTCGTTGTTACTATTCCTTTTGTCTCATATCCCTGTCTGCTGTCTGTATTCTGCATTTCTTCTACTTTGTTCTCTTTCTTTGTGTGATACACGGAGGAAATTTGGCGACTTGAACTGCTGCACATTGGTGCAAAGTTCTGTGTTGAAAATAGACAGAGTGTCAGTTTTAATTGTAACTATATAGTCTCAGTAATTGTCAACTATATCAAGACAATTTGTTCTAATTAACCGGATGGTCGTATTCTTTACCTTTTTGAAGACAATTAGTCGTATTATGTAGAGAACAATGTTTTGATTGATAAAACTCTTCTGGTATTTCTTAATTCGGATGATGTTTGTTCTTGAATTAAGTCACATGGAACATGTTTTTCATGTAACAGGAGGCTCTGAGCCACTCTGGTGAATGAATGCCTATGGTACAATCCAGTTGCTCAGATTGAAACTGGTGGAATCATGGGGGAGGAGCTTGGAAAAAGAGACCCACTATTGTACTCTACTACTCGCCCATAGTCTCTCCTGGGCTTCTGAAAAGGGACTAATTCATCTCGCGAAGGGTATTCAAGGTTGTCAGTAGGGCAATTAGTGGGCTACTACGAAGTCAGCTTGTTACTACTGTGGTCGGTAAACAATTGTACTAATGCGAGAAATAGGCTGTTTCCATATTGTGTCTCTGACTCTCAGCACCCTCTCTACTCGTAGTTCCTCCCCCCGCCTTGCATCTCATCAGGTAGGACTATAAAGTTATTATAAAAGATTATATGCCTCAACGATACCCTGTTTGTCCTGCGTTCTATGCGAGAGAATAGTGTTAAGCGCGAAACCTACTGTCTGTCTGTTTTCGACATAGAACTTTGCACTTATGTGCGGCAGTTCAAGTCGCCACACTCCATGTAGCACACAAAGCAAGAGAAGAAAGTAGGAGAAATGCATAATATAGACAGTAAACAGAGGTGTGAGTCAAAGGTATAGTAATAACGAAGAACAAAACAGTTTCATTGGAAATCATGAGTCACAAGGAGTGGATGCATCTGCGCTAGCCATTGAGAACGATTTTGAGTCATGTCATCAATTGTTTCCAACCATTGGTTTTTACCGTCATCCCGAGGACCCCAACCAGGAAGTCTACACCTTCCTAAGTGGCTTGAAGTAGCTGTTGTGGATTTCATTGACTGGTGCCATGTTTTCGTTTGACCACCGCCGCCGTCTCTTTTCCAGCCTGACCCTATATCAGCTAACATTGCCCATTGTCGAGGAAGGCGATGACAAGGCATGCGTAACACATGTCCTAACCATCTCAGTCGATGTAATTTCACAGTCTCGTCTATTGATTTACCCTCTTCACCTAGCACTCGACCGATGCCTAACCTCAATTTTGCTCACCCTATTATACCACTTCACACGGGAGATAGAACGCAGACAGCTATGATCAAAGACAGCTAGCCAGACTTTTCATGTATTCCGCTCTCAATGGCCAGGTCTCACTTAGTCATAAAGGAGGACGGAGCGGACTGTTGGGCAGTACACACGCCCTTTGGTCGATAGTTGGATGTCACGTCTACTAAGCCAGAGACGGCGTAAACTGGCATATGCGAAACTAGCCCTGTGTATTCGTGCTGAGATTTCGTCAGAGATCAACCCGTTGGGGATGATGGTACTTTCCAAGTAAGTGAGGCGGTAAACGTGCTCAACCTACTAAGACTTACGCTACGTTGTTAGCAAAATAATTGGCTCTTTTTTATGTTCCCCTATTTGAAATTTACGGTATCACTATTTCGACCAACTTATAATTTTAGCTGTCAACATTACTGTCATCATTATTGTATACCTTTTGTACATTTTTGGCTTTATTGTCACTTCTAATATCAAAAGAATGCTTTTACCAAATCTAGTTATGCATATCCTATGATATTATTTTGTTATTGGATAAATTTGAGGCAATATTGTACCAAACACTGAGGATTTCAAACTGTATCATAAGTACTGTTTCGGTTTAGGGCAAATTATTATTATTATCATTTTCAATGGGAACCGTTGGTATACGTATGAATTATTTATTATCTTTGTCATTATTATTCCTGTTGTGTTTCACAGGGTCAACAAAATGACTACATTCTAGTATCATTAGTACGTACACGTACTGTTGGCCATTTACGTGATGTCCGACGTCTGGTTGTCGCATTGTCTCGTGCTCGACTTGGTTTATACATCTTCGCCAGGATAGATCAATTCTCTAATTGTCCTGAATTGAAACGAGCATTTGACTTACTGTTGAATCGTCTGCCAGGGGAACAAATGAAACCAATTGAATTACATTTAACACCATGGGAAATATGGATGGTAAGTCAGTTCAGTGTATTTTCACGGTATTAAACTGAATTCACAATTCTTCCAATTTTTTTTATACGTTCCTCTTGAAATGCTCCCATATGACCGGGCGTCTTACATAGCCTCTCCTGAGGAAGTTCTACTCACTGCCTTCACGTGGCGGAGGTGTTTCTCACCAAAGTGAGAGGGCGAAAGCGGATGCCCGGCGCTCTTCACCGGGTTGACTGTCCATTGGATGACAGTCTAGGGGATATGGCTAAACCCTGATTCCAAACCTCCAACGACTGGCGTATGAAGCTCACTAGAGCTCACCGGCAGACGTATGGACAAAGGGCTTGTTGGATATCCTGGATGTCTGGCCCCATTCAAAAAGGCGTATGAACCGAACTCCAGTCACCGGCTGCCAATGGATAGTGGACTCCCTACTCCACTCCTACTGCCTTGTAGGTCACACTTGGTTGTGTAAAGGCTAGAGCTGCACTCTCAAACAAAAGGCCGAGCGATTCTGGGGACATCACTCGTACCGAATTCCCATGAAACTTCATGAACTCTCTTCCGCGCCTTGGCAGCGATGATTCGAGATGTTCATGAAGCCGGCTCATCCTCCCGTAGGAGATAACCGAAGTAAAGTAAGGTAAGTAAGTAGAACTTAAGGCTTTTCTAGCTTGAGGTTTGAAGTTTTAGTACTTGTAGTGTTGTGTGTGTGTGTTTTTTCACACGGTGGAGTTACTTGTCTCACAGTCAACCAACCTTCTGCCTTTACTAGACTTATTACTCGTCAAGCGAGGTCTAGGATTGCGTCAGCAGGGAGCATATATGTATGTGGCTGGCGAGAATTCTGTCAATGAACCACTAATGTGCAAGCAGAATGTCGCTGCCAGTAGTGTCCCAACGTTAAATTTAATAGTTTTAGTGATTTCTAAGCCATTTACTTGATCTGGGGTTTTCATTTAAAACTAAGGCATGAAGTATTCATAGGCATTACATGTGATCATTTTCGCTTGTAGCAGAGTGTTCCACAGAATCAGCTTTGTTGAACATAAGTGTATCTCTGTCGCAAATGTGTTCTTTTTTCGAAAAGTTGGTTATATAATTTGCTTGTTATATATTGTTTCTATAAAATGTTGACACTCATGTATGATGGTCATTACAGTGCGCAGTGGTCAGGTTCACCTTGTTTCATTTACTAAATATTCACATTTCTTCTCTCCTACAAATTGTCCTCATTTTTGTTTAATTTCACAATAGATGTATCAATAGGTGTTGACCCTGATCGACATTAACGATTCGAGTACTGACTTGTTACCAGGGGACAGACTTATTGACTGATTATACCGATGATATTGTCATTCTCGGTTAAGACGCTGTCAAAATGTGGTCATCTGAACAATTTGAGCGAAAATCTTCATTTGTTTAGGATGCGATTCGTTTCTGTCAAATATTAGGTGATGCCGCATTACTGATCTGTAAGAACTCTTATTTCAAAGATAAGAAGTAAGCTAGTAGAGCGTGTCGACCAATCCACGTGTTTCAGAAGTTACATCGGCCCCAATTGACTGATTGCAGACGAAATCTCAGTACGGATACAAAAAGGTGATGTGTCATTTGCCAACTGACGTCATCTCTGACGTGTAGACTTGATGACGTCGAGCTGTCGATCACAGGACGTGTGTTATTGCATAGCAGTTCTCTCTGTCCTGTATGGTTGTGAGATATGGTCACCGAAAGTGGAAGATATGAAAAGGCTAGCTGTTTTTGATCATATATTTATTTACGTTCTGTTTTCCATGTTAAATTGTATAATATGATGGGTAATATTGCGATTAGGGGATTCATTCGATGAGATTGCGAAGCTACATCGATTGAAATATCTAGGACACATGTTGCGCATCCCAAGCCATCATCTTTACCAGTAAGCAGTGTTAGCTAACATAAGGATAAGATTGAAAGAGAGTTAGAACAAGACATATAAGCGAACAGTATTGTTGTTTTCAATTAGATCTTCTTCAGGCTTTACTCTAATTTACATAGATTTATATATAGAAAATTTTAACCAATGATGGTGATTTTGTGGATCCAATAATAATAATAATAGTGATAGTAATAATAATGTGGTAAACTTTTTGAACGGCATTAATAACGATGATTATAATGAAATCAAAATAATGATAATAAGGTTTATGCAAGTGGCGATGAGAATAACGAAGATAGTAATATGTGTATGTGTAGACAATTCAATAAATAAATAAATTAGGTCAAATCTTAAAAGTTACGTAATACTAAAGGTGAAGTGGACAGATAATCAGACTTAAAATAAATATTATAAAAGTACGAAGGAGATGGACGATAAGAAAGGGTGGAAGGGTTTTGAATAGAATTCACCTAGGCAAGCAAGGGAGAGACAAAGGTAGAACAAACTTCTTTTGTTGTATGCAAAGACTAGGATTGTTCTCTCGAATTAATTCCCATAGCTTCGACCATGTGTAAAAGGCGGGTTCGAATTCCGTTCCAAAGGCTTGATGGAATGCGATAGATAACTTTGAAGGCACTACTTCTGTCCACTTGGTGACCGCTATTAATCAAATGAGTCAAAACAGAAGTTCGTCTTAGGAGGTCGTCGTATTCATATCATCTATAGAATATATACCCATTACATTCGACTAATTGATCTAAAAACTCAGAACTTATCACAAAAGTGTGCCAATTCAAATTGTCACACATCAGAAAAGCATAGTTAAAAGTAGAAAAATAAACGTAATGAAACTGCATTGGAATGACATCAATCTAAGAGTGAATACGTTTAAAATTTGTGCGATGACAAGCAGTGTTTGGTATTATGAATAAATTTGAACCAAGTTACTAATTATCTCCAATTATTGAATTTGAATCTCCCGATGGACTCAGGCAAAATGTCGACATCTTACTACTTGCCTAGAACGAATAGTCAAAAATTTCGTGGATCGATGCGATATTCTCACTCAATCCTATTTTAGATAATACTGCTCTTCGCGGAGGGTGATTTGTCAACGCATATCCCTAGCTATTTCAATCGATGGAGCTTTCCAACCTCATCCATTGACTATCCCTTTTTCACTTAGATACATTAGTAGTACTGTCCACTTCTTAATTCATATGACTGATGGATAAAATGTTGTTTATCTGCAATTCCTCACCTTTTTATGTCTTATCTTTATTTACTAACAGGATCCACGTAGTTCAATGGCTTTAGCAACACAACGTATGCAAACTGATTGTCTTGATCGACCTCCAGTAATCATTAAAGATATGCCACATATGAGTGCTTATGTTCGTGAGTTATACGATCAAAAGTTGGAATATTTAATGACTCAATTACAACAACAACAGCAACAACAACAACAGCAGCAGCAAGCTAAAGCGAAATTAACAGCAACTGTTGATAAATCATTGAAAATCACTGATGTCAACACTGCACCGACCGACACTACTGCCACCACCACCGCCTCAACAACGACAATCACACCACCGCCGTCACTTTCAAATACGGATCTGGATGATAAACAGCAACAAAAACAAGAAGAAAGCCAAAAAATGGATGTTGACAATAATGAAGTCAGCGAGACTAGTCAACCGACGGAGAGTAGAGACGATGCATCCAATGCTGACCGTGTTGTCGATACAACTACAGACGTTAGTGGTGATAATAATACTGCACCCGTGAATGAAGAGGCTGTTCAGACACCCATGGATACTACAGATAATAATAATAATATCAATAATAATGACAGTAATTAATATTCATATATGTATTTCCTACTACCCCCCTTCAGTTTAACTCGCTGCTTTTGTTTGTCTAATTGTATAGAATAAAATCCCTTTTTTATTCAACTAGTTATCGTTATTATTATAATGATTTATTACTATATTTTTGGATCACTAATGCTTTAGCTATGTCCAAATGTCTTGATCTCACTCCTTTTGAGAGGTTGGAAAGATTTCTCAAATTGAGTTGGCCATCCTGACTTCATGAGGTTTACTGTTACCGAGCTTTAGACACACCTACGTTCTCCTTTTACTAGCTAGACTGCATAGTGTTTTTGGGGGTGCGTTTTGCAAGCGAACACATGGTACAAACAATGTTCTTAGCTCTACAGGATCCAAGGGAACTGGTATATGTGCATGTTGATATGGTCCATTGCGATCGCTTGTCTTTTACATGCAGGTGAATTAGTTTGCTGGAAAAAAAAATGTCATTCGTAGGCTGGCAATAAAGTAAGTATGTTTTAATATATGTGTAAAACTTGGGCACTGTGGTAGTGAGTAATTCCATATTAGTTTGTTTATTAGATATATCACACAGTAAAACAGTATTATTTACTGGATGACGTTTCGAATATCCCACCAATATCCCCAGTTGTAGCAGATATATTCATGGATAAGTGGGAAAGCATAGCGATTGAAACGTTCACCCCCACCCCAAAAGTATGGTGGAGGTACGTAGATGACACATTCACTGTACTTAAAACACAAGATATAGATAGGTTTTTCGAACACATCAACTCGAAGGTTGAAGCAATTCAATTCACTTATGAATTGGAAAATCAGGAAGGGGAGCTCCCAATGTCAGATTGCAACGTGAAGAGGAAAGAAGATGAGAAGTTAAACACTAGTTTTTACAGGAAACCCACACATTCAAACAAATATTTGGATTTCCGATCATCCCATCCATTGTTAGTCAAAATAGGATTGATAAAATGTTTAAATGACAGAGCACAAAAATTTAGTAGTACCAAAGAAAATCTAAAACAGGAGCTAATGCACATAAAAGAAGCTTTGAAACTTAATAATTACCCGGATAAATTAGTCAAGAAATATGTAAGGAAATGTAAAAATAAAATAAATAATGATAGTAGCTATAGTGATAATAACAGTAATAATGATAATGATAAAAGTGATAATAATAATAATATTAATGACGACACCAACAATAAAGAATCTAAATCATCAGTAGTAATTCCATACAAGGAAGGAACCTCGGAAACCTTACGCAGAATTCTTAACAAGGCAGGAATAAAAACGGCATTCAAACCCACAAACTCAATTAGAAACAAGCTTTGTCGGTTAAAGGATCCTCTAGAGCCTTTAAAACAAAACAATTTAGTTTATCTAATACCCTGCCTGCAATGATTGTCAGGTCAAATACATAGGTCAAACTAGTAGAACAGGGGCAGTCAGACTAGCTGAACATAAAAACCTAGCAAAATCTAGATTGGTTCATCCAAATAAAATAAGAAATCTAGAGAATAGTTCGGCTGGCTATAGCGCTACATGCAGTCACACACAACCATACAATAGGATGTAATAAGGTGACAGTTTTAAAATCTAATGTCACAGGGTATAGGGAGAGGTCGATAACAGAAGCTTTGTTTATCGAATCAACTGCAAATACGTGCAATAGGAATGATTCAACACCTGTCCACTCAGATATCTGGAGAATTCTACAACCCCAACGACGACAAATAGGAGAGAACAAAGAAACTATAAAACTCAAATTCCAAAGTCGTGTGATTGCAATTGATATGATTATGAACAATAAATTTTGTTCGAAACGTCATCCAGTAAATACTAATACTGTTTCACTGTGTGATATATCTAATAAACAAACTAATATGGAATTCAGTATGTTTTAGTGAGAAATCTTGAAAGGCTATTTCAGTAAATCTCTGCCTCAGTATCATTTTTAAATTGTAGATTCATCATCAGGATCCTTTTTGAAGGCAACCTGAACCTGTTCATCAGCCTTCTTTTCCAACAAGATTCTTCAACTATTTTGTAGCTCTCTTCCTCAGTGCACATTTTGTGGATGCTTCAGAAAAGTGAATGAATGAGAATCCTTTTTCTGTTTGATAGGGTAGAACTTTAAAAAATCAATAAATTGTAGGTTCCATATAGACTTTTTGTAGATGGATCTCTTCAGTGAGTTATCATTCTTTCTTAGGAGTTAAACATGAAGGCTACGAAATGTTAAGTTTAATTTTGATTGGGCATTACTGAAGGTTTTGAGTAGGCTTCAAAGATTTCCGATCTGCATCACAAACAATGAAACTATCGTCCGTTTATCTTTTACAGAGATGAAACTTATTGATCGTTGTTGACAGCATAGTGTTTTATTGGCTTGTCATAAAATGGTAGGTTGTGATAAGTCCTACAGGATAACTCACTGCTATACCATCTCTTTTGCCTGTAGATTTCACTACTGATTCTGAGGTATACATTGAAACTACGCTACAGTAATAGCTCTTCTGGATACTGAATCGGTATGCGGACATCAATATTTGCAATTAATAGTGTTCTCTGAGCTGGTTGGTTTAGTTGCGGAGCTTTCGTCGTCCATCCTTCTGGACAACATCCCCTTTCAGCGCAGTATTTAGCATAAAGTGAAGTGATTTAAATTTCTTCATGAATGATATAATTGCATCCGTCTCCCGGTAACCATCTTTACATATGTATTGACCATTTTCTATTGACTTGGATTGTAAACTTTCTGGTCACGTGATTTACTTTTTATTAGTTGGTATATTTCGTCTATATTAACGTGTTTGTCAATTGCATTTTCGTTTGAGTACCAGGCTTTTAGGAATTCCCTGACTGCACTTTTGGTGTTTCCTCTACTACTACTTATCAACTAATAAAAAGTAAATCAGATGACCAGAAAGTTTAAAATTCAAGTCAATAGAAAATGGTCTATACATATGTAAAGATGGTTACCGGGAGACGGATGCAATTATATCATTCATGAAGAAATTTAAATCACTTCACTTTATGCTAAATACTGCGCTGAAAGGGGATGTTGTCCAGAAGGATGGACGACGAAAGCTCCGCAACTAAACCAACCAGCTCAGAGAAGACTATTAATTGCAAATCATCCACCTGAGCTACAAATCTTCTCTATTATTTCAAGACATCAATATTATTCGATTGAATGAATATTTACATAAAGAACCGATGATTTCTGTTAGTTGAACATTAGCGAAGAGAGGAACGACATCTTATCAGATCATTCTTTTATCAACTAGATTGACACTTCCAATTGAATAATAATAATAATAATAATAATTTGCTTTATTCCAAATTCAGATATAGCGTTTTCTTTAGCGCTGAATCGCATTCTTCTCTATTTGGTTTAAGTTTCATGTTCTTTTCGACAAAACGTCTCGGGTAACCATTTTGAGCCAGGATATTTTTGAGGAATAGGAGCTCCTCTTCCACGCAATCGCTACTGCAAATTTTTCTAATGCAATGATTTAGTGCGATGATGAGAGCTCGTTTTCGGCTCAACGGTATTCAACCACTAGAAATGCTTTAGTTGGCCGTTCCATGTTGGATTTCTGTGAATGGATCTCTTCAGGGTTCCATCATCTCTTCTTGTTCATTCCACGTTCAGAAATGGAATCTTCGAGTCGTTTTCGAATTCCATTGTGAATTTAATCGAAGAATGTGAATTATTAAGTTCTTGTAAGATACAATTGAAGTCTGAGTTATCGTAGCACACTATAAAGGTATCGTCAACTTGCCTTTTGTACAGTAGTAATTTGTTTATTGTTGATTTTAAAACTCCATTCTCCAAACTGGCCATATGGCAGTCTGCTAAAAGCGGGACAAGAGGGGATCCCATTGCAACTCCGTCTTTCAGTGTAAGCGCAATATCGCTTGAAATTAAGTCACGCGTAGATAAAGGCTATCCCGGTCCAGAACAAACAAGAAGCCGGTCACTGTTTCTACGGTACTATTAATAAACAAATCAATAATTATGTATACAACAAACCTTAACGGTTTCAAGAGTACAAAGCACAATGCTTAACAGAAAGCAAGGAACCGCTATCAGAGCGGAATAACGTTACAGCCAAAATTGCGAACTAGCCGGAATCAGACACGACCGTTCAGGTAAGCAGTTAGTAGAAGAATGAACCCAAGTAAGGCAGGGCATGGAAAAGAGAGCGGTTAAGAGATAGACAGAGCATAGGCATAAAGATGGAATTTAATTGGCTACTTAACCAGGTAGGCTGATACAGATGAAGATCAATAAATAAGATAAACTCGACAGAATAGTACAAAGTAAGACATGGGTCAGCAAAAATAACAGTTCACAAAATACTCTGATTGGATGTAAAAAACACACACACAGTTCATTAAACAAGGGGGGACAGGTTGACTTGATTCAAGGATGGGAATTGAATTGATCTAACAGATGGAGTGGAACATCTTTGCGTACCCTATTTAAGCCGTACATGCTCGGTGTTGTTGTATTGTTTCTAGTCTAAGGGATAGATATTTATTACAGTGAATGAGAACAGACACACCTGGAGCTCGAATGTGACTACTTTCCACCAATATCTTAAGGCACGAAAATATCAGGGGAAAATGACCGACCTGTGACCTTAAGGACGACTTTAACAAAATTTAACAAAGTCGAAGATAAAACAACTTAATCTGATTGGTTGTATGCAGTCTAAAATTATCAAGCCTATTTAGCAACAGAAATCCAAAGTTTACTGGAGCTGTGTCTGATTGGCTGATATGTATAGAGAAAAACGATGGATTATCCTTTATTCTTATATAGAGGTCAAGCTCACCCTAAGGATAAACCAATAAGAATTGGCCTACGTGAAATAATGCCCATTGTGTCACTGATCGTGAATAGAGAATAGTTGAGGTATCCTTCGTGATTTTTTAAAACACATTAATAAATTGAATATTCCCATAATTTATTCAGAACAAAATAGTTAGAGCGAACAATTTTGGTTTCAATAAATTCTTCTTCAGGCTCTACAATTATAAATCCATTAATTTAAGCATACAATAGCCAGCCAGTAAAGGCAAATTAGAATCATATCAGAAAGTGTATTGTGGAACAAGTATAAGATGGGATGGAACAATAGTCAGATAGTTTTTAATATGCATGGTCAATGAGAACATGGGACAAAATGAGATGAAGTAATTTAATGATGTGTGTATATATATATAAATATAGTCAACAGAAAAATACAGGTTTCGAGAGTGAGTGTAATCAGGGTGTGTGAGACAATATGAAAATAAACCAACGAATGGGACAGTCTAGACATAAGTTCAAGGTTGAAAATAACGACAATAAGAATGATTGTCAAATAATAACGATGATATGGTGTAAAATTACAAGTACTATTGGTGAATGATTGTCAAATTATAATATTGAATATAATGAAGTGGAATGAACAGGATTTTGTAAATACGATAGCAAGTTAGTAAAGCACTATTTAAACCTAAGGTAATAAAATCATAAGGAAGGTCATGAAATCACAAAAGTCGAAAATGAACGTTTATCAATGAAACAGAGGAATAGATGAAGAAGAAAAGAAAATTGTGAAAGGAATTTATAGTGTTAATGGAGGATTTGTTGGCTTTATTGTAGGCCAAGGTAAACATAGTGGTTGAACATACTTCTTCTGTATGCAAAGAGATGGTCTTCTGGTATTAATTGCAACCGCTTCAGCTACTGATAGAAGACGTAGTCGAGCTCCTCTAGATAAATTACTAGGAACGCGGTAAATAACTGAGAACGCCTAGTCAAGTTTTATCTGGTGTCCAGTATCTACCAAGTGGGCTAAGAGTGCACTGTTTACGCATTTAGTTACCGGTTTACTCAACCATACAGGTACATGTTCACGCGCGCGCATGGATAAAGCCCTCTGGGTACGGCCAATGTAACTAGCTTCACATGAGCAGTTGAATTCATAGATACACATTTTGGTAATTTATCCTTGACTTGCTGTGTGAGTACTGGTTTAGTTGAGAAGTTGAGTACCAGTTTAGCTGCAGGAAATGTTCTATCTACTGCTCTATTAAGTCGACATTTTAGAATGTCAGCTGCAATTTCCCCTTTGTAATATACATTATTATTGTTTAAAATATACTATGACTGATACTGAAATACACTTTCCGCCTCACGTCACTGTGTTCTTGCTTGAGTTGCACAGGCCGGGGAACAGGTAGTTGTCGTATAATTTTGTTGATATAATCAAGCGGTATCCGAGATCAGTGCGTCTATGTATAACTGGGCGTCCTTATTTTAACCTCAGTGTTACTGCAAAATATAAAATTGGTGATATCAAAACATTGCCGGAGGCTCGCGACTTCCAACCAATGTCTCACGGGTTCAAACTTAGCTTCCTCCACTTACCGAGGTTCTAGCACCACCCCCAGATAGTACCACTAGCTCTTACACAATATATGTTGTGGCTCATAGGCAATTATCAACCGATAAGAAAGAAACCTCACACACAAAGGGTCAGAGTTCAAGTCAAAGAAACAATCAGTTCCAATAGAAGTAGCCTAGAAGATGTGAAAACGCACAAAAACATCCAATCACGTCCAAGGTCACCGGGAGAGATGATTGATAAACTTGTGGAGAAATCTAAAAGCTCACTTCAATGAATTGAAGTATGCGCTGAAGATGTCACCTAGTAGGGTGATGAAAGCTTCGCAAATTAACTATCCAGCTCAGAGAACACAACCACATCAAAAAATAGGCAATTATGCTTGAAATAGAAAATGGTTGTTAAGATACACACTGATTGCTTTATTTTCACTTCAAATTCAACTTTCCCACACAAAATCTTTCATCTCATCAACCAATGGCTTAAAATGTTTATTCGAATCCTTAACCGCCTGTCGTTAGCATCCTAGTCAATTTTGCACAATCAGTTAGTAAGTTAATTTAGTGTAATGAGTATGTGGAATTACATAGAGTCATAGATGTGATCTGAATTGAAAGAAAAGTCAATGGGTAGGTATATTCTGTTGGTGGTGGTGGTTCTATTGTATGAAGTTGCAAAGGAGCAATTTGTTTCGTTAACCTGGTTGGTATTTAACCATTTTGTCTACGAAACCATCGATATCAATCAATACATATCAACACAAGGCATAACAAAACTTCCGAAGACAACCAATCACAGTCAAGGCTGTTAGGATAACCAGTTATAAAACTCATAGAGAATTCCAAGACAAACTCATTTCACATTGAAAAGTAAGAGCTGGATATGTTGTCTGTAAAGATAATGACACCTACTCACTTAAACCACACAGGACAAAGAACACAACCACACTATAAAGAAATCCCTGTTCCGATAAAGAAAGGAAGACGAAATTTGCAGTATAAAATGATATCATTCTATTTCACAGGTTCTCATCAGCTGCACACCACTACCTGAAATTACAATGGTTATATAGATGATAATAACATACTTTAATGTTTGAGTGGTAGTAGAGAAGAGATACTATAAAATTGACGCATCCAAAATGAAAGCATTACAATTTTAGTTTAAGTTTTCATCATCAATTTATACACTTTCAAAGTTGAAAAGAGGGGGGGGGGGCGAGGCGTAAGACAGAAAAAATTAATCAACAGAACAGTGTTAGCTTGTAGGTTCACATAGCAACTCCAAAAACAAAGGCGGTTACAGTTTATGAGATTAAGATTTGTTCAGTGAGTTGAGATCACTGAATTAGATGACTAATTAATGTAATCAAAATCGAAATTCAGTTACCAAGGGAGTGAGAGGTTAATCACACTCTCTTTCTGTATGCATAAGTCTGGTTTCAATCGTTTGATTGCGATCGCTTCGGCAAATCGTAGTTAATTTGCTGTCTTTTGTCTATTTAATATTTTGAAGGACTTAGAAATCTCTACGAGATGTCCGGTATCAACAATATGTCTAGTAATTGCACTCTGAGAATATTTGCTTCCTTTTAGGCACAGGTTTCTTGGAATATGTTCAGAAAACCGGATAGAAGCCCTTCTTTCTGTCCTTCCAATGTACTTGCTCCCGCAAGTGCACGTAAATTCATAAACGCAGTTGGAGGTGACATCAGCAGGGTATTTATCCAGTTTTGAGTGGATTATAGAAGGAGTAGTGTTGTATACTGTAATTAGTTTTGCTGCCGGGAAGCTTCTATTTATTGCACCTTTCAGTCTTCTGTCAATCTTTTGTGACACTGCATCTCCTTTGAATGGGAGACAAATAAACACTTTTTTCTTTTCTACAGTTGGATGCTTTTCCTTCTTATCTTTTTCTCTGCTATATTTCTGTATAAATCCCTTAGGGTATCCATTTTCCCTCAGGCATTTCTCGACGAAATCTAGTTCTTCTTCGACCTTCTTTGGTAAACATAGCTTCTGGCTCTGTCGTACAAAGTCCTCACTAATCCACGTTTATATCTTATGGGACAAAAGCTGTTATAGTGAAGATATTGTCCAGTCCAGGTTTCTTTTCTATAGATGGACTTTTCAATCATGCCTTCGTTTGTTCTTTTTACATTTAGATCCAGGAAATTGAACTCATTTTTATGTTCATTATTATTATTATTGTATCCTTTAATTCCTAGAGGAACATAGGGCTTCAGACGTGCGTCTCCATTCCGTTCGGTTCTCTGCTAGAGTCTTCACCTGGCTCCATGTCTGCCCACACGTTTCATCTCCACTTCACACGACCTCCTCCAAGTCACCCTTGCACTGATGACCGACTCGCCGCTTCCCTTTCATTCGGGTTCCACTCGAGCAATGGCTTGTCTAGTGATGTCACTTATTTCAGTATTTTTATTATTATTTGAAGCGACCAAGATGTCGCACGCATAAATACCAGCCTGCTGATAGCAATACTCACGCCACTTAGCATGTTGCTTCACTATTATTTGGTTTTATCTTTTGGTTTTTCTTAATAGTAGTTGACTAACCAACCTATTTATTGTTCGTTCAATTTTTCTCCGCAATTATTTATGTTGCTTGTCATCTTTCCATTTGTACGTTAATTGATTATTTAAGTTGTGAAGCTGCACCGATCAGATTGATCTGTGTATAATGAACCTCCATTTGTTGACACATGTAGATTGGCATTTGTCAACTTACTTCATCCCTGGTATAGATGTGATACACAACTATTGATCAAAGAGCGTGTGTACAGTACGCACCAGTTCGCTCTGTTCTTCTTTATGACTGTAAGTCATGCCTATTGGAAGCGGAAGATATGAAGAGGTTATCTGTGTTCTAAGCGACAGAGACAATGTTAAGCGTGAAACCTATGACTTGCTTTGTTATTAACAACATAATTTTAGGCTCTTTTATTTCTCTCTTATTTTGTATTCTATAGTGAACTCCTTCTTAAACATACTTAGCTACCTAAATTATTAACATTGGCTTCCTTTTTTGCACTTTACTATATTCTTTCTATTGTGTATCTACTAGTTCCGACTCTATTAGCACTATGAGTATTACAAAATTGTCCTGTCACTCACCATCATGTAATTATTAGTTTTTGTGGTTGTTTTTTCTTATTTTCTATACTTTTCGGCAATATTAACTGACAATCATTGGTTGTGAACGCCATAGTCACCACCTTAAAATTTTGTATCATTCAGGATTACTCACACTACCACTACAAACACTGCATTAGACCTGAAAATAAAAGACTAAACAACAACCCTGAAATGTTATTTTATCATTGTTTAGTGTTGTTTCAACCAAATTAACTGATCATCTTGGCGATAAACATTCTTAAATATCATTTCATAACTTCTTGTATGACTATAGCTTTACTGTCACCATGCATAATCATATCATAGCTTCCACTACCCAGTACTGAGATATTATTATATGCTGTTTATTTTCCTTTCTACCTCTTGGTATTTTTTCGCATTTATAATTGTTGTTGTGTTTATCTTGTTTTTCCTGCTTTTTTGCTGCTGGTGTCTTTAGATTTATTTTTTTGTTTGCTAAATACTCCTTTTAAATGTTTGTAAAATTAGATGCAAATATTGTAGATATGTGCTGAAAATTCCACACTGTACCACTAGTACTGTTTCTGGAATAAAGCAAATTATTATTATTTGATCGCAGATGTTTACTTACTTTACTTCGGCTATCTCCTACGGGAGGATGAGCCGGCTTCCTGAACAGAGTTCATGAAGTTTCATGGGAATTTGGTACGAGTGATGTCCCCAGAATCGCTCGGCCTTTTGTTTGAGAGTGCAGCTCTAGCCTTTACACAACCAAGTGTGACCTACAAGGCAGTAGGAGTGGAGTAGGGAGTCCACTATCCATTGGCAGCCGGTGACCGGAGTTCGGTTCATACGCCTTTTTGAATGGGGCTAGACATACAGGACATCCAACAAGCCCTTTGTCCATACGTCTGCCGGTGAGCTCCAGTGAACTTCATACGCCAGTCGTTGGAGGTTTGGAATGATGGTTTAGCCATATCCCCTAGACTGTCATCCAATGGACAGTCAACCCGGTGAAGAGCGCCGGGCATCCGCTTTCGCCCTCTCACTTTGGTGAAAAACACCGCCGCCACGTGAGGGCAGTGAGTAGGACTTCCTCAGGAGAGGCTATGTAAGACGCCCGGTCATATGGGAGCATTTGAAGAGGTGTGCGGAGGGGTGGCCAACCCGCAGCGCAAGGCACCCACCGCCGACCATCCTGAGGCTTTGGAGTTATATGGTGAGCAATATTAGGGTTAGTCATAAGGTGTTATGTAAGGACGGTAAGTCAGTCGATGCCGTTGTATAGCTACATCAATTAAGATAGCTAGGACACTTGTTGCACATGATGAGGCAACGACTTCCTTTTCGAGCCATGTCACTTGATACAGGGTTAGCTTAGAAAAGAGCTGCGGGTAGTCATACCAAAACCTAGAATCAGCCCCTGAGGCTTTTAACAATTGGTTTGTGTCACGTAGTGGTGCAGACTGACTGGCTGGTGGGGTCCTCGTGATACTAAGAACTTGTGACTTGATACTGTTTGTGATATATTCACTCCTAGGTCCATTAAATCCTCATGTCTTTGCTTTCTTCTCAATTCCTTTACGTTCCCAGTGGAACATAGCGGTCTTCAAGCTAGAGGCTTGAAGTTTCGGCAGCAGTGGTGTTTACTTTTACGGAATGGGGTTGCTAGCCTCATGTCCAACCTTCCCTCTTTAAAAGTCTTATTAGTAGCTTAGTGGGGTAAAGGAGTGCGTCTGTGGCCGGGGATTGAACCCCGAAGCACACGCGTGGTTGGCGAGCATTCTACCACTGTGCCACCGACGCACTCATGTCTTTGTACATATCCTTTGGAATCTCTTCCCTCTACCTTTCTGGGCTACACGGAGTGCCATAACTCGAATTGCTATACCTATGTGCAAAATTCTATCCTGAGTGCTCAGTCAGTCGGTAGAGTTAGTAATAACAAAAGTAGGTTTGAACTAACTAACTAGTGTAATTACTGACTGTTTGCTCAACATGATGAAAATCCTGTAACCAATCAAATCCTTACAAACAAACACTTGAAAATAGGTTTCTTGATTTGCATGGTAAAGACTTCGTGAATCAATGCCTGGAGATTTATTATTTAGCACCAAAGCATCATAACTGAAACGCTTTTTTGTTCATTTTTCGTATTGTTTATTTGGTTTCTTTCGAATTCTGTTGACTCTTTGTCAGTATATTTTTTAATAATGCATTGCAAGTCAAACTGTTACGCTCTTCTGCAAAAGTCTACATTTCGTCTGACAGTCGTTTTAATAATTATACTGGCGAAAAACGTACTACTAGAAATTAAGTTGTATTCACTTTCCGTGTGGAATATAAAATTCGGTTGCCCCAACACTACATAGTGCCTCAAACCTTTATCGACTCCATTCAACATTTCTATGATGATGATTTCACAACAATAAGGAATCCACATCATCAGTAGTAATTCCATACCAGGAAGGAACCTCGGAAGCCTTACGCAGAATTCTTAACAAGGCAGGAATAAAAGTGGCTGGCATTCAAACCACTTTAAAACTCAATTAGAAACATGCTTTGTCGGTTAAAGGATCCTGTCTGTGGAGCCTTTAAAAAAAAACAATTTAGTTTATCTAATACCCTGCCTGCAATAATTGTCAGGTCAAATACATAGGTCAAACTAGTAGAACAGGGGCAGTCAGACTAGGTGAACATAAAAACTTAGCAAAATCTAGATTGGTTGATCCAAATAAGATAAGAAATCTAGAGAATAGTTCAGCTAGCTATAGCACCACATGCAATTACACACAACCATACAATAGGATGTAATAAGGTGACAGTTTTAAAATCTAATGTCACAGGGTATAGGGAGAGATTGATAACAGAAGCTTTGTTTATCGAATCAACTGCAAATACGTGCAATAGGAATGATTCATCACCTGTCGCAGACGGATGTCTGGAAAATTCTACTACCCCTACGACAAATAGGAGAAAACAAAGAAAACTGTAAAACTCGAGTTTCAAAGTCGTGTGATTACAGTTGATATGATTATGAACAATAAATTTTGTTCGAAACGTCATCCAGTAAATAATACTGTTTCACTGTGTGATACATCTAATAAACAAACTAATATGAAATGACTTCTGAGCACAGTGCCAAAGTTTTACGCATATATCCATTCAACATTTACATGATGATGATTTCACCTGTCAAGTGATTCACAGCGGAAATCTCAGTCATGCCTTCGAAGTGAAGATAGGAGTAAGACAGACACCTGACTGCCTCTCTGCTATCACTTATGACATTCCTGATTGTGGTAGACTGGATCATTCAATAGACAGATAAAAAGTCTCTTGAAGGTCTGAACTTCGCAGACGATTTACGAGGATCTACATGCGGAAACCGAAAAGGTGGCAAAAGAAGCAGCGAAGACAGAACTTCAAGTGAATATGGGGAAGACGGAGGTGGTGGACCTTGGAAGCCTGTTTGAAAGTTGGGCTACCTATTCTTCCACTTACATACTGCATCTAATTTATCGTATTATAATAATAATAATTATTATCATTATTATTATGATTTAGGATGCCTAACTGACACCAGCAGTCACTATCAATGGGAGAAATTTTTAAGGAGTCACTTCTTTCCCTAACGCAGGTAGCACCGTTTCAAAAAGAGGCGGCATGGATGAAGACGTCAAAGCCAGTCAGGATCGGAAAGCCAAAACAGATCTCTATTGTTCTGAAATCAGTGCGGAAATCTTCTGCACTAAGCATAGAGAACAAAATCTGAATTTTCAACACTGATGTCAATTCAACCAGTGCTTCTATATCCTTCAGAGACTCAACGTGTTACCAAATCATCTCAAACAGGCTTCAGACTTCTATCGCGTGCTGTCTTTGCTTTATAGTGACTATCAGAGTGTCGATAAGATTGGTCTGGTTTCGATTTCCGTCTAACAGACTGATTAACCTCTTCTATACAGTAGTAAGCTTGGAATGATTGGGCATGAGGCTAGTAACCCCACCCTATAAAAACAAAAACACAAGCACTGCTAAAACTTCAAAGGTTAAAGCCTGAAGCCTTTTGTTCCACTTGGGATGAAAACGGCTGACGACAATGACTTCGAAAGATGCGATTCAATTACTAACAGTAAATGAAAGTGCAATTTGGAAAAAGCAAATACTGAAATGGTTCCCTGTTTTTTCAAAACAAAATTTTCTCTAATTTTTTCTATATACACACATATATATATTTATATTATGCTCTCGAAGAATTCATGGATTGTACACTGGTTAATTCTTGAACTTGTTTCATCTCCCTTGAATATTCTTCGTCAATTCTTTCTTTTAATTTTAATTCGTCTAGCATGACCTTGACAAAAAGAACAGACAAACAAAAAAACAAAGAAGGTAAAGTTAAATTAAACTGAGGCGTTTATTTTAGCAGCTTCAGAGTTCTTACTAGTCTGTGACAGAGTAAGCGTTACTTCACAGTCAGGCTTTAAAGTTAAATATATATAAAAGCGCCTTTCGTAAATTTTTGCTGCTATATACCGGTCTACTGTATCATGCATTCTTCGTTTTTACTCGTATCCATGTGGCGCTCATTCATATTGGGAATATTTAGGCTATACCATATCCATCGCCAAAGACAGGACTCCAGGTGAACATAGACAAGACAGAGGTTATGAAAATAACCAACCAACAACAACAGCAACAACAACATCCAGTGCCAATCACCATCAACGGGAGGGATTTGAAAGAGGCTAATTCATTCGCTCACTTATCTAGGGAGCATTGTCTCAACTACAGGCACATTGAACGGACGAGGATGTCAAATCGAGAATCGGGAAGGCGAGAAACACATTCATCAACCTGAAACCAATCTGCAAATCTTCGACACTCAACCCAGCATCAACAACAAAATTCGGATTTTCAAAACAAACGTCAAGTCAGTCACTTCTTCTATACGGATGGATCAGAAACTTGGCCAGTGTGTCACAAAGAATATTTCCAACAGCCTGTTGCAGACCTTTATCAACAACAACTGTCTTCGCTGGCTCTATACTGAAGATCAGATGGCAGGAAAGAACAACAACCAACAAGAAACTATGGGAAGAAACAAAACAAGAAAGCAATCGCCCAACAAATATGCAGGAGAAAGTGGAGATGGATAGACACTCATGGCTGAGGAGGCCACTCGCAGGGTGAATCGCGCGTCAGGCCAACGCTCGAGTGGAACCCGAAAGGGAAGCGGCGAGTGGGACGTCAGTGCAAGGGTGACATGGAGGAGATCGTGTGAAGAGGAATTGAAACAGTATGGATTAACATGGATGCAGAGTGAAAAGTACAGCAGAAGACAGAAGCAAGTGGAGACGTGTAGTTGAAGTAGTTGAAGCCCTATGTTCCACTAGGAACCCAAGGGGACAATAATAATAATAATAAAAAATATTCCTACTCATAAAATATCACTTACTTGTTTCGGTTGTGAGCTGAATGTATTCAATACTTCAGATCGTTTGAGCTGTTTCAAATAGGCGTGTCGCATTGATAAAACAATATCGATAGCCATATCATGTTTGATAGCCAATTCAAGTGCTCTGTAAGTTAAAGAATGAGTGAATCGGTTAGTTAAATACAGGGCTCGATATTAGACCATCTGGTGCAAACCGGCCACAAAGCCAGCCAACGTTGAAGAATCCTTTTCTGTCATCATCTACCGGTTGCCTAACAAATTGCCAAAATCGTCGAAGCACAGCATGCTCCAAACAGCAGAGGCTACTGCAATTCACCTCAAACAACCAGTGCTCTGTGTTCAAAAGAAGCAAGTCCAGCCCCTACTATTGCACTGGCCCTCAGTAGAGACTATAAACTCATGAATTTGTACTATTACCTTTCTTAATTCTTCTGACATTCAGCTTATTTTATGTTGATGCTGTTCAGCTGTAATCTATCAATATTATTGATTTGATGTTATTTAAACATTTAATGCCGTTCATAAGACTAATTCATTCATTCATTCACTATAATGCATATATAACTGTAGAGCCTGATGATGAATTTATCGAAAAGAGTACTCTTTGTTCCGTGTCTAGTCTTTTGAAAATACAGAGTCATTTGTTCAGTATATATATGAGAAGGAATCAAATCACGCCCAGCTTACACTCTTCACCGGGCTTACCATTGGCTAAGCAAGGTTGAGGGATGCGCCAGCCTTGGGATGGAACTCCTGATCGCGTGCACAGTTTTTACGAGTATTCTAACAGTGAACCATCGAAGGCTGTAAGCAAACAGTAAATCCTATCAGTTATTAGTAGCAAACTGTAATCGTTTCCCACCACTTTGTCTGAACTGCGTTCATTTTTTGCCGATGTAGTCTGTCTGTCTGTCTGTTTTCGACATAGAACTTTGCACCGATGTGCGGCAGTTCAAGTCGCCACACTCCAGGTAGCACACAAAGCAAGAGAAGAAAGTAGGAGAAATGCAGAATAGAGACAGTAAACAGAGGTGTGAAACAAAGGAATAGTAATAACGAAGAACAAAACAGTTTCATTGGAAATCATAAGTCACAAGGAGTGGATTGGATGCATCCGCGCCATTACTGAGAACGATTTTGAGCCTTGTCACCAATTGTTTCCAACCATTGGTTTTTACCGTCCCGAGGACACCAACCAGTCAGGAAGTCTACACCTTCCTATTTGGCTGGCTTAGACTAACTGTTGTAGATTTCATCGACTGGTGCCACGTTTTGGTTTGACCGCCGCTGGCTCTTTTCCAGCCTGATCCTATATCAGCTAACATTGCCCATTGTCGAGAAAGGCGATGACTAGGCATGCGTAACACATGTCCTAACCATCTCAGTCGAAGTAATTTCACAGTCTCGTCGACTGATTTCCCCTCCTTACCTACCACTCGACCGACGCCTAACCTCAATATTGCTCACCTTATTATACCACTTCACACGGGAGATAGAGCGCAGACACCTATGATGGAAGACAGCTAATCTTTTCATGTCTTCCGCTCTCAATGACCAAGTCTCACAGCCATAAAGGAGGACGGAGCGGACTGTTGATTAGTACACAAGCCCTTAAATCGATAGTCAACCGGATATGACGTTTATGCCAGAGACGGCGTAAACTGGCATATGCGAAACTAGCCTTCTGAATCCATGCTGAGATTTCTTCAGTGATCAACCCGTTGGCACTGGCTGATGGTACTTCCCAAATAAGTGAAGCGGTCAACGTGCCCTACCACTTCACTTCCTATTTCTAATCTAGGGCTCGGTGTAGTCCAATCCTGTAACATCATCTTGCATTTTACATGGGTGAATCGCATGCCAAACATTAGCAGATTGCAACTCAAGGTGTTCAGAAGACTCTGCATTTTGTCCGCGTCCTCGCCTAGAAGGACTACATCGTCTGCATATTCTAAGTCGATGAGATTATTCCCTGGTAGCAATTCAATCCCTGAGTCTCTGAAGTGAGTTATGGTTAAGTCCATTCGTACATCTATGATGAAGTTGAATAGAAGTGGGCTAATGGGAATTCTTGACGGACGCCACTAGTCGTCACCAATTCAGATGACAACTCGCCGTAAGCCCTCACCTGGCTGCATGCCGATGTATATATATCGACGAAAATGAGTCCCACTAATAAGAATCTATCCGATAGCGTATCTGAATTATAAGTAATGATAGGCGAATATTAACCATGTTCAATAAAATCATCATCTCAGAAACGTTTCAACTCACCTGTTCCACTTAAATGCATGCAAATTAAGCATAATGGCTCGAAAATATAAACGATTCTGTAGCAAAACACCTTCAGCTTCTTGATATTCACCTGTGAAATATAAAAAAAATGTCATCTCATCTCCTTAAAAAGAAGTATTAGACTGGAATATGCGGTAAATTTAATGGTCCGTCTAGCGAATATCGCACACTAGATAACGTGTAACAACCACTCTTATGGCAACTTTGATTATCTACCTCATTAACTAGTAAACCGACTCATGGAGTTATTATCTA
This sequence comes from Trichobilharzia szidati, assembly GCA_944472155.2. Taxonomy (NCBI): domain Eukaryota; kingdom Metazoa; phylum Platyhelminthes; class Trematoda; order Strigeidida; family Schistosomatidae; genus Trichobilharzia; species Trichobilharzia szidati. The sequence continues at coordinate 19,822,279 of OX235272.1, read as the reverse complement.
CTCAGCAATAACACTGTGAATTCATGCATGAAGCAAGTACAGTAAACTGAGTAAACATTTTGTGATGCATCATCAAAAGTAAATGAAGTGAACACCAAAGTACAATTCGAGAATATGATTAGTCAGTCTAATGATCTGGTGCCAATGTCATATGACAGTGCAGAACATTTCAAATCAACTGTTTTAAACTGCTGCCTCGACTACATCAACAAAAACCTAGACTTCGCAATATGCTCTCAAAAGAACATCGAAAGCAACTCAGAGAATTGAAATCAAACGAAAACCTGATAATAATTCGACCAGACAAAGGTTCTGGAATTGTTATGTTCAACAAGTCAGACTATGTGAAGAAACTCTCGATAATTCTATCTGATGAAAACAAATTTCAAAAACAGACGATCCAAAATGATCCAACTGAACAGACGGAGCTCCAGCTAACCAAATTATTGAAAAAAGTGAAAGATGAATCAATTATTAATACAGAACTATATGAACAACTTCGCCCATCTGGTTCTACATCGCCACAAATGTACGGACTACCCAAAGTTCAGAGAAAGGACGTCCCACTCCGCCCAATATTAGGTATGATTAATTCGCCATATCACCTAATAGCTAAGTGGCTGGTAGAAATCGTTGGACCAGTGAAAGAAAAGCTGTCGAGATACAACCTCCGCGACACATTCGTATTAAAAATGTCAACCTCGCAAATAAAAAATGGTCTCCCTAGACGTCGTCTCTCTTTTCACCAATGTTCCACTGACAGAAACTATGTTTTCTGTGTGACTTCATCCAATGCAACAGCATAGATGTCAGCATACCGATCCATTATCTAAAGGAGCTGTTACTACGTTGTACCTTCAACGTCTACTTCAGATTCAAGGATGAAATCTATAGACAAACAAATGGCATAGCAATGAGCTCTCCACTAGGACCCCTCTTGGACGACTGTTTCATGGCCAGCCTAGAAAACAACTTCTTGTCATCGACTGTCACTGACCTCCATCTTTACAAGAGATATATTGATGATACTTTCATCATTTTTGATGAGGACTTGGATCTTGGAAACTTACTTCAGTGACGCCCACCCAAACATCGACTTTACTCTTGAGACTGTTTCTGACGGAATGTTCCACTTCGTCGACGTCCATCTGGCAAGAAACGCCGACAACTCTCTGAAAAGGACCATATACAGAAAGCCTACATGGAATGGACAATTCATCAACTCTCAAAGCTCCGGGTCCCTAAGCAGAAAGAGGAACCTGATATACGCTCTTTCCTCGAGGATTCGGAAGATATGCAGCGAAGAAGTGATTGACGAAGAACTGCGTAATCTCCGAGGAACCCTGATGGAAAATAGTTTTCCGCCTAGGTTCATAGACAAGAATCTCAAATCAAAGAAGACTTCCGAACAAGTCCAATCCGTTCCAAAGAAAATACTTCTGCTTAATCTAGATCCTTCGTAAATGCCTCTGCAAATCTCTCCGCAAGCCTACGACTGACGTTTTCCTGCAAGAAACTGTTCAGCCAGAACGCGAAAGACAAGCTGTCGCATTGGGCCACTTCAACGTGCATATACCAGTTTACTTGCTCCTGCGGAGCTGAGTACATCGACTGTACCATGCGCCAACTTGAAAAACGCCCTCGTGAACACTATCTAGCCTGGCTAGTAAAAGGTAAACGAAAATGTGTATATAGTTCAGTGACAGAACATCTGGTCAATTCAGGACATTCAGCGCCATTCAAAAAATCCTTTAAAATAATATGATAACTTAGCAATTGCATACAACCTAGAACAGTCAAAATGTCTATTATAGAAGAGTTCTTAGATCTCTTATGTAATATGTGCTACTTATTTTATTTATTGATTTGCACATTTAATTATTATTCAGAATTGGCCTGGAATTCTACTGTACTAAGCATAGAGATCAAGATTCGAATTTTCAGCACTAATACCGAGCCACTCAGTTATTCTACATGGTTCAGAGACAGGACATGTCATAAAAAGCATTTCCAATGGGCCACTGCAGTTTTTTATCAAGACATGCCTTCTCTGGTTCCACAGTGAAGATCAGATGGTCCTAAAGAATCAGTAATAAGAGACTCTGGCAACGAACAAACGAAGAACCTATTACCCTACAAATATCTCGAAGGAAATGGAGATGGATAGGAGACACACGATGAATCGATCGTTGAAGGATATCGCGCACCAAACCATCTGTCGAATGGGTAACGAAGAATCGGGCGTTAGTTCGAGAAGATATGGAGGAGATCGTGTGAGAAGGAGGTGAAAGCTTATAAGAAATCGTGGAGTCAGTAAAAGACGACCTCAGAGAACAGAATGAAATATGAAGATGCACCGTGGAAGCACTATGTTCCACTCGGAAACCAAGAGAATAATAATAATGTGGATATTCCTAACATTGACAGAGTAAATGTGTTAGATTGTCAATGAACCGTAGTTTTTCACATTTAGTCAATTGTTGTAAGCATAATTCTTGCGAAAATAGTAGATCTACTTACCTGACAGCAATAACATTTCAGCATTTCTCATTTCTGGTGTAGGCAAACTTTTGATATATCTTATATATTCCACTTTATCGATCTTGATAATTATAAGAGGGATAAAGTACAAATTTAAAACATTTTAGAATAATACATAATAGATTAAAATTGGGCAAAATGTAAGCAGACAATAAGTTTATTATTGGGAGAATTTGATAGATCACTGATGATACCTCCATCATTCATAATACAATCAGACAAAACAAAATGATTCACAGAAGAGACTCTTTTCAACGAATTTATCACCAAGCTGTAAAATCGTATATATATGGTTTTTAAGAAGTTTTATCCTGTGAGGGAATTGAATCATAGGTGTGGATGCATAAAATAATAATATACACATTGGGTCATAGGAGTTAATAAAAAGACAATTGCAGCGAAGAAAATTTTCTTTTCGACGAAGTCATCATCTAGGCTGTACATTCGTGTATTTATATCAAATGGATAGGAAAGTTCCAGAATAATTTCTGGTTAGGGGTCAAATTAAAATGACATAACAAACAGGGGGGATGGGTAAAACTCGAACAAAGTAGCATTATAATAACTAAGAAGATTGACATTGTGCAATTGGGGGTTAGAAATGTAGAAATAACAAAATATACAGGATGTTTGGATAAAATAATAATAATAATAATATGAAATGCAAAAATATAAGGATACCCACTCCAGATCTGAAAGAACAATTTCTGAGATGTACACACTGAATGTACAGTTTACTTTCAATTAAGCAATCTACAAACAGAAGGATGGTATTGCAATGGGTTCTCCCTTGGGTCCTCTCCTTGCAGACTGTTTTATGTCCAGTCTAAAAAATGATCAGCTGAAGCCTATAATCCGAAGCTTTCAAATGTATAAAAGGTATTTACATGACACCTTTATTATCTGTAATATTGATTGTAACTTGAATAATATATTAGATGTATTTAATGGTGGCTATCCGGCGATAAAATTCACACTGGAAATGGAGAACGAGTCTAGCATTCATTTCCTCGATGTGAACTTATCAAGGAGGAGCGATGGAACTCTGAAGAGATTGATTTATCGTAAGCTGTCATGGAATGGTCAACTGACAAATTTCTACAGCTGGGTACCCTTCAGAGTCATCTACAAGGCAAAGAGTAATTTACCCAAATCCCTACGTACTCGACTCATCTGTATCGCTGAAGCTTTGGCTATCGAAACAGAAAAGCCAGACAGATCTCTGTGTACAGAAAAAGTTCCTTCAACCCCTCCAACTTTCATGGTCTTAATCCCTCTATGTTAGAGTATGGTAATCCCCAATCATATTTTAGCTCTACCAATTTTTCATTTTTCCATTTTGTCTATTCAATTTGTATTCTCTTCCTTTATTACTTCAATTGTTACTATTACTACTCTCACTTTTAATTGTCCTCGGTATTATTTCATTTGTTCCACTTGTCATTCTAAATCAATTCCTTTTTACAACATTAAATTCTATGCTATTAAATTTCACACAATATTACGTAATGTTTTTGTTTTATTCGATTTGTCTACTAATCTTATAATTGCACACCTTTTTCAAGTTCTATTCATCCTATGAATTATTCTATATATGACTCTAATTTGCTTTGCCACTTGACATTTAACTACGATTATCATCACAAACATTTTAGTTTTAATTGCATTTCATACTACTATTATTATTATTTTATGCATTCACACCTATGATTCAATTCCCTCACCGGATATAACTTCTTAAAAGACCATATATATGTACGATTGTACAGCTCGATGATGAATTCATTGAAAAGAGTCTCTTCGCTGAATCACTTGTTTTGATTTTCTATATGTTACAATGGGAATTTTCCATGATTTAAAACAAAATGACTGATTTCATTTGAAATCTAATTTATACAGGTTTTTCGAAAGTTTATCTCTTTAGAAAATGCTGAAATTTAATCAGTCAGAATGTATTTTAGTTTTCATCCACGACAAATAGTTCATAATAGCTTCTGGAATATCAAACTAATGACTCGATATATTGTATACTTAAGTTGTGTGGTACCGTTTATTATTGTTATTTTTTCCTTTAATTCCTAGAGGAACATAGGGCTTCAGCCGTGCGTCTCTATCGCGTTCGCTTCTCTGCTAGAGTCTTCACCTGGCTACAAGTCTGCCCACACGTTTTCATCTCCTCTTCACATGACCTCCTCCAAGTCACCCACCCTCGCACTGACGACCAACTCGCCGCTTCCAATACAGTCGGGTTCCACTCGAGCAATGGCTTGTCTAGTGATGTCACTCACTTGATGGTTTGTCTCCTCAGAGTATGGCCAGCCAATCCATCTCCATTTCTTCCTGCAGATTCATCGCTTAATCGGTTCCTGGTTGGCTCGCTCCCAGACATCTCTGTTGCTGATCTTTTCTGGCCGGCCATCTGATCTTGAGTGGTATTGAGCGAAGACAACTGTTAATGAAGGTCTGTAGTTTGTTTGAGATGCTCTTTATGATGCGCAGTGCAAGTCTCTGATCCGTATAGTGAGTAGCACTGACTGACTTGACATTGGAGTTGAAAATCCGGATCTAATCTTCATTTTGATGCTGAGTGCTGATGACATAGACTTGAGAGTAGTGAAAGCTTGTCTTGCTTTCTCAATCCTCGTTTTGATATCCTCGTCAGTTCTGTGCGCCTGTAGTTGAAACGATGCTTCCCGAGTGGGTAGGTAAAAGAGGTTGTTTCTTTCAGGTTCCTTCCATTTATGCTGATTGTTGTCTGTTGTTGCTGTTGGTGGTGTTGCCCAGGAATCTCCATCACCTCTGTTTTCTCTATGTTCACCTGAAGTCCTATCTTCTCTAGATGCTTCTTCTTCCAACTTGTTGCTTTTCACTTGCATATCTTCCAGTTTGTAGGAAATCAGACATATATCATCGGCAAAGTCCAAATCCTCCAAGTTTTTCGTTGTGGTACCGTTTAGACGTCCTTATAAGTATTCTTGGATAAATTAAATAACATGCCGACCAGTTAATCAATATAGAACGTTTTATTCAAGTCCAGTATGAGGATATATACTTGCTAATAGAGTTTAGTGGCAGTAGGAATATATATAGAGAATTGAATTCTGACTCAGTAAGGGAATGATAACGTGTGTACGCCCCGTGAATCTTAAGGTCATAGGTTTGAGTCATAGTGTGGTGACAAAAGTACGCTGTCGATGAATTACGAAACAAGGAGGAAATAACTGTTTATTGCTCTCTGATTCGTGAAGAAATCTACCTAGAATAGAATCAGTTTTAGTTTCTACTCAAAGTTTGTCCTAGTGGTGGTACATTTCATTCACGCTAATAATATCTCAGGGAATACGAATAAATCATTACAACGGAATGCAGCTAAAGCCAGGCTAGTAATTCGTAGGCAGTTGTTTAGAATCCTGCGACAGCTTATATTTTCATTCCAATTTCAGACGTTACCTATCACATTTGTTTCCAACCGTATAATGAAGGCTAGGGTGGCATACATCAACTTGAGCCACCTCTGGCGCCATCACGACGTTAGCCTGGCTGTCAAAGGTGAGGGCTGTCTTGCTCTACGCCTGTGAAACCTGGTCTCTCTGAGCTGAGGATGTGCGGTGACTCTGTGTTTTCGATCATCGTTGTCTCCGCAGGATTGCTTGCGTTCGATGGCATAATAGCGTGAGTAATTCTGAGGTTCGGCGGCGTGTGTTTGAACACAGTGGAGATCACCATTCATTGAGTGTCGTCATCTGGAAATACCGGCTCCAGTGGCTTGGACATGTGCCGCGGATGTCATCCCAGAGGCTTCCGTACAGGTCCCTGTTCGCTAGCCCAGGGACGGGACAGAAAAGGCGGAGGGGTGGTCAGTCCATGACGTGGCGTAGTGGGATGAAGGATATTTGTGCTAGATTAGCATTACATTAGAAGGCTCTACGCATCATCATCGAACAAAGCAAGGAATGGCAATCAAACCTCTACCTCAAATTTATAGACTTTGAGAAGGCCTTCGACAGCGCTGACCGCGAAGTAATTTGGAAACTACTCGCGTACTATGGCGTACCCCAAATATTCATCAACCTTATTCAACAGCTGTACGACAACGGCACATGTCAAGTGATCCACAACGGAAAATTCAGCGAGGCGTTTGGAGTAAAAACACAGGAGTCAGACAAGGGTGCTTATTATCACCAATGATATTCCTAATTGTGGTGGACTGGACTGGATTATGCGTCAGACAGTGGGAAACGAGAAGACAGGGATATCCTCGAACCACGTGAAGAACCTAGAAGACCTGGATTTCGCGCGTGGATGATTTATGCTTGATGTCACACAAAATCGAGGACTTACAAGCGAAAAACGACAAATTGGTCGAAGATGCAGCCAGAGAAGACAGGACTCCAGGTGAACACAGACAAGACGGAGGTTATGAAAATAACCAACCAACCAACAACAACAGCAGCAACATCCAGCGCCAATCACCATCAACGGGAGGGATTTCAAAGAGGTTACTTCATTTACTCAATTATCTAGGTAGCGTTGTCTCAATTACAGGCAGGTGGAACGGACGAGGATGTCAAATGGAGAATTGGGAAGGCGAGAAACACATTCATCAACCTGAAACCAATCTGGAAATCTTCGTCACTCAACCCAGCCAGCATCAACAACAAAATTCGGATTTTCAATACAAACGTCAAGTCAAGTCAGTTCTTCTATACGGATGGATCAGAAACTTGGCCAGTGGGTCACAAAGAATATTTCCAACAGCGTGTCGCAGACCTTTATCAACAACTAACTGTCTTCGCTGGCTCTATACTGAAGATCAGATGGCCGGAAAGAACAAGAACCAACAAGAAACAAACTATGGGAACAAACAAAACAAGAACCAATCGCCCAACAAAATATGCAGGAGAAAGTGGAGATGGATTGGACACTCACTGGCTGAGGAGGCCACTCACTGGGTGACAACGCGCGTCAGGCCATAGCTCGAGTGGAACCCGAAATGGAAGCGACGAGTGGGACGTCAGTGCAAGGGTGACATAGAGGAGATCGTGTGAAGAGGAGTTGAAACAGTATGGAATAACATGGATGCAGGTGAAAAGTACAGCAGAAGACAGAAGCGAGTGGAGACGTGTAGTTGAAGCCGTATGTTCCACTAGGAACCCAAGGGAACAGTAATAATAATCATGAGTGAAATCCAGCATGCGCATTTCGTCCTATATCAGACCTCAGAGTTGTATGTATCTGCATCCCCAGCTAGAGATGTGTGGTGTTACCAGTGAGACTCGAACTCAGCACCAGTGTGAATCATTCGCCTAGTCCGTAACACTGTAAAGTTTGAAAAGATGCGAGTTTTTTTATTTTTGATTACAGCTTGATGCCACACCGTATTTTTAGGTATAGGTATGGAATTTTCAGCATGGATATCGGTAGCCCAATATTTGCAGGCCGACCATTGATATCGGGTGTGCGCCGGCAGAGGGTCGAACTCCGGACCATGTGCATGATCGGCGAGAGTCCTAACCACTGTGCCACCGACGCTTCCTAGTCACTCACATTGGAAACATCATACATTAGTAAAATGGAGATGCAACTGCATCCAGTTGATAAGTCCCAAATAAGACGAAATGTGAAATGTGCTTGATTCCATCTCCTAGCTACCATCAATATAGGTAATGATGAATGCTAAATTTAATATGTAAGTGAAGTTCAAAGCAAATTATAACTTACTTCTTCAATTTGAGCAAAAGCGATCTCAGCTACATCTAGAGATTTAGCATTTGTCGCCAATCCTGCTAAACATGCCCATAGCATTTTCTCCTGTATTTTAAAAATGTAAAATTAGAATTTTATACAAAAATATCTTAAATATGTTTGACATTATTCTTTATTTTTTTTCATTTCAAATATGTAAAGTAATACAGTTAATTATTTTATTTATACATACTCCTGTTTTCCGACTTGTCGGTAAATATTATCAAGAGTTTGGTTCTAGGGATTTTATTTGTTTCAAGTTTGACCATGAATAATAATAATAATAACAATACTAATAATAATTTGCTTTATTCCAGAAACAGTACCAGTGGTACAGTGTGGAATTTTCAGCACATATCTACAATATTTGCATCTAATTTTATCAAACATTTAAAAGGAGTATTTTAAAAAAAATAAATACAAAGACAACAACAAAAAAAACAAAAACACAAAAATAAAAAAATGAGAAAAAAATACCAAGAAGTAGAAAGAAAAATAAACAGCATTTAATAATAACTCAGTATTGGGTAGTGGAAGCTATGATATGATTATGCATGGTGACAGTAAAGCTATAGTCATACAAGAGGTTATGAAATGATATAAAAGAATGTTTATCGCCAAGATGGTCAGTTAATTTGGTTGAACAAACATTAAACAAACATAAAATAACATTTCAGGGTTGTTGTTCTGTTTTTTATAGTCAAGTCTAATGCAGTTTTTGTAGTGGTAGTGTGAGTAATCCTGCATAATACAAAATTTTAAGATGGTGGTAATGGCGTTCACAACCAATGATTGTCAGTTAATATTGCCAAACAAAAAAACAACAACCACAAAACTAATAATTACATGATGGTTAATGAAAGGACAATTTTGTACTACTCATAGTGCTAATATAGTCGGAACCAGTGGATACACAAAAGAAGGAATACAATAAAGTACAAAAAAGTAAGCCAATGTTAATAATTTAGGTAGCTAAGTATGTTTAAGAAGGAGTTCACTATAGAATACAAAATAAGAGAGAAATAAAAGAGCCTAAAATTATGTTATTAACAACAAAGAAAGTCATAGGTTTCACGCTTAACATTGTCTCTGTCACTTAGAACACGGGCCAAATATGGTATCGTTGAGTTCCTGTGCTTGGTTGTACGAGCATAGACTATTTTATACTGATTTCTGGTTCTACTTGATGAGATACAAGGTGAGAGTTGGGAATAGAGGGGGTGTTCGGGGTCGGAGAGTATGGTTCGAGACCATTTTTCGCATGTATTCAGATGCCTATCAACTAAAGTAGTGACAAGCTGACTGAGTTTTACACCACTAGTCCTACTAACTACCTTCAACATCCTTCTGAGGATGGTGTAGTCCTTTTTCAGTAGCCAAAGAAAGATTAACGGGGAGCAGTAAAGTAGAATAGGTAAGATACAAGAGTTGACAAATTGTGAAAGTAGAGGTTGGGTGATTCCAGATAGTCTAAGATTCCTAATGTAGTAGGTTAGACAGAACACTTTCTTAGAAATCGTTAGGATATGAGATGTCTAAGTAAGGTCGGAAGATAGAACTAGACCTAGGTATTTAGCATTAGACTTAGTTTCAATTTTAGTCCCCTCAATGCAACAGTCTTCATGAGAACTTACTAGTGTTTGTAGATCTCGTTTATGCCTAAGGGAGAAGTCAATAGTCTGGCATTTTGAGGGATTCAGCATGAGACCATGAACTGGTGTCTGTTAGAGAACCACTATTGGAAACCAAGGAGTACTGGACAGATATTTCCTCCTAGTTTAGGACTCACTGGCAGTATGCACCCACAGGTTTTTGCACCTAGGACCATCCGGTTACAAGGGAAGCTCGTAGACCATTCAGTCACTGGGACCCGACTCAATGGCCAGCCTATGAATTCTAACTTCTACCGATTCGTGACTTTAGCACGAAAACACCAGTCGATGTCTATGGCGAGTATTTGTCCTCACTTATGACCACATGGACCCCAGTCGTCATGACTTCTTATTATAACTCCAGGCAACTTCGTCCTGCAGCCAGTCACTAGCGAGTATCAAATTAATTTTCAGTACTCACCGATGACACTGGCTGGTGGCTGGCGCTAAAATCACGAATTCGTAGAAGTTGGAATTCATCAGCAATTAGATCGGGTCCCAGTAGCTTATTGGTTTATGAGCTTGCCTTGTAACCAGAAGGTACTGGGGGTTCGAACTGTGGTGAGTGCGTGCTGACGAAGAGTCCCAAACTAGTACTCAAAACGGCTATCAAATACTCCCAGGTTTCCCAATGGTTCTCTAACCGATTTCAGCTCATGATGGAATCCTGTAATCATCTAGTGAATATTTTTTTATTATAATACTCTGCTTACTACTTTACTCATAATTGTTGATTGTTGCTTCGTGAAAGGTGAGTACTGTTATAACAAAGACAATTAAACTTAACAATTATATATCCTAATATCATCTACCATCCTTCAATTACTATCCCGGATATCCTAGGAACCTGAACAATGATAACAATTTTTTATTGGAATATTGCTTACCAGTTTTATTTCACATTTCCCAAATAAACATAAATCTAAAAAGATTATAGGTTTCCAGGCCATAGGTGTTACGAACTTCCTGGAATAATTTGAGCGCCGAGTCAGATTGACTCATTATAAATTATTTAAATTAATCCCAGCGTGTTAAGAAAATCAAAACGAGATTTTTTTTGAACGTTTCGCTGTGTAAGCCACAGCTTCTTCAGCAGATTTATTCGGATTTTTATTAATCATCAAAATATATAGTCAAAAATTTTACATAAATTGAAGTAAGTTTCTATTGGTAAATGTCCATGGACAAATGACCTTCAAATAAACTGACTTCAATTTATGTAAAATTTTTGACTATATATTTTGATGATTAATAAAAATCCGAATAAATCTGCTGAAGAAGCTGTGACTTTTTTGATTTGACACTAGTAACTAGTGTGATGCGTCTAGTCCTCTCTTTGGTGCAGACTGAATTCTATCAGTCAGGTTGTAATGTGGCCACCATTCTAGGTAGCTCGCCATCCACTACAGTCCTACAGGAGGTCAATCGCGAGCCCGAATAGCTCAGTGGTAACGTCTCTGACTGCAGCACTGGGTGACGCCGGTTCGAATCTCAGAAGGGACATGAGTTCCTTCAAGGTTGCAGATACGCCCTTCTGAAGAGTGCCAACTAGCACGAAACCTAGGTTCAAGGCTTCCTGCTGATTGCCTCCAACCATCTAATATCATCACAAGCTGTGGCTTACACAGCGAAACGTTCAGAAAAATCTTGTTTTGATTTTCTTTACACGCTAGGATTAATTTAAATAATTTATAATAAATCTAAAAAGACTGGCTATTGAACAAAGAATATTCTTTTCGATAACCTCTTCATCAGATCCTACAGTTACATCTGCTCGGACACACCTACTAGTGTGATCGATAACAAAGATCATTAATACTTCAGTATCAGATCGTCTACTTCAATCAAACACATCATAAAAGTCAATATTGACAGTTTTATTCTAACATCTATCCGACATCAAATAAAAATCAACAAAAGCTCCAAGGCATAGAATAGTCCCGAGGGAGCAAACGCTATCGCAATTCGCATAAAACAACCGGTGATCTTTGTGCAAAAGAAACACATCCAACCATTACTGCCACCCTGGTCTAACAATTGTGTAACCTACAAATTCATATATTCTGTATTACTTTCTTCTTAATTCATCTCATATTCAGTTTAATATTAGAATTTTATGCATATTGTCACTTAATAATAATAACAATTTTTGCTTTATTCCAAAAACAGTACTAATGATACAGCAAGGAATTTTCAGCATTCAGTACAATATTGCATCTAATTTACTCAAAAACGACAACAACAAAAAGAAATAAAAGAAATAATCATTACATAATAATGATAACAAAAGGTTTTTATAGCAGCTATTTAGCAAATTACTGTATGCAATACGGAGAAAAATACGCATAAAGTATAAAATTATAGTAATAATAGTAATAACAACTAAAATAAAAATAGCCAAGTTATAATTAAACGATAGAAAGGGTGACACCATAAAATTACAGAATGATGAACAATGAAAGGGTCGATTCACTTTGCTAATTACCTAGTAACTTATATGTTTCACGTCTAACAGAGTCTTCATCACATAAAATACGGGCTAAATATGGTATTGTAGAATTTTTGTACTTAGTGGTTCGAGCATATAATTTCTTATATTGACTTCTTGTCCTACTTGATGAGATACAAGGGGATAGTTGTGAATAAAGGGGGTGGAGAGGGTCTGACAGTACGGCCTTTGCCCATTTTGTACAGGAATTTATGTGTCTCTCGATTATAATATTGGCGAGCTCACGCAGTGGCAAACCACAAGCCCTACTCACAGAATTTAATACCCTTCGTAATATGACATAGTCTTTTTTGAGAAGCCCAGGAAAGATTAATGGAGAGTAATAGAGTAGGTACAATAGGTAAAATACAGGAGTTTAAAAATTGCAGAACTAAAGGTTGGTTGATACCTGATTGTCTTAACTTTTTAATGTAGAAGGTAAGACGAAACAGGTGCTTTAGAACTGTAATGTATTCATCTAATTGGTTCAATATTATTTAAAACCATTATGTTGTATATATATAACAATAATTCTTTAATTATTATCGTTATATAACTGTAAAACCTGATGAATAAGTTATCGAAAAGAGAATGAATACTCTTCGTTTACAAATCAGTCTTTTACAATTTTTAAGGGGGAATCTTTAATCAGCTAAAATCAGTTTGAAATTATGTCCAATGTAGAAGAAAACAGACATAGGATGGGGATGTATCAATCTTTGATTGCACCAAAGACTATGCTGTTCGTGATTTAGTTTGTTACTTTTTTTGTTTTTCCATAACTAGACTTGAACTCAACGCACTATTACGTAACTGACTAGTTACTTATCATCAACTTCTCATCTGTTTTTCTGATTGTGCAGCTCAGTTTTCAGTTTTTTTTTGTTTCCTTCACGTTCCCCAGTGGAACATAGGGCTTCAAACTAGTGGCTTGAAGTTTCCGTAGCAGTGTTCAATTTTACAGGATGGGGTCGCTAGCCTCATGCCCAACCTTTCCTCTTTACCAGCATTATTTCTGGCTTAGCGAGGTAAGGGAGGAGTGCGTCGGCCGGGGATCGAACCCCGGACCATGTGGATGGTCGGCGAGCGTCCTAAACGCTATACCACCGACGCACCAGTTTTCAGTGTATCACACTATTAATTTTATGTTTGAAGGATGGGCCTTTAAAGGATGTTATTAATGAACTCGAATTTTATTGTCGATAAATGGATGATATTTTTTGATTATGAAGAACGAAAAGGAAGCAAAGAACATCCTGGATAAATTTAATGAGGTATATCCTGCAATAAATTTTACTATTGGGAAAGAAAAAGACTCTAGTATCTCATTTCTAGACGTCCTTATGACCAGAAAAGAGGATGGCGCAATAAGAAGAAGTGTTTATAGAAAACCTACATCAACGGGCCAGTACACACATTTCCACAGCTTTGTGCCCTAGAAATACAAACGCAATCTAATAAAGTGCTTGGTCCACAGAGCAAGAGCAATTTGCTCGGATGAATGTCTTGACGAGGAACTTAACAATATTAAACAGTTGCTAAGTGAGAATGGTTATCATGAAAAGTTTATTGATAAGAATATGAATCTGAAACTAAAACAGCCCAAGTTACCAACAGTTCCAAAAAAGGCCTTGTTCTTACAAATGCAGTTCCTAGGAGACAACACCAGTGAGATACTAACAAATCGCCTTAGAAATGCGGTAAAAAGAGCATTCCCTGCTGCTCAATTACGCTGTATCTTTAAAACCACTCCTCTTCTGCGTTCGGGAGTAAAAGACAAACTGCCTAATTTCGCCTCTTCCATGTGTATATACCAATTTAACTGCTCATGTGGAGCCAGTTGCATAGGCCGTACAATTAGGCGTGTTTCTCGTCGAATTTCCGAACATCACTCTGCCTGGTTAAGCAAAGGACAAACAAAATCTATTTGCAGCGCTATTCTGGCTCATCTGGTGGAGACAGAACACAACATTGACGTTAATCATGCTTTCAGGGTCATTTACCGCATACCTACGAATCTCAATTTCGCTTTAAGAGTTCGACTAATAAATATTTCTGAGGCTATGGGGATCCATGTTAACAAGCCTTATTTATGCATCCAAAAGGATTTAGTTCACACATTGTCCTTACCTCGTCTGTCTAGGTTTGAATGATCATAAATTTTTGTGGAATTTTCCTAATTTTAGTTTACATTCTCTTCGCTGCTATATCGTTATTATTATAATTATAATTTAAGCATCTTTAATGAACTGTAATTCCATTGTGATCATACTTTACAAATCGATATTATTTAAAAAACGCTAAAATTGTTACTAACTACTAATTTAAATTATTCTGTGTATATAAAGAGATAAATAATTGTAGAGCTTGGAAGAGGAATTTATCGAAAAGAATATTCTTTGCTCGATCATTTTGTGTTTTAAGTTATATATGTAGCTTCTGAGAATCGTTTATTAATCTTGTGTCACTATTAATCAAAAATCATATAACCCTTTCAAATATGTTAAAATTTCCCTGTACATATGTGGTGAGAGCTGATTGCAAGCCAAAATTATACACAACAGTTTACGTGAATGTATACGTCCCGAATCAGGGTCATGAGAAAAACAATAACAAAGCTTAACCTTGAGGAACTCACCAACCAACCACAGCAGACTTAACATGTGCTAATAAGATTCGCAGATATATGGCTTAACTTTCTAAGAAACGGTCACAAGCAGTACAGAATTACCTTCAGTAAGAAAACAACCAATCAGAAGACGTTGCTTCTCTACTAATAATAACGTACATAAAAATCTATAAATATCTGTTGATTTTCTCAATAAACGATCTGTTGCCTGGCCCTTGTCTTCTGTCGTTACACATATACATAATTAACTTTCAGGTTGTAGTCAGCTGAAGAGAAACTAACGAAATAAATGGTAGACTCATCTTATTCTGCATGGATGTTTGTTTATGCTTTGTTTAAATTCGTAAAGGAGAATGAGGTAACTTTCGAGCACTCTAGTAAATAAAAATGAAGTCAACTTATCTTTCTAAAACTGTTCATAGAGCGCTATTCAAACTTCATTTTACCCATAATCAAGCCAGTATGGGTTCAATAAGTACGTGTTACACAAATTCCAAACAAAATTGTCATAGGATTTTCATCATGAGCTGACATTAGTTAGAGAACCATTGGAAAACGTGGGAGTACTGGACAGCTGTTTTGTACTAGTTTGAGACTCTTCATCAGTACGCACCCACCGCGGGATTCGAACCCAGGACCTTCTGGTTACAAGGCGAGCTCGTAGACCATTGAGTCATTGGGACCCAATCCAATGGTCCTTGAATTCTAACTTCTGCCAATTCACGACATATTAATGAGATGCTCACTAGCGACTGGCCCCATTCAGGTAGGTAGTTACCTGGGGTTCTAGTGAGAAGTCGTGACCAGTAGGGTGCAGAAGGTCGGATGTGAGGACAAATACTCGCCGAAGACACTGGCTGGGGGTCACTCTGTGTCGTGAATTGGCAGAAGTTAGAATTCATGGGCCATTGGATCGGGTCCCAGTGGCTTAATGGTATACGAGCTCGCCTTGTAACCAGAAGGTCCTGGGTTCGAACCCCACAGTGTCGGTGCGTACTGATGAAGAGTCCCAAACTAGGACGAAACAGCTGTCCAGTACTCCCAGGTTTCCCGATGGTTTTCTAACCAATGTCAGCTCATGATGAAAATCCTGTAACCAATCAACCAAATCCCTACAAACCAACACTTGAAAATTGTTATTAGCTTTCCATCATACAATTTTATGCAATAAAAAAATACACTACAATAACATTCATAACTTTACCTTAACTGTCCAACATAAACTCAACGCTTCATTCCATTTATTTTGTCCAATTAATTGATGCAGTTTATCAGGATAAATCGACACTGGACAGTAGACAATAGTTCCATCAGCACGTCTTATCATAATTCGATCACGATAAAAGTTGATCAGTTCAGCCTGTTTTCCATAATCATCACTATAGGATTTTAAAAGTTAAATAATAATATTTTACTAAAGAGATGCATGATATTGCATATATATACTACTCACTGATTAGCATAAGTAGATGAACACTACTCACAAATAACCAATAGTGAGTACTTACCAGACTGAAGTGATCTAAACACTTGACAGCTGTTTCAGTTATGTTTGAGACTGAGGTCATCAGTGATGTACCCTTTTTGAGTCATTTCGGAGAGAAGACGTTCAGCGAAGAGACTCTTTTCGGTGAATTCATTCACATAGCTGTCCAACTCCAAAATATCCTTTCTTGACGTCCAACTAACAAGACGAGAACAGGATGGAACACTGAAAAGGTCTATCCACAGAAAGTCGACGTGGAACGGACAGCTTACTAACTTTCACAGTTGGGTACCCCTATACACCAAACGAAACCTGATCCGCTCACTCAGCTACAGAGTTCGCAGAATTTGCACCCCGGACACCATAGAAGATGAACTGGACAATCTCAAGAGAATCCTCGTCGAGAATTGTTATCCAGAAAGATTTATTGCAAAATCTATGAATCCTAGACCACAAAAGCCGCCCATACTTAGCGTCCAGAAAAAACTACTCTACATGAACCTTCAATTCAATGGAGATATATCTGCGGAAACAATAAAAAATCGACTGTCGCGCTCACTTAAGAAGACCTTCTTCGCAGTTGAACTACGACTAACCTTCTCCAAAAAACCTATGATTCATGTGAACGTGAAGGATAATCTACCGCTGCTGGCCTCATCAATGTGTATTTATCAATTCACTTGCTTGTGTGGAGCCAGGTATGTCGGCTGTACCCAGCGCTCGCTTTCCAAACGTATCACCGAACACTTACCAACATGATTTTACAAAGGAGAAAATAGATGCCCCCACCGCAGTTCCATCTTAGAACATCTGATAGAATCCGGACACCAAGCTACACCGCAAACAAACTTCAAAGTCGTCTACAGAGTAAGAAGTAGTCTTCCTAAAGGTGTACGAATCAGACTTCTTCAAACTGCAGAAGCAATGGAGATTCACTTGCTAAGTTCTGAACTCTGCATACAGAAGAAGTTCGTTCAATCACTATACTTGCAATGGACGTAATCTATCTTATTAGCCGACAAGTAAATTCTATATTAGATCATTCTCGTATTGCCTGATCAATTATCTAAACTTGACAAACCTCATGTACACACACACACACAAAATGATTGTATATAAATGCGATTGTACAGCTATGTGAATGAATTCGCCGTCGAAAAGAGTCTCTTCGCTGAACGTCTTCTCTTTTTCATATGACTCAATGAGGATTTTCAAGCTACTCATTTCGGAGATCCGAACTACCAAATTTCTGGCTAGCTACTTGAGCAAACTGGTAAATTTACAATCTGCAAATTACACAGTTGGAAGGAGGAAATTTCACTAATGTTACCTTTGTAAACCAAAATTATTATTATTCTGATCACACAATATATGTGATCTGCTTGATACCAATAATGGTAATCAAGAAACCAAGCATAAAATGCATGGCACTATATACTACTGAATAATTGAGATGAGTAGTCGTACACCCCCCATATCA
The DNA here is from genome assembly GCA_944472155.2 of Trichobilharzia szidati. NCBI lineage: Eukaryota > Metazoa > Platyhelminthes > Trematoda > Strigeidida > Schistosomatidae > Trichobilharzia > Trichobilharzia szidati. Next base: position 19,804,258 of record OX235272.1, on the reverse strand, counting down.
ACCAGTAATATTTGCTAGCCAACCAGATCGAACTGATATTATCCGGGTTACCCAAACCTCAGTAGTTAGAAGACCGTTTGAAATCACCATCCAAATGACCACACCTCCACTTACTGTCACTTATTTTGAAGCAATGGAGATAACCTGTAACTCAAGCAGGCAATTTTTTGATATAACTGTTTTGTCTGAGCTGAGTAATTTATTTAAGAAGCTTTCATCACCCAGCTAGACAGTACCTTCAGAGCTTACTTTTATGTGGAGTGAGCTCGTTTTAGGAATTCTCCATTAATATTTGTAACTGTTCTTCATGATGTCCTTGACTGTGATTGGATATCTTCAGAAATTTTCTTAGATTTGTGTTAACTGGTTATCAGAATTGATTATTTCATTATCACTTAGTAAGTGCATCGTATTACTATTATCATAATTATTGTTCCCTTGGGTTCCTAGTAGAAAACAGGGCTTCAACTGCACGTCTCCACTTGCTTCTGACTTCTGTTGTACTTTTCACTTGCATCCATGTTAGTCCATACTGTTTCAACTCCTCTTCACACGATCTCCTCCATGTCACCCTTGCATGACGCTCCACTCGCCTCTTCCCTTTCGGGTTCCACTCAAGCTATGGCCTGACGCGCGATGTCACCCAGCGGCCTCCTCAGCCAGCGATTGTCCAATCCATCTACACTTTCTCCTGCATATTTGTTGGGCGATTGGTTCTTGTTTTGTTTGTTCCCATAGTTTGTTTCTTGTTGGTGATTCTTTCCGGCCATCTGATCTTCAGTATAGAGCCAGCGAAGACAGTTAGTTGTTGATGAAGGTCTGCAACAGGCTGTTGGAAATATTCTTTGTGACACAATGGCCAAGTTTCTGATCCATCCGTATAGAAGAACTGACTTGACTTGACGTTTGTATTGAAAATCCGAATTTTGTTGTTGATGCTGGCTGTGTTGAGTGACGAAAATTTCCAGGTTGGTTTCAGGTTGATGAATGTGTTTCTCGCCTTCCCGATTCTCGCTCGATTTGACATCCTCGTCCGTTCCACCTGCCTGTAATTGAGACAACGCTACCTAGATAAGTGAGTGAATGGAGTAACCTGTTTCAAATCCCTCCCGTTGATGTTGATTGGAGCTGGATGTTGCTACTGCTGTTGTTGTTGTTGGTTGGTTGGTTATTTTCATAACCTCCGTCTTGTCTATGTTCACCTGGAGTCCTCTCCTCTCCAGCTACTTCTTCGACCAGTTTGTCGGTTTTCGCTTGTAAGTCTTCAATTTTGTGTGACATCAAACATAAATCATCCAGACGCGAAATCCAGGTCTTCTAGATTCTTCACGTCGGTCGCGGATATCCCTGTCTTCTCGTTTCCCACTGTCTGACGCATAATCCAGTCCAGTCCACCACAATTAGGAATATCATTGGTGATAATCAGCACCCTTGTCTGACTCCTCTGTTTACTGCAAACGCCTCGCTGAGTTTTCCGTTGTGGATGACTTGACATGTGCCGTTGTCGTACAGCTGTTGAATGAGAATGATGAATGTTTGGGGTACTCGAGTAGTTTCCAAATTAAACTGCATCGTATATCAAGAGATAATACTAGACAACAGCAACTTTAATTCTCCATTTCAAATTATAAAATCTTTCTACAGAACAATGTTATTAGGTATTAATTTACCTGATATTATGTTCTTCTTGTGTTAAATTGAATATATCACTGTCTGTTGAAGCGATGTCAGGATAAAACCAGACAACTAGTTTATCATTTGTTATCGCTGCCAACACATTCGATGTTTCAGCCCATACAAATGAAGTAACAATTGTACCTAACACAAAAAAGGAAGAAAACATCATGAGAGAAGTAAAGTTTGTTTAAATATCTTCGACTTAGCTTACATTAGTGTTTGGAATAAAACAGGACCAATCAAATATTCAGTACTAGAATAAAAGTTATCTGAAATCAACATTGTTATGATGACGGAGTGAAACTGGGTTTCGGGGGGGGGGGGGCACTGTAACCAGCTGATCACTTGAAATTATATTCCTCGACCGAGATAGACACAAAAGTGAAGTCAGGCTGTGAAAAAATTGGCGACCTTTATTAGACGAAATAAAAAATAATCTTAGAAATCTAAGCCAAAATAATAAACAAATCTGATTGGTTGTCTGACGCCGAAAATACCTCAGAAAATTAAGCCATAAATAAACGACAGTTTTTTTGTTCAGCGAAGAAATTTCTTTTCAACGACTTCATTTTCCAGCTGTACAGTCGTATTCATATTACAGAAAAAGGTTATTAAGTGGCACTAAATAATTGCTCAGTCAATATACATATATTTATGTGATAAGGATAACGATAATTAAAATGTAATAAGGGGTAGAGTTGAAGTGGATAAATTACAAAATTATCAAAGATTATTTTATAATGAATTGATATCAAAAATTTTTTTTAATGTCAAGCGTTGTCTAAAACTTTTAAAATAATTAGGAGTATGATTACGATAAGAATGAAGATGTGAAGTGAAGTGGAAAGAATTCAAGCGGTAGAATAAAATAAAGTAAAAACTAGAAAAAACATTACCATGACCAAGGTAAAGAAAGGGGTTCGACAAAACGTTTTTGAACACATAATTTAGGCTTCTGTTCATGTATAGCTAAAGCTTCAGCTATGCATAAGTGAAGAAAACGTAAACTTTTGGATCGACTCGATTTTACCATGTAGATGACTTCGCAGTTCTACGTTCGCCTTTCATTAACCAGACTGGATAGCGTTCAGCTACACGTTTTCGGAGATTACGCTTACAACGTCCAATATAAACAGCTCCACAAGAGCAGGTAGAAGAGTAAATACACATAGATGTGGACATAAGCGGTAATCTATCCCTGACGCATTGTCTAATCATATTTCGGCTGGTAAAAACTAGTTGTAAGTCAGCTGCAGGAAAATGCGTTTAATACATTTATATAAACGATTTTTAATTAATTCCGAAATGGTGTCACCTTTGAATGCCAGACTCATAAAGTTTCTTATTCGGCACTGTGATTTGTCTAGGGGCGGATTCTTTCTTGATGTTACGTTCGATAAACCTTGTAGGATAACCATTGTTAAGGAGACTTGATAAATAAACGAATTAGAACTGTGCAATAAGGATATCATGAAGTACATGCACAAATCATGACCTCTCGGCCAATGAAGAAGCTTTTCCATCTTAACAAATATCTAGAGCTGTTAAAATGAGAACTATAAACCGTATTCATCCGTATTCATTGTCTACAAGTTTGTTGAAGCTATTCACCAGTGCACACCAGCAGCAATCTGGCTGGGGATCGAGTTCATAGTTATTAGGTTGTGATAGTGATTTCAAAAAATACCAGTACTTGAAATTAGTGTCCTAGTTATTATCTGTGATATGAAATTTTCGAAGTTCTGATAAGAAATTTTCTTCAATAAACTTACTTACTTAGTTTGATGGGAGAACAAACAACCATAGATTAGAATAAGGCATTAAGAAGACAAATTTCGCGAGATGATATCATTTCGTAGTTTCCTGATATGCTGTATAAACGTTATGTGGATGATACACTAATAATTGGTAATAATAGTAAGTCTATTGAAAACTTCATTACCCTATTTAATCATATTCATCCAAATATCCGAGTGACTTCCGAACTCGAATCGAATAACAAACTCGGTTTCCTCGATATTGCAATGACCAGGAGAGATGATGGAACGATTCAGCGATCTATTTTTCGTAAACAGACATGAAGTGGACAATATCTTCATTTCACTAGTTTTGTTCCTATCCAGTATAAACGTTCCCTAGTGAAATGTTTGTTCTCAAGGGCCCGAAAAATATGCACGAGTGACACAGTGATGGATGAGTTTCTACATATACATTCACTTTTATTAGCTAATGGTTATCCGGAAAACTTTATCACTTGTCACAGTAAAGAAAGACCACATCTCGAAAAGACAGCTTCTGTACCAAAGAAAGCTATCTTTATTAACCTACCATTCAAGGGTGACCAGATTATGCAGTTGACAGCTAGCTCATAGACTTCGGTCAGCCATCAAGCCCAGACATTCTACGTCGTCGCATTTTTTTCTCACTTGCCGAACATTTTCGATCCCTGTACCTACGATTAAAGGACGAAATTCTGTGGACTCTACTTCAAACTATATCCACAAGTTCACCTGCAGTTGCGGTGACACTTGTATATAGGTAGAATCAATCGAATGTTTCAATGTCGTCAAAAAGAACATGTTCCAAAATGGTTATTAAAACATATAGAAAATCCCAATGCAATTAATTTGAATAGGAATCCAGCATCATCAATTGCAAAGCACTTATTAATGTCAGGTCACAAAATCAATATTAATGACTGTTTCACAATTACTTCACATAACTCTAATTCAAAGTTGGTTATTGAAGGTGATGGAAGCACTTTGGATTAATCACATACAGCCTAAACTGTGTGTACAAAAAACAATAGACTTCAATCTTCGCCTACCATGGACTACATGACCTATCTAAATATGATTGGTCATTAGTATGTACTTTTGTTTTTATTTAACTGAGTAATTGTCATGCATTTTATTTTATTATTGTTAACCATGTTAGTTGTAAAGCGGTTGTAAAGAAACTACGAAATGACGATGTCATCTCACGAAATTTGTCTTCTTAATGCCTTATTCAAATTTATCAAGGGGACTAATTGTTTTAACCATAGATTAGGTTGGATAATAACCAAATTATGTTGAGAGTTGATAGGAGCTGGAAAGGATGAGCAGTTAAAATTTTGGTGCGATGTATAACTGATAACCTGCTTACGTCTTATTACGACCTCAGTTCCTCGACAAGTCATAAATATGCAATCAAACTGCTAAAGAGCCTTGTTTTTATTTTGAATGACCCTTCTAATTAAGGTAAGTGGGTCACGAAATTAATTTATTATTACTAGTATGTACATACCACTCTGGTAAACCAGAAGTTTCAATTTTTTATTATATAACTCACCTGAACTTCATCATTAAGTGATGGTAATACGCATAGTGATTTAATCATATCAGGTTATGGAGTAAATTTTACTCTAACTGATCATACTACTGAAATGTTATTCAACGTTCATTTTATTCATGTTAAAAAACATTTTCATTCAAATGTTGGCATTAGATGTTAAGTAAGAAGGGAAAATCAGTTGATATATAGTTATGAAGCTTCAACGGACGTGGTGGTGGCTGGGACATGTATCACGCATACCGCAAAAACCGCCTTCATTGACGAGTGGTGTTATCTCAAGTAGAATTAGTCTGTGAAGGAGTCAGAGGTGATTAAATAAAAATACCCTATCCATCTTTGAGGTCAATAAATATTGACGAGAAACATGTAGGTAGCTGAAGATTGGTTCATTCATAGAGACCAGTGAATAAAGACTCTTGTTGAGATTGCTCAAAATCGTCTGCTCACTGTTGTCATCCTCATTCTTGAAACACAAAGCGCCCAATGAACGTCCCTGCTAGTTGAATTCAATCAGGTTACTTCAATTTCTCTGCCATTACTACCTACAAGTTGATCACGGAATTGATATCAGTTAGAGAACCATTGAAAACAAGCAGGGAGTACTGGACAGGTGTTTCATCCTAGTTTGGGAATCATCGGCAGTAAGCACCCACTGCCAGGGTTCTAACCCTGGACATTCCGGTTACAAGGCAAGCAAGCTCGTATAGCATTCAGCCACTGGGACCCGATTCAATGACTAGCCCATGAATTTTAACTTCTACCAATTCGTGATTTAGCGCGACCATTAATCAGGGTTATCGGCAGTGGGTGCATACTGCCTATGATTCCCAAAAACTAGGATGAACTAGGCTGTCCAGTACTCCTAGGTTTTCAATGGTTCTCTAACTGATATCAATCCGTGATCAACTCTTAGAAACAAAACTAATCCTTACAAACCAACTATGGAAAATTAATAACTTACGTCGGTCATTAATGTGTATATTCCATATACTGTGATTATTCCCAACTAATCAAAAACTTACCTAATTTTATGATCTTTCTTTGATTACCAAGTGTTCTAATAGACATTTGATAAAGATCTTTATTCTTGTCCAGTACAGCCAATCGACGATCAAATGAATTACCCAGCTGATTTAAACTGATTTTAAGGATTTCGTTCTTGAAGGGAAATGAAAATTTTACAAAGAAATAAATAACAACCCGTATGATAACATGAATTCAGTAGTATCTTTAACACAATATTTATTACTATTATTATAGTTTCCTTTAATTCCTACAGGAACATAGGGCTTCAGCCGCGCGTCTCCATTGCGTTTGGTTCTCTGCTACAGTCTTCACCTGGCTCCAAGTCTGCTCACACGTTTTCATCTCCTCTTCACATCACCTCCTCCAAGTCACCCTTGGACAACCAACTCGCTGCCTCCCTTTCGGTTTCCACTCGAGCGATGGCTTGTCTAGTGATGTCACTCACTTGATGGTTTGTTTCCTCAGAGTATGGCCAGCCAATCCATCTCCATTTGTTCCTGCCTATTTGTTGCACAATCGGTTCCTGGTAGGTTCGCTCCCAGAGATCCCTGTTGTTACCGAACAACACAATATTTAGTGGGTAATAACTAGCAGTCTAATCCAGGATACTCATCTCATCCTATTCAGGATTCATCAGCCGGATGTGTCTGTAGTCCCCACCACTTACCTTTTTAAACGCAAAACCATTAGGAGTGAAAATATTATCACTCACCTGGGATCAAAGATCCCAAACAGTAAAGGAACAAACATCAGCTGGATTCCACTGCTAATCACCATCAATAAAATAACATCATGATAATCCTTAGGCATTGTCAAAGCGTCCACACTAGAAGCCAACAGGTCAAAAGTGATCCAGCATTTCGGTCCGGTATAATTAACCAAAGAGAAATACAGAATTACCTTAAACAAACGTCTAGTACATCCTTAGCAGTTTGAAGATGAGGGGGACAATATGATGATTGAATCTGCATGAATCGTTTTACTAATTTGAATACTATACTATTTGACACTGTGTAGTATAACCAGTAAACAAATTATGTGGAATTACAAACCCCCAATTGTTCAACATATTAAAATGCAAGTAAGATTAAAATTCAAATTTAAATCACTATATATATGACGGATGACTGCGTGTAAACGGCGTGTTGTCATGACAACTTATTGCAGCGAAGTAAGGGTTTTCTGTCACTGAAATTTCACCCGTAAAATGTTTAAATAGAATTAATTTTTAATAAAATTGTGTAATATTTTAACGGGAGTGTTGCAAAATGTGAAATGCTTTTGTTGGTATGTTGGTCTGATTTAACTGTGGTACTCTTAAATGAATGCTGGTTTCAAGCGTTTATGTTACAGCTGAATTATGTCGAAATATTACTGCTATATATTTTTTCCAAAATGATTTAAGTTTTTTATAAAAGCTGTTCTTTTTTAACATAGATTCATTTTGTAAAGACTTCATTGGTCACATGGCAGTCACCCCTCCATCTCAACTTCATCGACTTTGAAAAGGCCTTCAGCAGACAACGTCGATCGAGAGGTGATTTGGAAACTACTTCGCTACTCCCAAGGGGTGCCACCGACAATTATACATCTCATCCAACAGCTATACGACAATGCTGCATGCCAAGTAATCCACAACGGGAAGCTCACGGAATCCTTCGAAGTGAGGACAGTAATACAAGCTGGCTGCCTACTATCGCCAATGATTTTCCTGATTGCAGTAGACTGGATAATGCGACAAACAGCGGGTAATGAGGAAACAGGCATTAAATGGACTCACACAAAAAACCAACTTGGAGGATCTGGACTTCACCGATGATATATGTTTGATTCCTCACAAACTGGAAGATATGCAAGCGAAAAGCAACAAAATGGCGATATAAGAAGCATCAAAGATAGGACTTCAGGTGAACATAGAGAAAACAGAGGTGATGAAAATTCCTGGCCAACACCATCAACAGCAACAACAACAACAGACAACAATCAGCATAAATGGAAGGAACCTGAAAGAAACAACCTCCTTCACCAACCGACCTGGGAAGCATCGTTTCAACTACAGGCTAACGGTACTGACGAGAATATCAAAGCAAGAATCGGAAAAGCAAGACAAGCTTTCACTACTCTCAAGTCTGTGTGAGGAGGTCAACAGCACTCAGCATCAAAAATAACATCCGGATTTTCAACTCCAATGTGAAGTCAGTCAGTGCTACTATACGGATCAGAGACTTGCACTGCGCGTCATAAATAGCATCTCAAACAAACTACAGACCTTCATTAACAGTTGTCTTCGCTCAATATCACTCAAGATCAGATGGCCAGCCAGAAAAGATCAGCAACAGAGATCTCTGGTGATGAGCAAACCAACACAGCAGGAACCGATTGTGAAATAAATAGGCAGGAAGAAATGGAGATGGATTGGCTGGCCATACTCTGAGGAAACAAACCATCAAGTGACATCACTAGACAAGCCATTGCTCGAGTGGGAGCCGAAAGGGAAGCGGCGAGTTGATCGTCAGTGCAAGGGTCACTTGGAGGAGGTCATGTGAAGAGGAGATGAAAACGTGTGGGTAGACTTGGAGCCAGGTGAAGACTCTAGCAGAGAACCGAACGCAATGGAGACGCACGGCAACTAAGCATTCTCGCGGTTATTTAGAGGGAAGCGCTGGTCACTTTCAGTCGTCTTGCATTTGATTAATTAAAACAAATCCCACAACATTCGTTTATTCTCCCTTTGAAGAGTAGTGAAAGCCATTGAACAAATGATATTCGCCTTCATAGAACTAAGCACCTTTTTAAAATCGAAATATTTCTGTATCGTAGATACGTAAGTGCTTTATCAGAACCTTGAATACATACACTGAATTTAAGTATTTTTTTATTGTGTTCGGTTTACTATCTTTATATTCAAATAAAACTAAATCTTGAATAATACTTCGATAACTTTTGAATTCCCCCCCCCATCGATTTTATCGTTTAAATTGTTTCCAATCTATGCTAAATATGGCGAAGTGAACATATTGTTCAATAGTTTCAATCAAGGTTAAAACTGTTATCAAAATAACATTAATTTGTAATGTGAATTAACTCAGAATAAATGAAAATTAATTCTTCTTTTTAAAGAAAAATAAACTATTACCGAATGTACAATTGGTTTCCCATCGCCTAACGCTTTTCCACTTGATGTGTCGAATAGATAAATAACTAAAGTATGAAACGAAAAACGAAATTACTAAATTATGTTACGTAATCAAATGTTTGCCTTTTACACAAATTATTTGAATAGATGTACATATATGTGTCATGAAAGCAAGAGACAGAATACACCCGTATGCCCAGACTAATTTTAATGAACTTTCTTGGTTTGTAGCCTAAAAACCCCTAAATAAAATGTCTAGTGAGGTTATTGCTGAAGAGTCTTAGACTGGGACGAAACGGCAGTTCAGTGCTCCTTATTTTTTCTTTGATTTTCCAACTCATTTTGATTCTTGACGAAATCGGTATTCAGATCAGAATAAGCTCATTTTAACTTCCTTATTTAATATTCATTTTATTTATTTATTTATTTTAGTTAATTTCTGAGGTTTCGCGCACTGTGGTTCTCTTTCAATCCAGAAGAACTAATAAGTGAAAGACAATAGAATTCTGGGGAAAGAACATCTACATGATGGTCATTACTGTCGAGAGTCAAGACGTCGTCATCATGGTAAGGGGTAGACATTTTTTGAAGTAAAGCGTGTTATGGTCAACAAAAGTTACATAAAAATGATGGTAGGTCCTATCAAGATATTATGATATTTAGCAGTGAAGATATGTGATGCGGTTTCTGCTATGAATGACTACTAATGTAAAATCCAGGCTTCTATCCCTGGTGAGTTCGCGGGTGTGCACTGCTGAAGGGTCCCAGATGATCTTCACGGTTTTGAGTGGTCGCTGATGGTTCGTGACGAAATCCACATTAAAATTAATCCAAATTCCCGCACATACCCATAATATAAAAACCAAACGTCAACTTATTGATGGCTACTAGATGGATTTCCTGTAGCAGCATTGAGAAGTCGTGATCAGTAGGGCACATCACGTCAGGATGCAGTGAATGTTTATTGAAGTCATTTGTTGAGGATAGCGCTATATGACGAATTGACAGAAGTCAGTACGCACGGGTCATTAAACTCCTATCCAAGTGGCTGGGCAGTCAAATTGTTTAGTCTCATAACCTGAAGTTCCCGAAATTTGGTCCCGAGTTGGGTCATGGGTGCGTGATGCTGAAAATCCTCAAACTAGGACGAAACAGCTATCTAGTGCTCCCTGACTTTCAACGATCTCTAACTGAGGTTGGTTCATGAGGAAATTCACATTAAAATATGACTAGTTATTAGTACGCACTTTTATTTTATACAGCTGGCTAATTGTCGCACATTTTGAAGTCAGCTGGTGGCTGGCGAGTGGCATTTCGTCGGAGCTATTCGGTCCAGTCAGTCAATAGGAAAATCTAAAATAAATTAAATAATTAATAAGACTAGTTGCACAAGAGGTGGCTTTCGTGGCCCAAGTGAATAACGCTTTGGCGTTCGGAACTATGGGCAGTGGGTTCGAGCCTCGATGGGAACACTATCACTCATTGGGGAATGCAGGTACATCAAGCTGACGAGTCCCAATTAGGACGAAATGCACATCCTGGATTCCACTCCCAGTCACTATCCACCAACTAACTTCCAGTTACATGTTCAGACATCGTCGAGGCGTCTGCACAAGGAGACAACATGCCAACCTGAGACCGAGAACTTCAGTCCAGTCAGTCAGCGGGAAAATCTCAACTGAATTAAATGACTGTCAAACATTCTTTTTTTTATTATTTTCACCCATGCTGGTTGTAAAGCAATCGTAAGCAAACTACAAAATGATACTATCTCGCAATATTTATCTTCTTAAAATTTATCAAAGGAGTTGACTAACCGTCAAAAAAATATAAATTGGAGAAAAATAAATCTGTCAAACTTTTACCTTTTTCATCTAATTTATCTTTAATTGCAATAGCATCATTACTGATTGTTAGAGAATCACTGTATAGCTGATCTGTATGCAGATTAGCATGTTTCGGTGAACAGATAAGGCGTAAATCATAATTATACACATAGACACTGGATCCATCAGCCAATGCAAAGTATCTGTCATTATAAAGAGTAATAACAATAATAATAATAATAATAATAGCTTTGTTCCCAACAGTATTTGTGGTACAGGTATGGAATTTTCAGCGTGCATTACAATATTGCATCTAATTACCTCATAAATTTTATAAGATTTTAAAAATAAAAAGCAACAACAACAAAAAGAAAAAGAGATAAATAAGAAATAAAAAAGAACAGCATTGCATTCACATATTTAAACAATGCACCACAGGGTATGAAATATAAAATTCGTGTGTAATAGAATATGTGAGCAACAATATAATAGTATCAAAGAAAGGAGAACAAAAGCTAATGGGAACTATTTGTTAGAGTGCCGCAGTAAGTTGATCGTGTCATACCTAACGGATTTCTCATCACATAACAGCTGTGCCAGACAAGGTATTGTGAAGTTTTTGTACTTGGTAGTCCTGGCATATAGGACTACCAAGTACAAAAATAGTAATAATAAAATTAATAGTAATAGTAATAATAAAATAATAATAGTAAATAATAATAATAATAGTAAATAAAAGTAATAGTAATAATAAAATTGATAAGTTTATGCTTCAGACAAACTTAGTCAATTGGCTACTTCTCAAGCATGAATAAATATACCAGGTAACTGTATACGGCAAAAACAAACGCGACAAAAGGAATGCAAAATTCATAAAGCATGAGAAAGCACATTGAAAGAAGTCTTCTTTTAGTTTACATTACTTAATGCGGGTACCGTCTCCAAATGGTAGGCGAACAGGAAATGACGAGTTAGGCGTTGGTCTGAGGGTAATGAAGAGGAAATGAAGACTTATGAGTGACTGCTGAGCCATCTAAAGTAGACCGCAGAAAACGGAGACGCGCAAATGAAGCCCTATGTTCTACTTGGAACCCAGAACATTATGATTATCTTTGGATCGATAATAATAATTTGCTTTATTCCAAAACAGTACTTCTGATACAGAATGGAATTCTCAGCACTTTTTCTACAGTATTGCATCCAGTTAGTACATTATCAATAAATAGAATTCTACATAGATTAAGGAAATCTCAGTTCATTATGACAAAAACATATTGGCATGTCGGTAGCAAAGCCAAAGTTGAACATTGTTTGAAGGTGTTAGTAAAGTAGGTGCTATCATATTTACTGGCGTAAGCGGAAGAAAGAAACAAAGCAGCACATAACGGAAGAAAAGAAAAGAGAGAGAGAAAGGGAAAAGAAAGAAAATGTTGTACCTATAAATGATATGAGTTGGAAAGACGAGATCCAGTTGTTCTACTGACTATTTAATAAGTTATAGGTATCCTGCCTAATGCTTTCTTTATCGCACAGAACACGAGCTAAGTAGGGTATGGTTGAGTTTTTGTACTTGCTGGTGCGAGCATATAGTTTTCTACATAGGTTTCTGGTTTTGCCTGATGAGACGCAAGGGGAGAATTGTGAGTGAAGAGGGTAGTGTGAGTTAGATAAAATGGATTTGGCCCATTTTTCACATGAGTCCATGTGCCTGTCAACCAGAATATTAACAAGCTGGTTAAGTGGCACGTTGCTTACCCTGCTGACAACCTTCAACATCCTGCGTAATATGATGTTATAGTCTTTCTTCAGTAGCCCTGGAAAAACTAAGGGGGAACAATAGAGAATAATAGGCAGAATGCGAGAGTTAACGAATTGTAGGAGTAAGGGTTGCGTTATACCAGAATGTTTTAACTTCTTGATGTAGAAGGTAAGACGAAATATTTTCTTAGAAATCGTCAAGATATGAGACGACCAGGAGAGATCAGAAGATAGAATGACGCCTAGGTATTTCTATTTCAGTGCCATCTATGTTGCACACCTCATGAGAGCCAACCAGTTTGTTTAGGTCAGATTTATGCCTAAAGGTGAAATTGACTGTTTGGCATTTGGAGGAGTTTAAGTTAAAACCGTTTTCCTTGGACCACTAGCTGATTTATGACAGAAAGCCATTTAGTTTAGAGCAGTCACTTTGACATTTGACAGGCAAAGATACAGTCAGGTTATCAGCATATTTGACAAAATTAATGTCATTTGAAGATGGTAAGTCATGTAGAAAGAAAGAAAAGGTAAGTGGGGAGAGTATAGCACCTTGGGGAACACCAGCTTCAGTGAGCGCAGCAGAGGAGGATTTAGTGAGGTATAGATAAATATATATCCCCATGGTTGAGTTTTGTCGGCTGAATGGTTTAACTGCGAAACATCCTCTGTCCTTCTAGATAAAGCATCTTCAGAAGAGACTTTAATATGAAGTGAACACATCTGAATTCTCCACTTGGTAACCTTGTTCGCTTAAATGTCCTCTATTGTTTAATAGCACAGCTGTCAATAGTGCCTTTATATCTTTGTTCTTTGATATAACTCTGTATCACATTGCACATTTTCTACCATTTAGTCAGTAACACCTATTCAAATGACTATACTGTCATGAAAGAAAAGAGGTATTCGGTTCAAATTCTATCGTAATTCAGGTTTAGATCCAAAAATAATAATAGTAATAATTTGATTAGACAACATTTGAAGCCTGATTTTGTGGAACTAGTCAAATTCGGTCAAAACTCACTGCCAATGATGGTTGAAGCCTCCAGAATATAGTTACGTTGAGTCAAAACTAAGAGGTGCGGTGAAGAAAATTTTCCTTTCAAAGAAGTCATCAACCAGGCAGCACATTCGTCTTCACATATATAATAAATGGGTGAGAAAGTTCGAGAACCACTTCCTATCAAATTATAACGAATAACAGATGGAAAATAAAGATTAAAAACCGTAATAATGACAAAAGACAGACAGGAATATTGGAGAAGAAAGGTAATCGGATGATGATAATAATAACTATTAAGAAATCTGACTATTTATGATGCCCATGGTTGAGACAAAGGTTGACCGTACTTCCTTTGAATACATAGTGTTCGCTTGAATTTTTGGCTCGCTAATACTTCAGCTATAATACCCAGGTGTCTTGATCTCACTCCTTGTGAAAGGTGTGATAGCATTTCGCTTAGGACTTTGAACAATTTTTTAAATAGAGCTGAGTATCCTGAGTTCATCAGATGTTCTGTTACCAAGCTATAGACACACATTCTCCCTTTGCTAGCCATGCTGAATAGTTTTCCCAAGAGAGTTTTACATACGGACGCATGGTGAGGACAACATATGAACTGATATATGGATGGTGAAGTGGCACAATGTGACAGCTTGTCTTTGACTCACTAGCCAAACAGTTTCTTAGAAGACAATGTTACTCGTAGGTCAGCAGTAAAGTATGTTTTACTGATAGATTTTGAAAGTGATTTTTGCAGAATTTCTGCTTTGATATCACTTTCGAATTAAAGATTTAGCAGCAGGACATTTGGGGAGGGGGGCAAACTAAACCTGTTTAACAGTTTTCTTTGGTTTCAGGTTCTTGTCTATATATTTTTTATTTTCGCTTACAGCTTGATTCCACACAGTACTTTTGGTAGAAGTATGGAATTTTCAGCATGGATATCGGTAGCCCAAATTTTACAGGCCGACCATAGATATCGGGTGTGCGTCGGCGGAGGATCGAACCCCGAACCATGTGCATGGTCGGTGAGAGTCCTAACCACTGTGCTACCGACGCACCATATCTCAGTAGAGGACCATTTTCTATCAAGATTATTCAGAGATCTTTTGGCTCTTCGTCAACAGATTCCTTGGTACATATCCCTAAGGAGGTAGGCAATCATAAACAGTTAATTTACTCAATAATTATTATTATCCGACTACGCTTCGTATCCAATATTCCTGTATATCTTTCGTCATTATTACGGTTTGTAATCCTTATTTTTGATCTGTTATTTGACCCACGATGAGAAGTGGTTCTGAAACTTTCTCACCCATTTATTATATGCGTAGACGAATGTGCAGCTTACTTGATAACTTCGTTGAAAGGAAAATTTTATTTGCCGCAACCGTCATTTTTAAATTTTTCTTATAATCTGATAACCATACTACGGGGTTTGAGAAATTAGGGATATAATATTAATAATAATAATAATCAAACCTACTTTTGACATTGGGCAATACAGGTCACATTGCACTCTTTGAGATCCATAATTGCAGGTGTATTGAAATTCTTTATACTAAGTAAAAAAATATTAAAATAAAAGCGGAAAAATCTCTTTAGTAATATTACTCATGACAAATATCAGTAGTAACTTCTGAGCTAGATAGTTGAATTGCTGAACGCTGAAAAAGCTGTCCATGAGAATAAAAATGCTTCATAAAAATAAATCATTCAACGCAGAGGATACAACGATAATGAGTGTACCCAATTAGGTTACAGATTTCCTCCATTATTATCATTTCAAACCAGTTATCCTTTTTAATAATGCACCGAATTTCCTAAGGATTTAACTAAAAGTCATGATGGATGAGGTTGTGAGTTCGCCTTACTGAAGTACATCGAAGAAGGAAGTATAAATTTCCTGGGGTCTTCTATCGTTATTCCATCCGGCGTTTCACTCCAATAGGAAAAATTCATTTTCTTAATTTGGTCTACTAAATGAAGTGATGAACAAATTTTTGGTAAAAGATAAACATACAAAAGATACTTTGGACAGACAATTAGACTCCAGAAGGTCTGGATTTCGCAGATGACTTATATTTAATGTCATACAAGCTCGAAGACTTACAAGCGAAATCCTACAAGCTGGCTAAAGAAGGAGCGAAGACAAGACTCCAAATGAACATAGAGTAGATGGAGGTGATGGAGATCACTAACTAACAGCAACAGGAAGAACAACCAGCACCAATTACCCTCAACAGGAGGGATTTGAAAGATGTTACTTCCTCCACTTTCCCGTCTAGGAAGCACGATTTCAACCACAGGTGAACAGCACGGATGAGGATTTCAAAGCCAGTCAGCCAGAATGGGAAAGGCAAGATACGCCTTCATCAACCTGAAACCAGTTTGCAAATCTTCTGCACTCCTCAGCATAAGGAACAAGATTCTGATTTTCAACACTAATGTCACTTCAGTCGATCCTCCTTTACGTATCAGAAACTTGGCCAGCACATTACGAAAAGCATTTCCATTAAGGTAGTGGCAGACTTTTATCAACAGCTGCCTTTACTGGTTCCATAGTGAAGATCAAATGGCCAGCCTGCAGGCCAGAAAGAATTAGCAACAAGAAACTCTGGCTGAGAACAAACTAATCAAGAGCTGATTGCTCAACAAATATGTAGGAGAAAATGGAGATGGATCGAGCATACGTTGAGGAGGCCGTCGAATGACATCTCGCGCGATACATGCGAGGGTGAAATAGAGAGGATCATGTGAAGAGATTGTGTGCAATCGTTGACCCAACTGAAGAGGACGGCAGAAAATAGAAGAAAATAGAGATGTGTTGATAAAGCCGTATGTTCCACTGGGAACCCAAGGGAATAATAATAAACAAGCAAACTGGTTTTTTTGTCGAAATATTGATTACCATGCCACGGATATACAACTCCGCATGGAATAAGCTGAATTCAGGAAAAGCAAATCATATGCTGATCGTGTTCTATCACTAAGTATCTAGACTTAACAAAGCGTAGAATAGCAGTCAAACCCCATACTTCAACTTTATCGATTCTGAAAACGCCTTCGACAGCATCGACCATGAAGTAATTTTCACACTGCTTCAACAATTTAGAGTGCCCCATATCTTTATCAACCTCATTCAGTTGCTACATATTGATGCCACATATCATGTAGTTTATAGTGGAGAACTCAGAGGAACGTTTGAAATGAACACAGGAGTAATAAAAGACCGCCTACTTTCGCCAATTATATTCCTGACTGTGGAGGACTGGATCAATAAAAATACTCTAAAAGATTTGGACTTCATGGATGATTTATGTCTAATTTCACACACATTCAATGACTTACAGGTGAAAACCAACAAGTTGGCAGGAGACGCTGGCAGCAAAGACAGGACAAAGAAAAGACGGAGATGATGAAGATACCCCGCTAGCCAACCACAACAAGTACCGGTCACCATCAACGGGAGAAATTTGAGTGAAAGGTGACTTCTCCCACTTATCCGTGCAGCATCGTTTCAACAATAGGAAGCATGGATGGCTGACTGGCTGGATGCAACATAGAACTTGGAACCAAAGTGCAGCAGTTCGAGTTGCCACGTTCCAAAGAGCACACAAAGGTAGACAAGAAGATGAGTGAAGAGAATCAATAGAGTTTTGACAAGTATAAGAGTGAAACAGAATGAGTAATGGTAGAAGGGAATATGAAAGATTGCAAAGACTGAATAAATCTGCGTAAGCCATTGACAACGATTTTGAGCCATGTCACCTATTGTCTGTCTCCAGCCATTGATTCTTACAGTCCCGAGGGCCCCAACCCGGAAGTCTGTATCTCCCTACCTGACTCAGTTTAGCTGTCAAGGAAGGATTTCATGGATTGATTGATGCCATGTTTTTGTTTGGCCACCACTTACTCTTTTCCAACCTGCACCTATATCAGGGGGTAATGCCCGTCGGAGTGGGGGAGGCGATGGTTAGGCATGCGCACCACGTCACCTAGCCATCTCAATCTATGTAACTTTATAGCCTCTTCTCTTCGATTGATTTTCCCTCTTTGCCCAACACTCTACGCCTAACGTCAACATTACTTACCTTATTATACCATCTAAGGC
Source organism: Trichobilharzia szidati (assembly GCA_944472155.2). Lineage (NCBI taxonomy): Eukaryota > Metazoa > Platyhelminthes > Trematoda > Strigeidida > Schistosomatidae > Trichobilharzia > Trichobilharzia szidati. The sequence goes on along the minus strand of OX235272.1, from coordinate 19,786,385 downwards.
GAGAAAGAGATCGTAAATATCTGTGGTCAAAAACAGACAACCTTTTCATGGATGAGGATGTCAAAATCAGAATCGGGAAGGTTAAATAGACCATCATCATTGTGAAATCAGCTTGGAAATTTACTGCACTCAGCATGATCAGCAAACTTCTGACTTTCAACACATGTTTAGTCAATTGTTCTATATAGTTGAAAGACTTAGCTATCGAGTCACAGAACGCATTTCCAATAGTTTGCAGACTTTAACCAACAGCTGCCTTCGTTCAGTACTGAAGATCGTGTGACCAGAAAAGATAAGCAGAAAGTAACTGTGACAATGCAACGTACAACCTATTTTCTAACAAATATGCCAAGGAATATGGATGTGGATCGGACACACTCTGAGGAGACCGACCGCTGAGTGATATCATGCTCCAGGCTGTCGAATAGAACCTGATTCAAAAACGACGGTTTTAGTCCGATACTGACGGTGACATGGTGGAGATTGTGTGAGCAGGAGGTGAGAAAAAGAACTGTAGAGATGAGAGTAGAACGGAGAAGTGCTCCTGAAGCCCTATGTTTCACTTGGTGCCCAATGAGAACGCTAATAAAATAAAATAAACGCTAATAAATAACAAAATGATGTAAGAGGAAGAAATTTTTACAGATAGAATTGACACTCACTTGTAAACATAACATTGTGTAACTGTAACTACAATGAAATAATTATAACCGAATGACATTTTTGATACACGATCACGAAATTCCAATCGTTCAATGGATTCATTGTGTAGATTATTTACGACAATTGTTTTCTCATCTGTTACACACGCCTCATAACCATTCCATTCACTTCGTCTATTTATAATCTGTCCATTAATTATTCGACCATTTCCACCAGCACAGGCTATTTGTGTACCATCAGAGGACCATTTTATGCTTAATATACTACCGGTTTGTGTTTTCTCCAAGTTATACATCCACTAAAAAGGGAATAATTAAACAAATTTATATTTCATTTGTTAGATTTCACCACGTATAGACATAATTTGGAGACGTCATTGAAACCGAGGGAGCACTGGACTTCTGTGTTGTCCTACTTTAGGACTCTTCAGCACTGCGCATCCACGACCTCATCAGCAATCAAACTCGAGACTTTCAGTTCATGTGGCTAAGTTCATGGATGATTCGGGCCCTTGAGCTGGAATTCAATGACCCATGAATTGTAACTCTTATCCTCTCATGATATAGCCTTCGACAAGCATCCACTTCATCATTGACCCGGTGCACTCCAGAGGTCACAACATTAGAATACATCTTCAGAATATCCATTCAGCAGTCATCAACCGACTGGCGACTGATATTCAGACTATAGGATTTGTGCCAGGTGAGAGTCTCTGTGGAAACACTGTCACTCACTGACAGTCCAAAACTAGGACAGAACACGAGTTCTTGACTTCACTGCTAGCCACCATTAGTCAAACAGCATCTAGTGTATGTGTGCTTATAGTGCTTGTACTAACATTTTGGCTGAATTTCTAAAACCATTACTAACCAGCTTAGATGTATGGCTGAATGAATGATGTTTTCCATGAATACTTATATCAGTAATACATATGGTCTTCCTACTAGGAAGCTTATCAATAAACTCACACGACTCTCTCAAACAGAAGCAAGATTCACTAACCATCGGATTTTTAACAATTGATGTTTAAAAAATCATATAATTCCAAAATATTTACCCATACGTACTCCAATTAATTCAAGAAAAATAACATCAGCAGCTGAACATATCAGTACATTATGTCTAAGAGAAGAGCTACATCGAATTACTGTGAAACTAAATAATATACCAAATGAAATCAAAAAAACTCAAACACAAACTCAAATGTATGGTCAATGACAAAGATTATGTAATTATTGTTGAAACATCAAAAAAGCTAGAGAATCAGCATTAAGAAAATCAAAAACCACACAAATCAAAAAATTCAACAAACTAATTGAAGAAAGGAACACAGCAAATGAAATTGATGTCAATGCTTCATCCTCTATCGACAGAACAAAGTGGGTGATCAACCTCTCATCAAGGGAACTAAGCTCTAGTGAGATAAAAGTACTGGAGAAAGGACTAAATTTCAACGTAACAGTTAATAAATTAAAACCAGAGGATGTCATTCCTAACATAGAAGTAGCACTAGGTTCAATAGATAAAACAACAGCAGTAGAGGTTCGAGCACAATGTGCATTAACCCTAAAAGAATCAAAAGAAGGCAATACTTCTACTAGTCAGCGGTTCATTTTCAATGGTAAGTAAGGTAGTTAGAATTCTCCAACTTTATATATAAGATAATTGTGTGAAGCCAAGATTTTTTAGCCTAAAACCAGTGGTTTAATTCTCCTAAATTAAATCCCTATTTTAAAGGAAAAATGTATTCTTTCCACTAGAAAATTTACTAGATTACCTTTCGAAAAATGCTTCATTAACTGAATTTCTTTCCTTCACATTCCCCAGTGGAACATAGGGCTTCAAGCTAGTGTCTTGAAGTTTCTGTAGCAGTGTTTATTTTACAGGATGGGGGTTGCTAGTCTCATGCCCAACCTATCCTCTTTACCAGAATTATTTCTGGTTCAGCGAGGTAAAGGAGTGCGCCGGCTGAGGATCGAACCCCGGACCATGTGCATGGTCGCCGAGCGTCCTAACCGCTATACCATTGACGCACATTAACTGAATTACAATCATATAAATAACGATCAACGCATAGTTTTTAAATAATTAATATTTTTAATAAATCAGTGACTTTAGTAGTTTGTCATGTAATGACAGAGCAGAGATCTTCTATTTCCAAGACACGTTTCCCTTCTTCTTCTTTTTTATAAAATGATTTGTAATTAAGGACGCCCAGTTCATTTTAGATACAAAATGATCGCTAACTGATTCTCAACTGAATCTTTTTTTTATGAACTTCTATTGTCAAAAGGTTATGGCATAAATCATAAATGAAGGTTCATGCACCAAATTATGCGATGCCGAAATACAGAATTGTATTTATTCCAGAAAATATCAGAAAAGAAAAAAAGTAGTAAAACAAAGTTAACTATTGGAATGATAGGAAGCATGAATTGTCATAATTGCGCATAACTGGGCAAAGACATTCAACCTATCCAAGAATGATTTTGAATCCTATCACTTACGATGGATAATTATCACTATTTCGTGTTACCCTGCAGAAAAAATCTCTAAAGATATCAGTAGCTCAGTGTGCATTGGTTGATTTAGAAGATTGGTGACATTTTATAGCCTACCTCTCTCTCAATTCTACTCGCCATTTCTTATTGCTTGAAAAATTTTGGGTTCCATCATAGAATAATTTCATTTGATAAAACACACAGTTATACCGTATTAAATAAATAACTTTGTATTTCTGTGCGTTTTATCGAAAAAAAATCTATCCTTTTATGGAATTATACTCGACTACATTCCCCAAATTCTATTCTTATATCAGTTTCCTGACAATGTTTCGGAGTCTTTTAAAAGTTAGATTCCGGAAAGTTAACCATCTTTTACTGAAATAATAAGTTGAAAGTCAGAATGAACATCTTTGGCAAATACGGTCATCACTGTTCGTCGAAGGAACAGTTGTTATCTCTTTACAGAACAGCTCTTAAAAGAACATAGGTGTGCCCCACTAAATGAGGTATAGTTCACAGATATTTTTCCCATCCTCTTGTTAAATGAGTGTCAAGCAGATCAGGTGTCAAAATTGAAAGGAGCTGAAAATTGCTCCCCTACACTTAGCGAAATTCAAAAATTCCAATGGTCTAGAATTCATAAAATTTTAGAATTATACTTTAACATTTTATTCTAAGATGCATACAACACTTCATGGCCTATATATAACCAGTTTATGAAAAGAAAATTTTTATTTTCAGGGATGCACAATTTAGCAGTCAATCATCCTATGAACTGCTGTAATATTCAAAGTCTGTAGACAAAACTACGAAGTATTACATAAGTTTTACAGTTAGAATATGGAATAAACAAAAGAAACGAAAATGCTGTCAAAACAAAAAAACAGTATTTCAAAGAACACAAATGACGATTCCCGGGAGAAAAATGGATAGTTCCTTTTGAAGCAAATAACTGGAACACGAATTTTCTGAGTTTTAAAATATAAAACTTTGAACTTAAGGGAATAAGAATTCCTGCAAATCATCAGAAAAATTAGTCAGAACTTTGTCATCCGGAAAAATTTTTAAAGTGTCAGTTTCCCGAGTTGAATCAGACTCAGCACAGTGCTGACTAGTGACCCACTAGTTAAAGATCACATGCCTTGGCAGGTTAGCTATATCCCTTCGTTACATAATAATTATAATAGTATCCACTAACCTCCTTAATAAGTTTCTCAAGTCTTTACCCACGTCCATATGTACACACAAACGAAATTATCAATTGCACATGATATCGAAGCAGAAGAACTAGTTCTACTCAAAAATGATGCAATCGAACAAAGACTGGACATGAATGATAACGGTAACTAAGGGTGAAGGAAACAAATTGGATGGGTTCAGTACTTATCACAATCAATGAAAATATCTCAACAGCCTAGAATCACTATGTAAATAGCATACATAAATTCGATGTCGTAGAGAACTAAAGCAAATTTTTCAACGTGCAGGTTAGCACAAATATGCCTCAGTTCAAGACATCACACTCCGTAAGAACACATTGGATAGGAGAAAAGAAATGCACGGAAGCTACAATAAGAGGAAGTGCATGAGGGAAATAATAATCACTGAAAGTTCAGAAATCGAAACATTCTTAAGAATCATTCTACTAATATTGTGACTGATAGATTTATAAAACTGACCAACCCTCTCTGACATTAATGGGAACAAATACATCTAGTAATCTACTATTAGAGGGGAATTTCGAGATTAAACATTTTTCAGATGTTTTTCTAAAGATGTAGCCAGACCTGCACAGATGCTTATCTGTAAACTACGAATACAAGCTTCATTTTACCAGACTCACACCTAAAATCCCCTTAATTCTGGGTAGTTTAGCCCTTCTCCAACATGTTCCACAAAAATTTATTATTTTCATAAATCAACAATAATAATAACGCATACTTGGAACTTACTCCAAGCTTGTCACATAACACAATGGTTGTATATGTTCCGACAGCAAACATTTGACCATCCGGAGACCAAGAAAGTGAAGTAACCGGATATTCAAAAGGTGAACTTGAATATAAAAGCCTTCCGAAACTGTCCCACACCTAAAGTATGTAAAATCGGTGCTACTTACCTTATATTTGCAATCCTCTGAACCAGAAATCAGGAGGTCACATATTGTATTCCAATCAACTTTTAGGATAACACCATCATGAGCTTTCCACTTTTCAAAATAAAATTAGTAAGTGTTTGATTAGCTTACTGCAAAAGGTTTAGCATTCGCTTGCAAGGACTGTATTACCAACTGTCTGTCGAGGGAAAATAGCATTACGCTTGAATTAGTTCCCCAAGCAATTGAGTAAATTGGGAAACCTATTTGTTGTAAAGTACACGTTGCAAAATGCTGAAGCATGCATACCATGTTGACACAGAGTAGATCTCAACATTCCACTTCGGGACCAAATTTTTATTTGGCCATCTTCTCCAGCTAAATGATAAGTGTTATTTAGAAATATTTACTAACAAGTAGCAAAGGATGTTCCATCATAATTCCATTTCACTGATAAAACTGCACCCTGATGAGCATCCGATGTTCGTTCTATTCTTCCGCCTTTTGAAACAATGTGGCATTTGCCTGTTTGATTTATAATATCACGGAGAATTTTTACCGTCTGTTCCTCCAAGCAAGAATATTTCATTCGCCGAAGTAGCTTTTGGAGTGGTTTTTCCTTTTTGTCTGGGAAGCCAATCCATATCAGTAGGAAATACATTTGCTGGCAGGTTAAACAGGTCCACTACCTGCTGTGATGTCAAGTTCCAACATTTAACTGCTCGGTCATCAGCAATAGAGATAATTTCTTCACAAGACATCCAGTCAACAGAACTGGCCAAATCTTTATGTATACAATGTTAAGGAAATAGTTTTCAATGAAGTTAAGTTATATCCAATACGTAATACCGGGTATTGGATATAACTGAACTTCTACGAAAACTATTCCCTACCAGCTACCCTAATAAATCTTACTAACAGCCTTGAGCGGCTAACCAGAATTAAGAGAAAATTAAAGCCGTAAAACAGTTATCATAGTAGTCCCAGATCTGTCTATATTTCTGATTCTGTTCTTAACTCCAACTCAAAAATTCAATCATTCCAATGGACCAGTCATCCTGTCAAGCATTCCCAGCATATATATGTTTTAGTGACTTCAGTTCATAGAGTCATCAACCACATTTTCTAGACTCCTTAGGCGAATCCAAAACTAAAGGTATAATTATAATTATACCTTGGTATACATACTTGGTATATATACCAAGTAACTTAAATTACTTGGTTAAACCTCAAATAAAAAGTTTTGAGAAACATTCAGAAGCAAACCAATGCAAAACTCTTCGAGGGATTGCCTCGCTTTTCCCCACAAAAAACCCTAAATTATAACTTGGGAGTATATTCCCGAAATTTCCCTTGTAACACAAATTGATTGTCAAACGTCATGTACCGGAGCGGCTAGTATGATCTAAATTAGCCTTTTATTCAATGTTCTTGTGGTAAAAATAACAGTCATAAGAAGGATATGAAATGCCTCTTCATTCGTTAGTATCTTCAACTTCATGATTGAATGAAACACAGCGACTGCTATAGTAAACCTAATTCAATGTGGTGAATACAAACAAATGGCCATTTCAACATTCAATATCCATGTCAAATATTCATATTAATAGTGTGGTCATTATAAACGACATAAAGTGTAAAACACGATTTTTGTTAGCTTCTTGTATGGTTTAAACAATATGCATCAACTTAATTGAGAGTTAGTGCATACTAAAATTGTTAATCGCGACAGATAGATAGACTGTATGATAAACAGCCAATCAATATTATGTGACCTTTTTTGTCGCGATTATTGGTCAATTTATTGTAACTCTCACCACGTGATGACCTTGAATGTTCCTTTTTGTCTGTCACTCTATTCTTGTATACATGTAATTAATTGACTGTTCATTTTGTCCGTAGCTTCAATACTGTTCGGTACGTTTTTATCCTATTTTTGTAATGACAGTCGATTTGTACATTTTTCTTGGTGTAATTGTCTGATTTATTTTATGTTTTAGAAACAGATAAAGTTAAAGTCAAGTCATTCTGTTTTAACTATAGTTAAGCCCAGACTCTGTGTCGTCAGTATTGGGGAAGGACTAAATCTGTAGGACAAAAATAATCCTACAAAGTTTCGAACAGTATTGCAGACGAAAGTTTCGAACAGTAATGGCAAACGAAAGTTATGAAACTATGCCGTCGTTAACTCCACAGTTAGAAAAGAGTAATGAAGCTGATTTCCCTGGAAGCAACGAGAATAAATCACGCTATATGATAGAATTGGAGCTAGCGAAATTGCGCATAGTCCAAAAAGAGAAAGAAATGGAATTAGAAAGATTACGACAAGGTAGTCGCGAACGTTCTTGTCACAATAAATCGCCTTACAAACCTTCTACTTCTCATAAAGTCGCTGTATCTCATAATGATGAGTTCGCCAGAGGCATATCTAAGTTTCTGGACATGCTTAAATGATATCAATATTTTAAGATGTATGCCGATGAACTTCAGTGTTGGATCAATGAAAAACTGCAAACCTATGCAAACGAAGATTTTAAAGAACTCAGTAATCTTCAGTTGAAAAAACAGAAACATCAAGAGCTTGAGTTCGAAGTAACAGTTCATGCTGAAACACTCTCAGCTCTGGATTCTGCGGGAGAATAAATGATTGGTCAGGGGTACTACGCAACAGATATTATCAAAAACCGTCTTGATGAATTGCATGCCCTGTGGGAAAGGTTTATGGCTATTTTCAGAGAAAAATCACGTTTTATTAACCTAACGCTTAAATTTGTCCAGTTTCCACGCCAAGTCGACGAGATACTTTTCTGGATACGTGAAAACTAAACTTACGTAACATCAGAGGATTTAGGTCAAGACTTGGAAGATGTTGAGACACTTCAAAAGGGGCTTAATGAGTTTAAAAAAGATCTCGAGAATCAAGAAAGTCGTGCAGAAGACATCTATCGGAAGGCAGATGAACTTCTAAAAGAGAAATTTCCTGAGGATGCCCTAGTCATAGAAAAGTTCAGAGAGGTCCGCGAAGCTCTAGAACGTCTGAAGGGTCTGACTAGAAAACGACAAGAAAAGCTCCTGGAAGCCTATGAGATACGGCGCTTCTTTAGAGACACAGATAAAGCTATATCGTGGGTGAATGAAAAGTCCATTCCTTTATCCATTGAGGACTGTGGTCGTGATCTTGCCTCAGTCCAAGCCTTACAAAGGAAGCACGAAGCATTAGAAAGGGATTTGACTGCCCCAGATGAAAAGATTGTTCAACTTGGAGATGATGCTAAGGCGCTTGCACAGAAGCATCCTGATTCGCAAGAAACTATACAAGGCAAGTATGACGAATTAATTACTGCATGGGATAAGCTGAAAAGTCAGGCTGTAGGTAGGAGAGGTAAACTGGAAGAGTCATTCAAGATGCATCGCTTTTTGGCTGACTGGAGAGATGTGAGTATCTGGATGAATGACATGAAGGCGTTAATATCGGCGGATGATTTCGCAAAGGATGTAGCTGGTGCTGAAGCCCAAGCAGAACGACATAAGGAATACACCGCTGAGATGAATTCTCGAGCTGACAGTTTCGATACATGCATGCAAGAAGGCCAGGCATTACTAAGTGTTGGCCATCCCTGTAGTGGAGACATAGCTGCTAAACTTTCCACCCTTGAAAGAGAGAGAGCCTCCTTGATGCAGTTGTGTGAGGAAAGACGTGAACAGCTAAAACAGTGTATGGGCCTTCAGTATTATTACTGCGACACTAAACAGTCGGAATCTTGGATTGGTAAGCAAGACGCCCTCTTAGAAATAAAAGATGTGGGAGACTCACTCGATTCTGTGGAAGCACTCATAAAGAAACATGAAGACTTCGAAAAGTCCCTTTTAGCACAAGAAGAAAAGATGCGACAACTTAATGAATTCGCTGCAAACTTAATCGAGTCAAACCACTATGCGGCTGCACAGGTTCATGAGATTCAGGAAGGTCTTAAAAATAGACGAAATGCATTAAAGGAGAAAGCTCAGAACCGCCGTCAGCGTCTTGAAGATTCCCACCGTTACCAAATGTTCGATAGAGATGCAGATGAAATGCAGTCATGGATATCAGGAAAACTTAGAAATGCACTTGATGAAAGTTACAAAGACTCCACGAATTTGCAAACAAAGGTGCAGAAGCATCAGAATTTCGAGGCAGAAATACATGCGAACCAATCCCGCTTTGAAGATATTAAAAAGACAGGTCAGGATTTTTTAGATGCAAACCACTACAACTCACCAGAAATAAAAGTAAAGATTGAACAGTTGGATGAAACTTGGTCTCATCTCGTAAATGCCATGGGAGACAAGAAGAAAAATTTAGATCAAGCAAGTAGGCAACAACAGTTCGCTCGCAACATAGAAGATGTCGAGTTATGGTTGAATGATGTTGAAGCTCAGATAGCCTCAGAGGATGTCGGTCGTGATCTAAACGGTGTGATGAACGCACAAAAGCGGCACAACTTGCTTGAATCTGATGTAGCTACTCATCGTGAACGTATAGATACATTCAAAGTCCAGGCTGACACGCTTGCTGCAGAAAGTCATTTCGACGCTCCTATTATCCATGAAAAACAAAGACAGTTAGCCCAACGTTACCATGACCTGCAAATCCCTCTAAGTCAACGTTGTGAGAAGTTAAGAGATGCCCTTCCCTCGGACACATCTTTGCAGCTTGAATATGGTGACTATAGTGAGCTGATGAAATTACTAGTCGATTGTTGTAAAGATTTTAAAGCACATTCGCTTAACCAAATTGAATCAGAAATGTGGCATCAGTATGCTGAAAGCTTCACTACTGGCTCAGTAGCCACTCACAAAGATGCCTTCAGGTTATGGGTTAAAGATAAGAACCCTGTTGTTGAAAAGTATATTGGGTTTATAGAGTCATACCGTGATCCCTTTGGTGTTCGTGCAAGGTTTGAATCATTTGTCGCTGTTGTAAATAGATCAGTGTCTAAAAGATTCCAACGACTTGTGAATAATGCTGAAAGTTCCTTTGAATTGCAAGTTGGGCTTCATGAACTGATGGGATATAGTTCTGGTAAACTGTTTCGACGTGATTGTTATGGAAAACGAAATTTCCACACGAAAACTACTGAATATGTCATAAATGCAGATCTTGTAAAAGGTTGGTGTGAAGCAGGAGAAACGTATGACAGCAAGTTTTCAAACCTTTCATCTGTAATAGACAAGTGTCAAGCTGAGTGCGTTGGAATTTATTTATCTGATTTACCTCTTGTTCTGGAGCAGTTCGGTTTGAATACCAACTGTGCTCAAGGCGATGCCCCAGATGCAGTCTATATTAATTGGTTGTCAATGATTCCTTCAGTTGTAACTTCCATGGAGTTTTATTCTCCAGCAGAAAATGCTGATGACATTGGATCATGGTGTCAAGCACATTATTGTGCTTGTTATGCGATTCTGCGAGTTTTGATTGAAGCTGACGATTCTATGGGACGTACACATAAAGTAGTCGGTGAGGACGATGCATCTGATTTGTGTATTTCCTTAGTTCCAAAAAGGCTTTTAACTGCGGCTCGTTCAGCAATTGGTGAATTCTTAAGAAAATTACAGTATTACAAAGGTAAAGAGAATGCTATGTATGGATATGCTTTCTTCCAACACTATAGTCAATTACTTCCAAAATATTTGACTGATTTGCTCTGGCATAAATGGCTACGTGGATATCTTCTGATGCTGCAAAAAAGATCTAAGTGGTTGGATATAAAGCACAACCTACAACCTGATGATCTCGTCTTGGTTAACAGTGCTGACAAACAGAGAGGTCTCTGGCGAAAGGCTATAGTTAAGCAGATGTACTATGAACAAGATGGCCACGTCAGGACACTGTGTTTGAAAACTTCAACTCAAGAAGTGGAACAAGATATAAAAAGCGTACGAAAGGTCAACGTGGTGATCGTTCGCGGGGAGTGTTAATCGCGACAGATAGATAGACTGTATGATAAACAGCCAATCAATATTATGTGACCTTTTTTGTCGCGATTATTGGTCAATTTATTGTAACTCTCACCACGTGATGACCTTGAATGTTCCTTTTTGTCTGTCACTCTATTCTTGTATACATGTAATTAATTGACTGTTCATTTTGTCCGTAGCTTCAATACTGTTCGGTACGTTTTTATCCTATTTTTGTAATGACAGTCGATTTGTACATTTTTCCTGGTGTAATTGTCTGATTTATTTTATGTTTTAGAAACAGATAAAGTTAAAGTCAAGTCATTCTGTTTTAACTATAGTTAAGCCCAGACTCTGTGTCGTCAGTATTGGGGAAGGACTAAATCTGTAGGACAAAAATAATCCTGCAAAAATAATCCAGATTTGTTGCTGAGGTGGATGATATTGAATCAGTTGTGTTCTCTGAGCTGGTTAATGGATAAACTGCGAAGGTTTCGTAGCGTCTCCAGACAGTAGTATCTTCAACATAGGTTTAAGTATGAAATGAACTCACTGGAATTCTCAGTTAGTGATAAATTCATGTCTCCTGGCAACCATCTTCGCGACATGTTGTTGATTAACATCCCTACTGATCATTTTTATTTGAGTTCCAGCTTTATTGTCGGGTGTTTTGCTTTTTATTATCTAGTAATTTTGGTCTGCATCAATGTTTGTTAATAGCTGTCTCACTGGAGTACCGGGCTTCTATAAATCTCCAGGCACTTTTGTAATTTTCCCTATTTAAAATTTCCACATTAACCCAAGCGAATTCGTGTCCACAATTATCTGCATGCATTGATATGAAAGAATTCAAATGAGCTCATTTTATACAAAAGCCTGGGCTGGTGTCCTGTAGGACTACGAGAGCTTCGCAATTAAATCAATCAGCTCAGTGAACTAAATTTATTTCTTTTTGGCTTTAAAGTGAGATTTCCTGATTCTTGGTTAACTTCCGTGGAATTTTTCCTGCCATTAGACTACTGTATCTTTGGTTGACTCCAAGGGGATTGGTACGGAAATCGGAGATCTTTGGTTTTCTTTCTTCAGTGTGCTAGGGACGTATTGTGGAGTTTGCCACTGATAATATCAATCAGTATTATATAAGTAATAGTAATAATTTGTATTTCGTATAAACTGGTTCTTACAAGAAATGCATGTCATTTTTACAGACACGATTAGTTACGTTATGAATTACAATCCTGAAGAATCATAAATTAGCACTTTTCCAAAAGTTTAATTTGATCGTTTATTGTACTAGCAATCAGAACAGGTTCTTATAAATGTTAAACTAAGGTCGCCATCAGAGTTCTGTGACAACCCAAACTTCGTTCCGTTTCATGCTGACAGCTATGGCCAACCAGCAAACAGCGTATTTCCGGGTAAGCGCTATGCTGCCACGCCATTTAAAGCCATTTCAGGCAGAGGAAAACGTCCTGGGAAACTGCAAAATGGCATAAAACACAATTATGGATATTATGTCATTGAAAGTACACTAACAAGATATATACAAGAAGGAGCTGGAGACTCCTTAGAATGGTAGTATACATTTGCAATGTTTAGTGGTAACCATATTGGTCCAAGCATAGAAACTATGAAGTTTCTGATGAAAACATAGCTTTGTTCAAATTTGTTATTGTAGCCTTTAATTCCTACAGGAACATGGGGCTTCAGCCGTGCGTCTCCATTGCGTTCTGTTCTCTGCTAGAGTCTTCACCTGGCTCCATGTCTGCTTACACGTTTTCATCTCCTCTTCACATGACCTAACATTGATGTTATTGTTGCATTTTTTCCACGAGAGCAATCAGACTTTAAGCAAGTAACAAATATGAGCAAAGAGTAAGTTCTTGATTCAATAAAGGCCTATGTAGTTAAGATAAAGTAGAGTATAATAGTGCGTAAATGAAAAGATTATCGTCAGGTAGATAAGTGATACTTCAGTGAGAGGTGAATTCAAACATCTAGGAGATTAGGTCCCGTAGGACAAGGTGACCTGTAAGATGCCTCACGAATTTCTGTAGGGCCCATGGCATAGCACCTTGACAAGAAGCTGAGCAGGCTTGTTGATGGCAGGTGCAAAAGCATTTTTTAATAGTTTAGGTCTGTGCAACCAGTTTTCCTTTTTGTCAAGGATCTAGATTCATGTTTAATTCTCGAGCTGTCAAGAAATGCATGTTGCTGTCCTACAAATTGGAACGATTCACATTTGTGACCAACATCATATCCGTTGATCAGCATGCGCCACCCTCCCTCTTTTTTGATGCTAAGCTCTGAGATTTTTCGGCAATAACTGTAGTATTGGTTTGGTAGGGATTTTGTTTAATTGCATGTCACCTCATGATGAAATCCTCCATGCAATAACTGTAGTTGCAGCATTGCGTTGCTTTGAGCCCGTCCCAATCTATCGGCTTGAATATATCAAATAGTGTGGAGATAAATTTGATGTCACAGAAATCAAATGAAACAGAGTTGTGGGAAAAGTGAAAGGAACACAAAGAAATACAGTATGAAGGCCAGAAGTAGTAATTTACGGATGATCTGTGTAAATGGTGCGTTGAAGATAAGGTGTACATTATTTTGCTGTAAAGCGGTACCAAATTCCCAAGAAACATTCCTTTACCAAGTCTTCGTCTTCGACCGTTACAGTACTCCTGCCATCAATAAAGTTGATCTCTTCACATGTTACTCATCCAGTGTAGTCGAAAAATGCGATAACAATAATAGATGTTGGCAGATTAAGAAAGGAAAACCTTCTTACAAACAACTAGATAATTAGATTAAATAATTAAAATGTCAGTCAATGAAGATGAAAGGGAGTTGGGAAAGTGAGACATATATATTTCCTATCTATGGACACAATCTATGTGATGCCTCATGATTACCTAGCCACCAACTAAAGCTTTCCACCAAAGGTGTAGTAGCCACTGCTGCTGGTAAAGTCCTCAGGACAGTAATCTAAAGGCGAAAAGAAATGGGAGCACTGTTGAGTCTTTGTTGTTTATTGTACAATTCTTCGAAGCTTGCCACGAAGAATTCCGTAATGACCACTGTTTGAATGATTATGGTCATTTCGAAATTTGAAAGACGATGGCAGTTAAGTGTGGCCCTATACACTTAATCTTTCGTCATTTGGCTAGTTCCAGAGATATATATCCCCTCTTGTCGGAAGTCTTTTGACCCTATCTAAAAGGTTTGCGTTGCTTTAAAGTAACTGGTAGAAATGATAATATGCGTATCAGGCAAAGGTTGTAGGGGATCTAAGAAATTCATCAATTCAATTACACCTTATCGAATTCTCTTTCAAAGGTCAATTTTTTATCTGTGCAGATAAAATCACACTGCGGACGACTGAGTTTTCAAATAAGAAGAGTAGGTTGCTGCGTTGTCACGTGATTATGTACTCCTATCTTTTCTCCCTATACTATTGTATAAACGGCACCATTTTTACGCCGACTTACATTCAATATTTAGCAGTTAAAATATGACCCGACAGTGTGCGAAGGATAAACCACTGCTTATGTCCACCTCCATGTGAGTATACCCCTTCAATTCTCCTATGGAACTAATTACACTGAACATCGTATGACCTCCAGAAACGCGTAGCTGAACACTACCCTGTTTGGATGATGAAAGGCGAGTACAGGATGTTGAAGTCCTCAATTCACGGACACCTAGAATCAGGTCATTCAAATCCCTCATTTATCCTTTAAAGTTATCTACGAGTCCAAATTCAGTCACCCTAAAAACACACTTAGACAGTCGCTAACCTTAAATTCTCCCTTCATTAGTTGGAATGGTATTAAGAACTAAATTTTAGGTGGGCCAGGATAAAACATGAGCTGGCAGAGCACAGTTTTGGCAGGATGGAAAATCACAAACCAATCATGAGAGTTATTTTCGGCTTACGACGGCCGAAAAATGAGCTCGAATTCGTTCCAACAGAGTAATTAAACTTACCTCCCGAAAAAATTGCATATCCCAAGATCTTAGTAAACATCAAGACGACAAATTATGTTATGATGAGCGACGTTGATATTCCCCAAGGATAGGAGATTTCTGTCCCCAGAGACATTTGCCTCGCGCACCATGCAGAAAAACCCAAAGGGCTGGATTAAAATGACGTCATCATGGCAGGAAGAATCGCATCATTAATATTTTTCAGGAATTGAAAGTCTGAAGTCTGGTGATACTCAAAACTCTGCCGCTGCAGCGCATGGGTATCCATCCAAAACAGTAAAATGCCTTGAAAATATTTGTGGTCTAATGAACAGAAATACTGAGGTAGGTAGCCCGACCTAGTAGCTAAAATGACATCGAGCAGACCGAAACTTGTCGTCAGTGGACAACTTCCTCCTATGAAAAGCAAGTATGTCGACGCAGAAATATTGGTAACTAATATTTGGCGATTTCTACGCCTTGTGAGTAAACCAAGGAAACCTGAGGATTCCATTTTCAAAGAATAGCAGGAAGATGGAGAACTGTTGACTTTTACGGAAAGTACGACGTATACTAATTTAAGTTCTTATACCCACAGCTTATACAGTACTTATCCTGCGTAGACCAAGACGATATCAAAGCACAAAGATGATAGTCCAAAATACCGTAATGCCAGGATGATTTCTCAAATAACCAGGGATTGTAAACGAACAAACGACAATACCCGGACGCCGTGCCAAAGTGTGTGGGTACTTGACTGCGAGCCATCAGCTTAGGGAGCCGGCTCTAACATTGTAGGTCAGCATCCAATGTCGAGTGGCGACTGCTAAAGACTAATGATTTGAGGAATTATATATATCTCCGCAAACACCCTGAAATACTTGTCGAAATATTCCCAATTCGTGGCCTTAGTCGAATGTGTAGTGAGACTGATGCATTAAGATTCCCAGCATATTCCGCACATGAGAATGGCATATAATACGTAGAAAGCGAAAGGAAAGTTTGAATATCAGCGATTTACATGGACGCAACGAATCTTACCTGTTCCTTCACAGATACGACCTAAAAATTTGAATTGAGCTGAAGAAAGGTAGTGACATTTTACCGGTGCAAACAGTTCTCAGAAACCTGCTCCAGGCAATGAGTGCTTCAAGTCAATCCAGGGAAGTGTATCGCCAAGTACACCAGGCATAGCAGTGGCAATGCTTATGACATAGATGAAGTACCCCTCTCTTTAAATACACACTGGCCCAAATGTCAAACAAACGGCAACTAAGAAACAAGGAAATACCGTCCCTCATTTGCAGTACATGGCTTTATATCCTCATGACCAACGAAAGAGGTTCTTTCATATTCATCACTCTATCTGAAAAGCCAAATCGATTTACCTTGGAGAAAAGACTAAGCAAACTCAGTCTCCTCTGTTTTTCATACCCTGAGGAGAGAAGAGAACTGCTCACGATGTGTCACAATTATAAGGACAGACTAAAAAATTGCTTATCTCCTTTCTTCTTTTCCATCAGGTCACAGCATATCAAAACACATTATGGGAGAGTTTAAAATCCATGGCGGGAAAATACACAGCTTGTGCCAGCTACCATAAGGAAGAAAAGACGGATGAGGCCCGAAGGAATGTTTACTAGGATAAAGCAATTGAAGGTACATGAATTTGGTATACAATATCTCCAATGCTTTTCTTTACATATCTTTTGGAAATTGGTCGAATATCACCACATTCGATGGCCTGTTGAGTTCAGCACAGTGTTTCTAACGTTCTTTTCACAGTTCTGTTCTCCGACTGCTTTTTTCAGAGTGGGAAATTTATAGTTGCTTTTCCGAACCCGTTTACTAATATACTGCTTATTTCTCATTGTAAGTAGCACTCACCACACTACCTCTCGAATTTCTAGTGCTACAAGAAGTGATGTGTACTCACTAAATTCACTCATAAACGGACAGTAATATAGAATTCTAGCTGTTTGAGAGGAAAGAACTACTGGTGACTAAAATTCTTACACTACGACTCGAAATTCGGAAATTAGGCGATCTCAAATCGTGGAGCTGATGTTTTGAGTTACTAATTCCCGAAAGAAACCAATTTGTGTTCTGAATAACCCTCTCCACTTCCTTCTACTGTTCCAGAATCCGCTTTTATTGGAATTAATAATCGAACTGCGTGTTTGTGTCTCCTCGTATATGTCTTTGGGTCCTTAAACTTATACGCAAGCGAGTAATTCAAATTTACTTTGAACATACTTAACTCTCGATGGATTAAGAGTTTCCAGAGCGTTGATTTTTAAGAGATACCAGGAGGAATACAGTTATTAGTTACTCACGAAGACTGGATTGACTGCCAACGGGACGCCAACATGTACAACGGCGTCCCATACCTGACTATTAACAATGACACAATCGAAGACGATCAAGAAAAAGCAGAAGCAATGGCAGACTACCTCTACCAAGTCTTTGCACAGGAGTCGTTCCTCTCCATAGGATCAGCTCTGGCTGCATCAGAGGAACACGAGGTAGATTCCGTTGACATCAACAGAGACATCGAGCTCAACTGCCTGATGAAACTAGATGCAGGGAAATCAATGGGTCCTGATAAACTTCATTCAAGGCTTCTCAAGGAACTATCACCTAACGTAGCCGGCCCATTGACCATGATCTTTGAGCTATCTTTCTTAAATAGAGTGTTACCGCGTGACTGGAAAGACATCGTAGTAACCCCCTCCACAAAGGAGGAACGAGACAAAGCCCCTCAAACTACAGGCCTAATAGTTTTACTAGCACTTTATTCAAGACACTGGAAAGAATCATCGAAAAAAGTATCATGGCATATCTCTAAAGCAACAATTTCTTATCCAGAGCACAGAATGGCTTCCGAGGAAACCTCTCACGTTTGTCAAATCTTCTCACCGCAAGAGGAAGCTGGGTCAAATCAAGAGACAACAGAAGACCCGTTGACTTCGTCTTCATAGACCTCGGCAAAGCTTTCGATAAAGTTCCCCAAAAATGACTACTCGTAAAGTTGGAAAGTTCTGGTATCAAGGGCAGCTTACCAAACTGAACTAGGGAATTCCTCATAGATAGGAGGCAGAGGGTTATGATCAACTCGAAACTCTCCTCTTGGACAGCATTGCGTAGCGGAGTGCCACAAGGCATGGTACTCGGACCTCTCCTATTTATTTTGTATATCAATGAGTTATCTCTGCTCACCGACTACCCTATGGTCCTATACGCAGATGACTTAGAAATTTGGCGACAACTGAAGGGCAACAGTGACACATCCACGTTGCAAGAGGACCTCAACAAATTGTCAGAGTGGTCCATAGAATGGATGCTCCCGATCAATGTAGCAAAATGTGCAACCATGCGCATTGGACAAGCAAGCACGAGCTCCTACGAACTAGAGGGAATAACACTCTCATCAGTTCAGACTCATTTGGATGAAGGTGTCATAGTAAGTCACGATTTAAAAACTAATGCACACTGTCGCGTGATGGCTGGACGTAGGTTCAGATCCTTAGGGGCAATTCTCAGAGCCTTTACTAGAATCACCCGAGATATGTTCACTTCCTTATATACATATCTCAGGTGAGGTCGAGACTTGAAAACTGTATCCAGGCAGCCAGTCCTTGTCTATTAGTGGACTCACATATTCTAGAAAAGGTCCAAAGAAAGGAAGCTCGTACGATTCTCGGCATGACTAATTCATCATGCGAGGAAAGACTAGAGAGTTTAAATCTCCTCTCCCTGTCAGAGAGGAGATTTCATTACGTTTAAAATTCTATATAAGGGTTACGGACCTGATCTATTCTCTCTTTTCCTTCCCACCTGGTCGGAATATCTGAGAGGACATAGCAGGAGAGTTCAAAAGCCAAGAAGAAATCATATTGGTGTTGAGTGCTGGTTCTCACACCGAGTCATAAACCCTTGGGACCAACTTTCAGAAGAATTGTTGTCTGCAACCTCAACTGATTCAGTCAAGAAGGTTTCAGACAAGCACAGAAATTTACTCGAAAAGGATTAACATATGCTCTAAGCCTATCTTGAATGTTGGATTGATGACCTTATTCTGCGCGAAATTTCGGATTGTAACTGTACCACATGGAGTTTGTAAATAGTAAAACGTGCTATGAATTAAAGGATCATGGAGTAATACATCGTCCAGCATCAGAAGGTCCTTGGAATGCAGAAATATTCAAAAGAGATTTTCGCGTGGACATAATCACTGAAGGTGAAGATCTTGACGCCATGGAATTTGATATGGTTAACTTGGACTGTTCGTTCGCCAATGCAGTTCGTCGAATACTAGTTTCTGAAGTTCCATCTCTTGCGATAGAAAGGGTTTACCTAAATCAAAATACAAGCATAATGCCAGACGAAGTGATGTGTCATCGGCTTGGGCTTATTCCGCTTGCCGTTGATCCTAAATACTTTATGTTCCCTAGCAAGAAACCACCTAATTCGAATGAAATTGGTGGATTCGATCCCAAAGAACATCTTGTTTATGACATACATGTAGAATTCACGACACCCATAAAAGATCTTCATGGCAAGAAGATTAAGGAACACACTCAGGAGGGTGCTTTGCCTGTTCCTCAATATTTATCTGTATACAGGTTAGTTTTCTGAATGTCTATTGCCCGTTTATTGACCTTTTCCCAAAACTTTTTGTCTAAGATATAATTTAAAGTAAAATGCTTAAATTGTCCCACTTAATTCAAATTCATGGTTTTTTTAATCTATAACAGTCGATGTGCTATGAGTTTTCTAGTTTGACAACTCTAATCAGTCCATTCATAAGATATTTTGACTTTAATCGCTTTGTTAGCTATAGGTGAAATAAAAAATGTGTTAAGATGAAATGGATTCGGTACTGTGCAGAAATTAGTGTAAAAATGTATTATTCCAGTTACATTTGTTGCAAACTATTTGTAATACTGCTCAGCTGCACCAAACTTCGTTCTAACAGCGTTTGTTCAGCTGAGCAGTTGGTAGGAATTAGTTTTCCTTATTTTCCAGTTTATAAATGTTACACAGATGCTAGAAAAGACGTAAAAGCAGTGTCCCGAACTATAAGGTCACTTATATTTACGCTAAGGTAAAAGAAGACTGGAAATAAAGGAATATGATTATGATAAAGGTTCATAGTGTTACCTAGCAATGGAAGAGAGGTTAAAGAAGGGGCGTATTATGATAAAGAGGATGGAACTTTGTCATAGCCGCCGATTATGATTTATACAACCCAGATTCTGTAACCATTAGTCGTACGTTTCTTTGCCAATCGATATATAGTTCCTCAGGTGAGTCAAATTGACAAACTGTGGTCTGTCAATTGGTCTTATATCTTCGTCTGTTCTCCATTCGCCTTGCTGCATCCTAATTCTAACCTCGCTGACATGTTGGGTTACAGGGTAAGTTGCCATAAGCAGTCTATATCCCAGTTACCTAAAACAGTTGGGATTTGTCCTTTCTTCTATTGGTCCAATTATTCCACTGAACACTTCATAGCAGTTCCACTAAACGTGGGGAATACCGTGAAGCCAACAATGATATCTCGGTTAGACCTCGAAATCGACTAACGTACTAGGCTGTAAATTGCACTCATTGCTTGCAGGTTGATGGTATTACTCAGTTGCCAAGTCGAAGTAGGTGGAGAGAGATTCGGATCCATCATGACTATTGGTTGAGTATGAAGTTTTCAGTAATAAGATGTACTTGCTTGGAATTTCTCTCAATGAAGCAATTTGCCATAACCTCTCGCGCTCACCGAGTCCGATACAGTAATATTTACGAGTCCGATACAGCCTCCACACACCTTTGAGTGTGCTTGTTTATCCGGATCTAATCAAGAGACTATGCACTTGATACATAAAATGTCATTTAGAACCAGCCTGCTTCCGACGGGTTTATTGTCCTCTAGCTGCGATTAGGCTCCGTGTGTTTATGGACTACGCATTAGGGCTAACTCCTCCGTCGTTATCACATCAGAAATCCATTTTCTGAATGACAATGAGAATCATTAGTTGGAATCACTTGTGGGAAATCGTGTCGAACTCATAATACAAGCAAAATGTTCCATTTGGCTTATAATTCCAGTACTCTCTCTCTCTGCTCATTAAGCCTAAACCTACGATTATACGAGCTATGCTGAGGACATGAAAGGGCCTGCGCTAAAAATAACGTTAAACTACTGCTGGAATGAAACCTAGAGTCCGTAAGTGAGATTGATACAGCAATCAGGGTCGATGAGACAGTCAAAATTAATTGTTTTTAATCTAAAGCTGTGTTTTATTAATTCATGAATTATTAGCTTTTGAAAAAACACTAGATTTTCAGCACCAGTCGCAGACTCATGTCGTATAGTGGCAGTAGTTGTTGTAGGTTGCTTGACTTGGATTCTTGGGATGCTAAGGATCAGGGGTTGATGACTCTTGATGGATGATTCATAATCCTTTATAGAGTCCGAAAGGCCATCCTTGTTCATCAAATTATTCTCTGACCCATACATGTTTATCTACCGTGGCGTCCTTTACAAATCTAACCCCTTATTTTTCCGTTGTGGCAATTTAAAACTGATTCATGTGTATGAAAACTTATAATAAAGGTTTTTGTATTTCCCAATGAATGAAAAACAAAACGATATTGTTGCTCTTACTGACGTTTCGCTATTTAATGCTGCTAATAGCTTTATCAAAGTATTATTAAACCGGAATTTACAAATCTCAGCATATATATAACAAAGAGTTGAGGGGTGCGAAAATAGACATAGGTCAAGTTAAAAGGACAAATTGAAAGTAAAAATACCAGTGAAGATCACTAAACCAAATAACAAAGGTGATAGTACATCTGTTATGATATCAAAACAAAGTCAACTAACTTGATCATCGTTTGTCAGTCTAGGGTCATTTTTCGTTGTCAAGTTGGTCAATTGGTAAAGATAACAAAACCAAATGTAAATTGTTGGATTTGATCAGAGTGTAAAATTATAAAAGTAGTATGTTTACATAGGGAACTTGCTTATCACATTCATGTTGATTTTGTCACTTCATGGGGGAGGGAGGTGTTGTAACCAGGTCAGATTCTGTTTTAGTCCATCATTCCTATTCAGGCAATTTGGATTCCACTTGATATGAAGTGCTTCTCACCCTTTAACTCTTTGTTATATATATTCTGAGATTTTGTAAATTCAGATTTAATAATACTTTGATAAAGCTATTAGCAGCATTAAATAGCGAAACGTCAGTAAGAGCAACAATATCGTTTTGTTTTTCATTCATTGGGAAATACAAAAACCTTTATTATAATGAATACCATATACCCAATGCCCAAATTTTTTCAAACCGTTAAAAGTGAACTTGGTTTAGACATATGTATGAAAACTTCTATGGTGGTCTTCAGCTAACCAGTAATTTGTACATAATACGATACCAAGTTTGAAGAGGGGAGAGTAAGAGTGAACCAAAGGCATATGAAATTATTCAGTAAACAAACAATTAAGTAAGTTAGAAGATTGATAATAAGTTCAGCCCAGTGAGTTAACATCAAAAATAAAATAAAATTATGATTCGACCAAAAACACAAACATGACAAAGATATTTAGCTACCAGAGTAGCGCGAGATTAATCAAATTATGTCTCTGTAGACAGAGACTGTGTTGAATCTATTTGATGCCAATGGCTTCTGCAAGGGAAAGCAACCAGATTATTCTCCATGTATTGATTATTCTGGAAGTTTGACTGATTTAGACTGTGTATTCTGTGTTAATCGGTCACTTAGCGATTGCATTTGCAAACCTTTTCTTACTTTGCATATAAAGATTGTTGGGGATATGCCCAGAAAATCTAGTAGATACTCTCCTCTCAGTCCCTCTTATGCACTTGCTATCCAGTCCAATTTTGTCCACTAGAAAGCACAGGTTAGTGTTGAGAACGCTACTGAACAGTGATAAAATCGTTGTTCTTAGACCAGACAAGGGTTTTGATATCGTAATAATTACTGAGTATATCCCCAACAGTCTTCATATGGAAGGTAAGAAAGGGATTATAAGTGCAAACACTAAGCAGCTGATTCACGTAGGACAGAGTCGGAATCATTCAGGTTTTTAGAAGCTTTTCAGAAGCCGTCGATATCAAACGATTTTAACCCACTATATGCATGCAGAAAGATAGTGTGATTATTCTCGCACTACTCTAATAGTTAGACGTATGGATTTTGTTGCGTCACAATTTTCTTTTTTGATGATAAACCACTGAGATGAACTTATTAATAGTTTTCCATTTTACTCATCTACTATCTTTTTCACTCCTCCCGCTTCTCCAAATTTCCATCATATCACATATAAATAAACCCTGGTTGCTTGTATTTATATCTCTTGTTCTACAACTATACGCTTTGAGTTGAGGTCATTTTTGGGGTTGTTTATTAACATTTATAGTAATTTTCATTTGTTTTGGACTGTTAGCAGCCGGAGAAAAGCCGTTAAACAGAAAATGGGCTCTTTTTTATGGTACAAATATGTTCGTTGTCACTTTGTGTGTGTGTGTGTATAAATAAAATAGTTCCATAAGAGAATAATTTCATTTAATATAACGCTGGGATACAGTATTGTCTATTTGCGCACAATTTATTGTCCCCAATAAAATCATGGTAATCTTACAGCTCTTAGGATCCGTGTTTATAGAATTTAATAGTGTACCGTAGCCTTATTTTAATTTGCCGTAGAACTTTCCAGATATTTGTCATGAGTGTTAAGTTATTTTGTTGTTGTTGTTGTTGCATGTACTGAAAGTTGTTTCCATCAACAGAGCTTTTGTAACAGATCTCAATCTCCACTAGCCTGTATTGGATTTCAGAAGTTTCACCCTATCTTACAGCAGTTCTCTTCGCCCTATATTATGGCTGTGAGAAATGGACATTGAAAGTGGAAGACATGAAAAGGCTAGCTGTTCTATCCCGCAGGTTTGGTAGCATAGTAGGGTGAGTAATATTTAGGTTGGGCTTCGCGTGCTAGGTAAGGAGGGAAAGTCAATCGTAGAGGTTGTGAAGTTACATCGATTGGGATGTCCAGGACATGTGTTACACATTCCGAGTCATCGCCTTCCTCAGCGGGAAATGTTGGCTGATGTATGATTAAGTTGGAAAAGAGCGAGTGGTGGGCAAACCAAAAAATGACATCAGTCCATGAAATATTTGACAGTTAGTTTGAACCAGCCACTTAGGGAGGTGTAGACTGCCTGCTTGGGGTCCTCGGGATGCGAAGAACCAATGGCTGGAAATAATTGGTGATATAACTTGAAATCGTTCTCAACGGTGCAGATGCATTCACTCTCTGTGATTTGCAAATCCACTAAACCCTAATGCTTATCTATGTTACTATTCTTCGTCACATATCTGCTTATCATTGTTCCTTCGAATCTCTTGTTTTCTCTTTTGCCTTATATTGTGTGCTACATAGTGTGACGACTTGAACTGGTGCACTTCTGTGCGAAGTTCTACATTGAAATCAGTGAGTCAGTCTATACCACCTAGTGATATGATTACAGCTCAGTGCATACATTGCAGTAGCTGACGTTTTTTCTGGGTTACTTTATTCGCTACGACTCACCAATTAGGTAAATTTTGCAGTGTCACAACGTACCATATCAAATAAATGAGGTTTTATAGATGGGTACAGCTCATTTTCTAATATAAGATTCGCTACACGTAAGTTCATCCTACTCCACAACATGATGGATATGTTTTTTATAAGCACTAAAGCGTAGAGCACTACACTGATTAATACTGAAGAAGTTTTCTGTGTTATTAAAAAACTTGTATCAAAACCTGTTTATCTTTGCATTTGTTATTCTAGTTCAGATCTTAAATGGATACCGTTACCTGGTCAAGAAGAACATTTCAGTGAAAACAATACCCCCTTACCAGTTTCCTCAAACATACTTATCAATAAACTAGCTCTCGGCGATGAAATTGAAGCTCGTTGTGTTGCTGTAAAAGGCATTGGTCGAGATCATGCCAAGTTCTCTCCAGTCTCAGCAGCCTACTATAAATTACATCCAATTATTAAACTACTTCAACCAATTGAAGGAGAGCTAGCGGTCAAACTACAGAAGAGTTTTGCACCTGGTGTCATCGGAGTAAGTTTCACCAACTATTATTTTTAAAAATCTGTATTTGAAGAGAAAAGTTGTTATCTGGTGAAGAAGATATCTGATGCATCTCAGTAGGGTAAATATTATTATTATTATTGTATTATTGTTCCCTTGGGTTCCTAGTGGAACATAGGGCTTCAACTACACGTCTACACTTGCTTCTGTCTTCTGCTGTACTTTTCACCTGTGTGCATGTTAACCCATACTGTTTCAATTCCTCTTCACACGATCTCCTCCATGTCACCCTTGCACTGACGTCCCACTCGCCACTTTCCTTTCGGGTTCCACTCGAGCTATGGCCTGACGCGCGATGTCCTCCAGCGGCCTCCTCAGCGAGCGTCCAATCCTTCTCCACTTTCTCCTGCATATTTGTTGGGCGATTGGTTCTTGTTTTGTTTGTTTGTTCCCATAGTTTCTTGTTGGTTCTTGTTCTTTCCGGCCATCTGATCTTCAATATAGAGCCAGCGAAGACAGTTAGTTGTTGATAAAGGTCTGCAACAGGCTGTTGGAAATATTCTTTGTGACACAATGGCCAAGTTTCTGATCCATCCGTATAGAAGAACTGACTGACTTGACGTTTGTATTGAAAATCCGAATTTTGTTGTTGATGGTGAGTGACGAAGATTTCTAGATTGGTTTCAGGTTGATGAATGTATTTCTCGCCTTCCCGATTCTCGATTTGACATCCTCGTCCGTTCCTCCTGTAGTTGACTTTAAACCCATAACAGTAAATGTACTAATCAGTTAACTTTTAAAGTGGATAAAATTGTGTGTGTGTGTGTGGTTACATCTTCCCTGCTGCTCACACCGTGGAAGTTGGTTTCTCCTTGAATTAGTGTTCCTTAGCGACAGGACTCCAAAGACAACCGCTTAGAACCGATCACATTGACTGTTCGAAGTAAATTGTTCATTTCTGTCCATCGGCTATGGTGCATCACAAGGTAAGTCGGGATGCAAAACTTTTCAGAGGCGACTTTTTCTAATCCCTCACCCCAGAGTGGATAGGCGGCATAGCTAGCTTGCTGGTCGTTTGAGAGTAACATCTTATTGATCTTACATCCCTATCCACTAGCAGTACGACTTCGTCCTCAATACCCCAACATAGTGTGAACGCCCTACACTGTGATGGTGACGGCTTTTGGTCTAACTGCTATCAAAACAGCCTTTGTGGTGTGTGGTAAGATCTTCTGGAACACTCGTTCTAGCCAATGTAGTTCGTCTTGTCATTGTTATATGTAAAGTAGATCACAGAGTCAAGATAGCAGCTATTGGTCAGATCTGATGGGTCATACAATTTTCTCAAGTTAGTCTTTCTTATCGGACTCTGGCGTCAAGTTTAAGTCAGTGTTTTTTGTGCTTCTTTCTAACTTCTGAGGTTAATTTAAGTGAGATCTTCAGTAGACCTTCCTCATCCTTATTTATATGAGGAGAGACCTACAAAACAATCTAGTGTTTCAAATTAAATTCAAAAAGCTAACAGAGGTTTTTCCATATCAAAGCCAGTTCAAAAAACATTTTAATGGGTAAATCAGTGACGGGATATCCAGTTAATACACACCTGTTATAAAGGTAAACAGACGTCGAATGGTGATGAAGGGTCAAATAAGTAATAAATTAACAGACTAGATATTTTCGCATCTCTAAATGCTAACTTGGTTATCATATGAATATTCACCGGAGATGAGGCTTAGATTGATGCTAACTCTCCAACCTATGTTGTAAATGTTAACTGTCATACCAATATTTGACAGTGTTTCTCTGTCATTTGGAATCGGATCTGACTGTATTATGCATTATTCAGTCTCCGGTTAAAATCCCACTCCACCAATATACTACGCTTGAACAACCAGGCGAATTGAACTGAGTCTTCAGTGGTAGAACTTTGCACAGTAGTCCAAAGTAGTTCAGTCTGCCACACTTCATAAAAACACATAAAGGTAGAGAAAAGAAATGCAATGAAACTATAGTGTAAATGGGAAACGCACGATAGAAAGAATAAATTGCATGGAAAATAACAAGGATTTTAATGTATATGGGAGATTGCCAGGGGTGAATACACCTACGCTATTTAGTAGGATTTTGAGCCGTGTTACCAACAGTCTCTATCTCAAGGACCCTAACCAGATAGTCTATACCTCTTCATGAGACTCAAACCAATAGTCAAAGACTGCATGGATCGATGCCAAGTTTTGATCTGACCACGCCTAGTCCTTTCCCTACCTAATTTTATGTCAGCTAATATTGTAAGTCAGAGATAAAAATAACAGAAAACAGGGGTGACAGGAAAAACTCCTGTGCATATCCTTCAAACTGAACTCTTTTTTCAATTCATGTCGTCAGCAAACACTTATAAAGTATCTGAATTGTTGTTAGATGGTTGGATGCAGTCATCAGAAAACCCTCGACGTAGGTTTCGTGCTTGTCGGCACTCGTCATCAAGACATATCTGCAATTTTGAAGGGACTTATATCCCCTGTGAGATTCGAACGTGGGTCACTCAGTACTCTGCAGTCGGAGATGTTATCACTGAGCTATTCGAGCTGGCGATTGACTTCCTGTATGACTGTAATGGATACTTTGAATGGAAATCAAAACAAATGATTCAGCGAAGAGACTCTTTTCACAACGAATTTATCATCAAGCTGTACAATCGTATACGTATATGGTTTTTAAGAAGTTATATCCGGTGAGGGAATTGAAACATAGGTTCGAATGCATAAAATAATAATATGAAATGCAATTAAAACTAAAATATTTGTGATTATAATCGTAGTTAAATGTCAAGTGGCAAAGCAAATTAATGTCATATATAGAATAATTCATAGGATGGATAGAACTTGAAAAAAGGAGTGCAATTATAAGATTAAAATAAAAACGTTACATAATATTGTGTGAAATTTAATAGCATAGAATTTAATGTTGTAAAAAGGAATTGATTTAGAATGACAAGTGGAACAAGTGAAATAATACCAGGAATAGTTGAAAGTGAGAGTAGTAATAATAACAATTGACTTAATAAGGAAGAGTATACAAACTGAATAGACAAAAATGAAAAATTGGTAGAGCTAAAATATGATTGGGGATTACCATACTTTAGCATACAGGGATTAAGACCATGAAAGTTAGAGGGGTTGGACGAACTTTTTCTGTACACAGAGATCTGGCTTTTCTGCTTCGATAGCCAAGGCTTCAGCAATACAGGTGAGTTGGTTACGTAGGGATTTGGGTAAATTACTCTTTGTCTAGTAGATGACTTTAAAGGCGGAATCTATAGAG
Source organism: Trichobilharzia szidati (assembly GCA_944472155.2). Classification (NCBI taxonomy): domain Eukaryota; kingdom Metazoa; phylum Platyhelminthes; class Trematoda; order Strigeidida; family Schistosomatidae; genus Trichobilharzia; species Trichobilharzia szidati. The sequence goes on along the minus strand of OX235272.1, from coordinate 19,757,781 downwards.
ATAGGGTGATCATTATCGACCAGATGTTCAATGATCGCGCTTCTTATTGCTCCACTTCCACCTTTTCGTAACCATGCAGGATAGTGTTCTTGCACCCTCTTGGGCAAAACTGGTGTCGAACGACCGATTTACCTAGCTCCACACGAGCAGGTGAATTGATAAACACACATAGAGTTGACCAACAGCGGGATCTTGTCCTTCAGGTTATTGAACAATAATGGTAATGACTAGTAAAGGCTATTCTCAGAGATGCATCAGGGAATGTTCTTTTAAGGGACTGTGATATCCTTCGTTTCATGATATCGGAAGCTAAGTAGTCCCCTTTGAATTCCAAGCTCATGTAAAGTATTTTCGTGGGTACGGTTGATAAGTCACGTTTTTTAGGATTTGAATGAATATTCTTATCTATAAAACCTGGTGGGAATCCATTTTCTATTAGGATTTTCCTCAAGATATATGACTCATCTTCCACAGTATCAGAGCCACATATGCGCCGAATACGAGTGACAAGCGACCGGATCAAGCTTCGTTTTCGACTTTGACTGGACACTAGATAACAGTGAATAATGTCATGCGTATAGTCTTTCGTTTGGTGCAGACTGAATTCTCTCCTCCATTTATTTCTGTATATAATTTGCTGTTGCAACCATATTTTAGTTTTGTTTATTGACTTCTCTGTCCCTGTCACCTTAGATAAATCCAACTACTGGTCAAGCATTTGTTGCAAACGCTCGTTTAGATAATGGTTCTCGTGAACATATGCGTCATTCTGAGTTTCGTGATGATGTTGTTTTCGCTGGTATGGATTCATCGCATTGTATTTTCACCGTGGAAACTGTAGCACCTGGTTGTCGTCCACCAGCTTCATTAGTCCGTTGTGCATTCGATGTCATGATTAGTAAATGTTGCCATTATCTAGCTATCATTGAAACTCCTGGTTTCGGAGAACATATGGAAGAAGAAGAGTGTAAACCATTCACTGCTGGTAGTGGTGATGCAGCCTCTGAATCTCAAACAGCTGAAAAATCTTTGGTAAGTTCAAGTGTTTCTTTTGTCATTGATTTTCTCCTTAACAAGATACAATTTCGTCTGGTTTTCAGATAAGCTAAGCATGTTTGTTATTTCTAATTCAGCTGTTAACTGGATTTAATCTGTCTGTCTGTCTGTTTTCGACATAGAACTTTGCACATATGTGCGGAAGTTCAAGTCGCCACACTCCCTCCATGTAGCACACAAAGCAAGAGAAGAAAGTAGGAGAAATGCATAATATAGACAGTAAACAGAGGTGTGAGACAAAGGTATAGTGATAACGAAGAACAAAACAGTTTCATTGGAAATCATAAGTCACAAGGAGTGGATGCATCTGCAACAGCCATTGAGAACGATTTTGAGCCATGTCACCAATTGTCTCCAGCTACTGGTTTTTACCGTCCCGAGGACCCCAAAAGGGAAGTCTACACCTTCCTACGTGGCTGGCTTAGACTAACTGTTGTAGATTTCATTGACATGTTTTCGTTTGACCGCCACCAGCTAGCTCTTTTCCAGCCTGACCCTATATCAGCTAACATTGCCTATCGGTCGAGGAAGGCGATGACTAGGCATACGTAACACATATCCTTAGCATCTCAGTCGATGTAGCTTCATAGTCTCGTCGATTGATTTCGCCCTTCTTACCTAGCACTCGACAAGTGCCTAACCTCAATATTGCTCACCTTATTATACCACTTCACGCGGGAGATAGAACGCAGACACCTATGATCGAAGACAGCTAATCTTTTCATGTCTTCCACTCTCAATGGCCAGGTCTCACAGCTATAAAGGAGGACGGAGCGGACTGTTGAGCAGTACACACGCCCTTTGGTCGATAGTCGGATGTCACGTCTACGCCAGAGACGGCGAAAACTGGCATATGCGAACCTAGCCCTTTGTTTTCGTGCTGAGATTTCGTCAGAGATCAACCCGTTGGGGCTGATGGTACTTCCCAAGTAAGTGAAGCAGTCAACGTGCTCTACCACTTCACTTCCTATTTCTGCATTTAATAGATTACTCACAGTTGAAGGTAAAACACTGGAGCTGTGGCTCATTGGTCTAAGCACTCGACTTTCAGTCAGTAGGTCACGGGTTCGAACCCCGCTGCACCTGCCGAGGTATGGGCAAACAACGACTATGACTAATCCACATACAATAGGTATGGCTCATTACCAACTGTATGAAATTGCAAGTGGTTGTTTGGAAGCAAAACTGTAAGTAGATATTATTTATTAAAGATTGTATTATTTATTATTATTCCTTCGGGTTCCGAGTGGAACGTAGGGCTTCAACAGCACACCTACATTCCGCACTATTATCTGTAGTTCTCTTTAACTAGCCCCATGATTCCCCATGAGCTATTTTCATTTCCTCCTCATACGATGTTCATCATATCACCCGTGGACCAACTCGTTATTTTCCATCCACGTTACAGTCAAGAGCGTGACGCTAGATGTCACCCAACGGCCTCCTCTCAATATGGGTCCGATCCATCTCTACTTTCTTCGTCGTCTTTTTTCGACTGTAGGTTCTTGATTGTTTCAGTGCACTGCAGAGTTCCTTGTTGCTTGCTTATCTCTTCTGGCCAGCCAGCTAATTTTCATAATCGAACCAACAAAGGCAGCTGTTGATTTTTTTCCTTCACGTTCCCCAGTGGAACATAGGGCTTCAAGCTAGAGGCTTGAAGTTTCTGTAGCAGTGTTTATTTCTTACATGATGGGGTTGCTAGCCTCATGCCCAACCTTTCCTCTTCACCAGCATTATTGCTGGCTTAGCGAGGTAAAGGAGTGCGTCAGTGGGGGATCGAACCCCGGACCATGTGCACGGTCGGCGAGCATCCTAACCGCTATGCCACCGACGCACTAGCTGTTGATAAGAATCTTCAATAACCTGTTTGAAATGATTTTCGTGACGCGCGCGCGCCACGTCTCTGAAACATATAGGAGAATTGACTTATTATAAGCGTTGAAAATTCAAAGTTTGCTCATCAAGCTGAGTACAGCAGATTTTCAAACTGATTTCAGAGTGATGAAGGTCTACTTGGCCTTCCCGATTCTGATTTTGATATCCTCATCCGTCCCACCTGTTGTTAAAACGATGCTGCCTAGATAAGTGGACTCCTGTTGATAGTGATTAGTGCTTGCTGTTGCTGGTCAGTCGAGTGTCTTCATCACCTCCGTCTTCTTTTTCTCGTGTCTTTGCTACCAGCGTCTTCTGCCAACATTTTGCTATTCACTTGTAAGTCATTGAGTTCGTGTGACATCAGGAATAAATTTTCCACGAAGTCTAGGTCTTCCAAACTCTTCTTATTCGTCCAAGGTATTCCTATCTTCTCGCCTCCCACCGCCCATGGTCGTACGCATAATCCAGTCCACTACAATTAGGAATATCATTGGCGATTATGTTGGGCAGTCTTGTTTTACTCCTGTCTTCACTTCAAAAGAATTCGCTGAGTTTTCTGTTGTCGATCACTTGACTGGCTGAATGATGTCGATAAAGATTTGGGTATTAGAGTCTAGCTGATTGATTACCTTATCTATTACGTTATACCTAGTTCTTTAGTGTTGTCTGAATTCTATCAACTCAGAAACTCAGTGAAATCATAACACTTCATTATAATGTAGCAAAAATATTCATTCAGACATCTATAAAACACAATAATCGAGCAAAGAATATTCTTTCCGATAAATTCCTCTTCTGGCTCTACAGTAATATATACATACATATTAAATGTTACATAACATGGTATGAAATTTGATAAAACAGAATTCAATATTGTAAAAAATATAAAAATATGAAAATTAATAATTTTAGGTTTAAAATGTCAAGTAGGTCAAGTGAACAAGAGAATAGTAATCATAATAATGATAATAATATTGATAATAATAATAATAGTAATAAGGGAAGAGTACATAGAATAACTAAATAAACAAAATAAATAAATGTCTATCCCTCTACGGCCAAGGCAGAAGTAGGGATTGTACATACTTCTTTTGTACACAAAGGTCTGGCTTAAAGTCATGAATTGCCAAGGCCTCCGCTGTCTTTAGAAGTCTGTAACGAATAAAACGCGGGAAGTTAGCATGGATTCTATATATGATCTTAAAATCATGGTCAGGGTTAACAGAGTGATAGAAGTCGATCAGGTGTTTCAAAATAGAGCTTCTCACACACTTCCTTTCTCCCTTATAAAACCAAGCTGGAATATGTTCTCGTATCCGTGTGGAAAGCGTCCTCTGACTACGGCCAATGTACCTTGCTCCACAGGAGCAGGTGAACTGATAGATGCACATGGAGGCGGCCAGACGGGGTAGCTTATCTTTTATAGAGGTAGAGAACAACTTGCGGCTAGTGAACGTCATATGTAATTTTGCTGCATAAAACGTCTTACGGACTGATTTGGAGAGACGATTTTTGAGCATATCTGAATCTTGATCACCTTTGAATTCCAAGTTCATGAATAAGGTTTTCTTTGGAACTGTGTCGGTAACCAGTTTAGACTGCTTTTCTTTCATGTTGCTGTCAATAAATCGGCTAGGGTAACCGTTTTCTGCCAGCGTGGCTTTTAAGAAATCAAGTTCCGAGTCAACGGAATCAGGACTACAAATTTTCCTTATCCTATAGCAAAGCGAATGAATTAAATTCCTTTTCCTGGAGATAGGCACCCAACTGTAAAAATTAGTTAGTTGTCCGTTCCATGTACGTTTCCGGTGGATAGATCTTTTGAGAGATCCGTCATCACGTCTACTAAGGCACACATCAAGAAAGGGGATACTTAGTTCGGATTCCTTTTCTACGGTGAATTGTAACGAAGGATGGCAGTTGTTGAAAGTAAACAGGACATCATCAAGAATTACATTTTTATCGCAGATAACGAAAGTGTCGTCTACGTATCGTTTATAAATGTCAAAATGACCGATGGTTTGACTAAGTTGAGAATTTTCAAGCTTAGCCATAAAACAATCAGCCAACAAGGGACCCAGTGGTGATCCCATGGCAATGCCGTCTCTCTGTCTAAAGATCTCATTATTGAAGGTGAACTGAACATTCAACGTGCATCTCAATAAAAGCTCTTTGAGGTAGATGGTCGGCAGTCCTATTTCTAAACTATGTGTATCAATATAATCACATAAGTAACAAACAGTTTCCATGAGAGGAACATTGGTAAAAAGCGACGTTACATCTAATGAGAACAAGATTTTGTCTGAGACATTGAAATCTTTAATGCTATCAATAAATTTAAACGTATCATCAATGGAAAACTTAGATACTTGCCTTCTGACTGGTTCCAGTATTTCAGCTAGCCATTGAGCGATTCCGTGATAAGGAGAACCCGCCATATCGAGGATAGGACGCAGGGGTAATCCTGTTTTATGAATTTTAGGTAGTCCATACAAACGTGGTATCATGGAGCCTACTGGTCGGATCCGTTCATATATTTCCGACGAGATTACTGACTTATTCTTCATGTTCTTTAAGACATCAGTCAGTTGATTTTCAATTAAATGTGTCTTATTCTTTTCACCATCGGGTTTGGCGAATTTCATTTGGTAGGAAAGGATCGCTGAGATCTTATCATTATAATCTTGGCGATTCATAACTACAACACCACCACCTTTGTCTGGACGGCATATAATAATATCATCATTCTTCTCCAGTTCTTTAAGTTGATCTATATGCTCTTTAGTCAGGAGGTTGTTCGAGCTAGGTTAACTTTTGACGAACTGTTACAGAATTTTGGGCCCAGTGATAGGGCTTGTAGTTGAATTTCAGAAGGGGTGACGGAAGAATAATTAAAAACATATTTACTGGGATCAGTCGGAAATTTCTTTTCTACTACTACCTGCTTGAGACTGTCAAGATGCTTGAGGTTAGCAGATTGGGACTGTTTATCGATGACGAAAGAAACGTATTCCTCGAATTGCCGGCGTTCATCAGTTGAAAGTTCAAACAGAACGTGACTTCTCAGAGATATGTTCCTGTTTAGCTCTACAACGCGAGAGCGGATTGCATCAATATGAATCGCCAAGATTATAATGATAAGATCTCAGCGATCCTTTCCTACCAAATGAAATTCGCCAAACCCGATGGTGAAAAGAATAAGACACATTTAATTGAAAATCAACTGACTGATGTCTTAAAGAACATGAAGAATAAGTCAGTAATCTCGTCGGAAATATATGAACGGATCCGACCAGTAGGCTCCATGATACCACGTTTGTATGGACTACCTAAAATTCATAAAACAGGATTACCCCTGCGTCCTATCCTCGATATGGCGGGTTCTCCTTATCACGGAATCGCTCAATGGCTAGCTGAAATACTGGAACCAGTCAGAAGGCAAGTATCTAAGTTTTCCATTGATGATACGTTTAAATTTATTGATAGCATTAAAGATTTCAATGTCTCAGACAAAATCTTGTTCTCATTAGATGTAACGTCGCTTTTTACCAATGTTCCTCTCATGGAAACTGTTTGTTACTTATGTGATTATATTGATACACATAGTTTAGAAATAGGACTGCCGACCATCTACCTCAAAGAGCTTTTATTGAGATGCACGTTGAATGTTCAGTTCACCTTCAATAATGAGATCTTTAGACAGAGAGACGGCATTGCCATGGGATCACCACTGGGTCCCTTGTTGGCTGATTGTTTTATGGCTAAGCTTGAAAATTCTCAACTTAGTCAAACCATCGGTCATTTTGACATTTATAAACGATACGTAGACGACACTTTCGTTATCTGCGATAAAAATGTAATTCTTGATGATGTCCTGTTTACTTTCAACAACTGCCATCCTTCGTTACAATTCACCGTAGAAAAGGAATCCGAACTAAGTATCCCCTTTCTTGATGTGTGCCTTAGTAGACGTGATGACGGATCTCTCAAAAGATCTATCCACCGGAAACGTACATGGAACGGACAACTAACTAATTTTTACAGTTGGGTGCCTATCTCCAGGAAAAGGAATTTAATTCATTCGCTTTGCTATAGGATAAGGAAAATTTGTAGTCCTGATTCCGTTGACTCGGAACTTGATTTCTTAAAAGCCACGCTGGCAGAAAACGGTTACCCTAGCCGATTTATTGACAGCAACATGAAAGAAAAGCAGTCTAAACTGGTTACCGACACAGTTCCAAAGAAAACCTTATTCATGAACTTGGAATTCAAAGGTGATCAAGATTCAGATATGCTCAAAAATCGTCTCTCCAAATCAGTCCGTAAGACGTTTTATGCAGCAAAATTACATATGACGTTCACTAGCCGCAAGTTGTTCTCTACCTCTATAAAAGATAAGCTACCCCGTCTGGCCGCCTCCATGTGCATCTATCAGTTCACCTGCTCCTGTGGAGCAAGGTACATTGGCCGTAGTCAGAGGACGCTTTCCACACGGATACGAGAACATATTCCAGCTTGGTTTTATAAGGGAGAAAGGAAGTGTGTGAGAAGCTCTATTTTGAAACACCTGATCGACTTCTATCACTCTGTTAACCCTGACCATGATTTTAAGATCATATATAGAATCCATGCTAACTTCCCGCGTTTTATTCGTTACAGACTTCTAAAGACAGCGGAGGCCTTGGCAATTCATGACTTTAAGCCAGACCTTTGTGTACAAAAGAAGTATGTACAATCCCTACTTCTGCCTTGGCCGTAGAGGGATAGACATTTATTTATTTTGTTTATTTAGTTATTCTATGTACTCTTCCCTTATTACTATTATTATTATTATCAATATTATTATCATTATTATGATTACTATTCTCTTGTTCACTTGACCTACTTGACATTTTAAACCTAAAATTATTAATTTTCATATTTTTATATTTTTTACAATATTGAATTCTGTTTTATCAAATTTCATACCATGTTATGTAACATTTTATATTCGTCTACTAATCTTATAATTATGTACCCTTTTTCATATATATATATATATATGTTTATATACACTGAATATTTTAAATCAGTAGTTAATAACAATATTAGCGTTTTTTTAAATAATATCGACTTGTAAAGTATGATCAATGCTATTACAGTTCATTAAAGATGCTTAAATTATAGTGATAATAAAGATATAGTAGCGAATAGAATATCAACTAAAATTAGGGAAATTCCACAAAAATTCCGGATTATTCAAACCTAGATGTCCAAGATAATGAGAATGTTTGAACTAAATTCTTTTGGGTGCATAAATTAGGCTTACTAATAGGGATCCCAACAGTCAGCCTCAGGAATATTTAGTAGTCGAACTCTTAAGGCAAAGTTGAGGTTCGTAGGTATGCGGTAAATTACCCTGAAAGCATGGTTAACGTCAATCTTGTGTTCTGTCTCCACAAGATGAGGCAGAATAGCGCTGCGAATAGATTTTGTTTGTCCTTTGCTTAACCACGCAAGGTGGGTAATGTTCGTAAATTCGACGAGAAACACGCCTAATTGTACGGCCTATGTAACTGGCTGCACAGGAGCAGTTAAATTGGTAGATACACATGGAAGAGGAGAAATTAGGCAGTTTGTCTTTTATTCTCGAACGCAGAAGAGGAGTGGTTTTAAAGATGCAGCGTAATTCAGCAGCAGGGAATGCTCTTCTTACCGCATTTCTAAGGCGCTGTGTTAGTATCTCACTTGTGTTTTCTCCTAGGAATTGTATCTGTAAGAACAAGGCCTTTTTTGGAACTATTGGTAACTTGGACTGCTTTGGTTTCAGATTCATATTCCTATCAATAAACTTTTCAGGATAACCATTCTCACTTAGCAACCGTTTAATATTGTTAAGTTCCTCGTCAAGACACTCGTCCGAGCAGATTGCTCTTGCTCTATGAACCAAGCACTTTATTAGATTGCGTTTGTATTTCAAGGGCACAAAGCTGAGAAAATATGTGTACTGGCCCGTTGATGTAGCTTTTCTATATACACTTCTTCTTATTGTGCCATCCTCTTTTCTGGTCATAAGGACGTCTAAAAATGAAATACTAGAATCTTTTTCCTTCTCAATAGTAAATTTATCCAGGATGTTCTTCGCTTCCTCCTCATTTTTCATAATCAAAACTGTATCATTCATGTAACGACAATAGAATTCAAGTTCATTATTAACATCTTTCAAAGGCCCATTATTTTCCAGTTTCGCAACGAAAATGTCGGCTAGAATGGGTCGTAGTGGTGACCCCATTGCCACGCCGTCGATTTGTCTATATAATTCCTTATTAAATAAAAAGTGAGCATTCATTGTACATTTCAAGAGAAGCTCTTTCATAAAAGATATAGGAATGCCAATATCGATGTTTTGTTTTATGAGTTCTTCGCATACAAATTCCACTGTTTCCATAAATGGTACATTCGTGAATAAGGAAGATACATCAAATGATATCAAGAATTTATTGTCAACATTTAAATCTTTTATCCTTTCAGCAATTATAATGTGTTTTTAATTATTGTAATTCAAAGCAACGGATATTTTGTATGCGTGTTTTACTTTACTGATAAAAAAAATGCACTTACTAGCCTTAACCAAACAAAGGGCAAAAGTAATTCTCTTATCCTATCGTGTGATAAGTAAGCCTCCTAAATGTCCAAAACCAAGTTCAAATATATAAAACGGTAAAGATAAGCTTTGTTAAAATTCATGCACTGGACTCAATAAGTGTGTCAGGTCAAATGAGATACCTGCCTAGTCTTCATGGTATGAAATAGGTAGAGCACGGGATTTAGACTCACGGCTTACTATCCGAAAGTACAACCTAACAAGTTTTTTTTTGTTATATCGTCTAGTAAAACGTTACTAACACAAAGGGTGTGTGTACTGCTCAGCAACCCGCTTCGTCCTCCTTTATGGCTGTGAGACCTGGCCATTGAGAGCGGAAGACATGAAAAGATTAGCTGTCTTCGATCATAGGTGTCTGCGTTCTATCTCCCGCGTGAAGTGGTATAATAAGGTGAGCAATATTGAGGTTAGGCATCGGTAGAGTGCTAGGTAAGGAGGGGAAATCAGTCGACGAGACTGTGAAATTACATTGACTGAGATGGTTAGGACATGTGCTACGTATGCCTAGTCATCGCCTTCCTCGACAATGGGCAATGTTAGCTGATATAGTGTTAGGCTGGAAAAGAGCTGGAGGCGGTCAAACGAAAACATGGCACCAGTCAATGAAATCTACAACAGTTAGTTTAAGCCACGTAGGAAGGTGTAGACTGGCTTCCTGACTTGTTGGGGTCCTCGGGACGGTAAAAACCAATGGTTGGAAACAATTGGTGATATGGCTCAAAATCGTTCTCAGTGGTTGGATCAGATGCATCCACTCCTTGTGACTTATGATTTCCAGTGAAACTGTTTTGTTCTCCGTTATTACTATTCCTTTGTCTCACACCTCTGTTTACTGTCTATATTATGCATTTCTTCTACTATCTTCTCTTGCTTTATGTGCTACATAGAGTGTGGCGACTTGAACTGCAGCACATATGTGCAAAGTTCTATGTCGAAAACAGACAGACAGACAGACAGACATATGTGCAAAGTTCTATGTCGAAAACAGACAGACAGACTAACACCAAGCCTTTTAAGAATACATAAGTTAGCGAAAAAAGGAGATCTCATTTTGTAACTTCACCTCAAAGTTGTATACTTATTTAGGGATTTTACATTTACTATGTTATTTGATAACACAGATCAGAGATTATTGTCAGTTAGTAGCACGCATAAATCAAAGTTTATTGAGGGATTAAAATGTTTGAAAAATTGTGAAAATAGTCTCACTTAATCAAAGGGGGTTGACAACTTCTTATTACGAGTTGATATCATGGATTGTTATCAGTTAGAGAACCATTGAAAACAGACCGGGAGTACTGGACAGTCAGCTGTTTCATCCTAGTTTTTGGGAATCATCGGCAGTAAGCACCCACTGCCAGGGTTCTAGCCCAGGACCTTCCGGTTACAAGGCGAGCGAGCTCGTATACCATTCAGCCACTGGGACCCGATCCAATGGCCCATGAATTTTAACTTCTTCCAATTCACGATATGGCGCAGTCGCTGGCCAATGTCTTCGGCGAGTATTTGTCCTCACATCCGACCTGCTGCACCATACTAGTCACGACTTCCCACTGGAACCCCAGCTAACTACCTACCTAAATAGGGCTAGTCGGCAGTGAGCATCACTGATATTCAAGTATTGACCTGTGTTATCAATTAAATATTGTACATGTAAAACCCATATAACTGGTTGTGTATAGCTTTGAATGGAAGTTACGGCAAGAGATCTTTGTTGACTGATTTATGTGTTTTTAATTACGTGACATACTGGCAGTGACACCAGTGCGTCGGTGGCATAGCGGTTAGGTCGCTCGCCGACCGTGCACATGGTCCGGGGTTGGATCCTCGACCGACGCACTCCTTTACCTCGCTAAGCCAGAAATAATGCTGGTGAAGAGGAAAGGTTGGGCATGAGACTAGCAACCCCATCCTGTAAAATAAACACTGCTACAGAAACTTCAAGTCACTAGCTTGAAGCCCTATGCTCCACTGGGGAACGTGAAGGAAAAAAATTACGTGACATGGGAATTGTTCATAACCTCAATTTTTAAAAGATAAATTTATTGAAAAAATAATTTCTATATTGTTTGAAAATTCCAGATGAATCCAAAGGGTAATCGTAGTCAGTTGAATGGACGTGAAGTAGGCCTTGAAGTGGCTCATATTTCACGGGATAAATTACGTGCCACTTTTATTTTCCATGGGGAAGATCATACTCTTGGTTTAGCGCTAAGATATTGTGTCCTGAGAAAGTAAGTCTACAATATCATCAGCAGAGATATTAATGAATTTTTGTGATGTTCGATTTTTGGGAGTGAAGAAACTTTTCTTTTTGACATATTCATCAACTTGGTTGTGCATTTGTGTATGTGTATAGTTAGGGGGGGGGGTGAAAAAGTTTAAGGATAATTTCCTGTCGAAAGTCAAATTATAGAGAACAAGAAGATTTTGATTTACTTGTGTTCTGCAATTAATAGTGTTCTCTGAGCTGGTTGGTTTAGTTGCGAAGCTTTCGTCATCCTTCTGGACAAAATCCCCTTTCAGCGCCATATTTAGCATAAAGTGAAATGATTTAAATTTCTTCATGAGTGATATAATTTCGTCCGTCTCCCGGTAACCACCTTTACATATGTATTGACCATTTTCTATTGACTTGGATTTTAAACTTTCTGGTCACCTGATTTACTTTTTATTAGTTGGTATATTTCGTCTATATTAACGTGTTTGTTAATTGCATTTTCTCTTGAGTACCAGGCTTCTAGGAATTCCCTGACTGCACTTTTAGTGTTTCCTCTGTCTAAGATTTTGACATTATCCCAATCAAATTGCTGACCATAATTGTCTATATGCATTGATACTAAAGAATACATATCGTGTCTTTTCACGGCTGATTTGTGTTCTTGGATTCTGATTCGAAGGGGACGCCCATTTTGGCCAATGTAATGCTTCTTGCAGTTCATACAATTTATTTTGTAAATGGTATTAATTTTATCCCCTTTTTCTGTTGGATCTTTCGGTTTGCATAATATCGAATTAAGCCATTTGACTGGCTTGTGTGCTACATCTATATCAAACGGTTTCATTATTCCAGCTGTTATTTCAGAGATATTTCTCATTTATGGTAGAATGAATTTTCTTGTGATCTTTGATGATGGTTTCTTGCTGGTGTTTTGATTCGACTTTAAACACTTTTTGATGAAATTTTGTGGATAACCATTCTTTTTGAAGACCGTTTGTAGGTATTTTTCTTCCATTCTTTTCAACTCTGGAGTGTTACAATGTGTTTGAACTCTTTTAAACAATGTCTGCACACAGTTTCGTTTGTGAGTAATTGGGTTGTTATTGCAAGTATAGTTGAGTATTTGATCTGTGTGCGTTGATTTTCTATATACTTGTGTCTCTAAATCTCCTGTGTTGGTTCTCCTGTGTTCTCTTAGCTGGTGGATGATTTAATTGCTAAGCTTTCGGTGTTCATCTAGACAACATCTTCAGTGCAGGTTTTAGTATGAAGTGAACTCCATGAATGATATAATTGTATCTCCTAACAATCATTGTCGTGATTGGTTGTTGATATACATCAGCTCAGTGGGAACGTCTCTAACTGCAGCACTAGGTGACGCGGGTTCAAATCTCAGAAGGGACATGAGTTCCTCCAAAGTTGCAGATACGCCTCGTTGACGACTGTCAACTATCACGAACCCTGGGTCCACGGCTTCCTGTAGCCGATTGCCTCCAACCATTTAATACCAACAATTTACATCTTTATTGATTATTTTTTATGTACTTGGAATTTGAACTTTCTTGTCATGTAGTTTTTAGTTTTTTTATTATAGCAAAAATATTCATTCAGACATCTATAAAACACAAAATAATCGAGCAAAGAATATTCTTTTCGATAAATTCCTCTTCCAGGCTCTACAATTATATATATGTTTATATACACAGAATATTTTAACTTAGTGGTTAATAACAGTATTAGTGTTTTTTAAATAATATCGATTTGTAAAGTAAGATCAATGGAATTACCACAGCTCAGTAAAGATGCTTAAATTATAATAATAATAATAAAGATATAATAGCGAATAGAATATCAACTAAAATAAGGGAAATTCCACAAAAAATTTCAGGATCATTCAAACCTGGATGGCCAAGGTAGTGATAATGTCTGAACTAACTTCTTTTGGATGCATAAATTAGGCTTGTTAATATGGATCCCCACAGCCTCAGCGATATTTAGAAGTCGAACTCTTAAAGCAAAATTGAGATTCATAGGTATGTGGTAAATGACCCTGAAAGCATGGTTAGCGTCAATCTTGTGTTCTGTATCCACAAGATGAGACAGAATAGCGCTGCGAATAGATTTTGTTTGTCCTTTGCTTAACCAGGCAAGGTGGTTTTCGTAAATTCGACGAGAAACACGCCTAATTGTACGGCCTATGTAACTGGCTCACTCCACAGGAGCAGTTAAATTGGTATATACACATGGAAGAGGCGAAATTAGGCAGTTTGTCTCCCGAACGCAGAAGAGGAGTGGTTTTAAAGATACAGCGTAATTGAGCAGCAGGGAATGCTCTTTTTACCGCATTTCCAAAAAAGGCCTTATTCTTACAGATCCAGTTCCTAGGAGACAACATCAGTGAGATACTAACATATCGCCTTAGAAATGAGGCGGTAAAAAGAGCATTCCCTGCTGCTCAATTACGCTGTATCTTTAAAACCACTCCTCTTTTGCGTTCGGGAATAAAAGACAAACTGCCTAATTTCGCCTCTTCCATGTGTATATACCAATTTAACTGATCCTGTGCAGCCAGTTACATAGGCTGTACAATTAAGCGTGTTTCTCGTTGAATTTCCGAACATCACCCTGCCTGGTTAAGCAGAGGACAAACAAAATCCATTCGCAGCGCTATTCTGTCTCATCTTGTGGAGACAGAACACAAGATTGACGCTAACCATGCTTTCAGGGTCATTTACCGCATACCTACGAATCTCAACTTTGCTTTAAGAGTTCGACTTCTAAATATTGCTGAGGCTGTGGGGAACCATATTAACAAGCCTAATTTGTGCATCCAAAAGAAGTTAGTTCAGTCATTATCATTACCTTGGCCATCCAGGTTTGAATAATCCGGAATACTTGTTAAATTTCCCTAATTTTAGTTTATATTGTATTCGCTACTATATCTTTATTATTATTGTTATAATTTAAGCATCTTTAATGAACTGTCATTTGCATTTATCATACTTTACAAATCGATATTATTTTAAAAAGCACACTAATATTGTTATTAACCACTAAGTTAAAATATTCTGTGTATACAAACATGCATATATAATTGTAGAGCCTGGAAGAGGAATTTATCGAAAAGAATATTCTTTGCTTGATTATTTTGCTTTTTTTATTAGTTGGTAAATTTGGTCTGTACTAATTAATGTCTGTTAATTGCTGATTCATCTGAGTACCAGGCTTCTACACATTCTCTGGCATTTTCGGTGTTTCATCTATTTACAATTTCTACATTATCCCTTACAAATTCGTTTCCGTAATTATGTACATGCGTTGGTATGAAAGGATACATATCGTGTCTTTTCACAGCTAATTTATTATGTTCTTAGATTCGGACACGAAGGGGACTTCCACTTTGACCGATGTAGTGTGTGTTTGTCGCAGTTCATAACAATTTGTTTTGATAACGGCGTTGATCTTCTCTTCTCTTTCTGTTCTGGATCTTTTAGTTCGCACAATATCGACTGAAGTGATTGTACTGGCTGGCTTGTGCGTTATATCTATTTCAAACGGTCTCAATATTCTAGTAGTTATTTCAGAGATATTCTTTATATTATTATGGCGGTGCTTCAGTTAGGCCCCGTTGATAGGTTTGTATGGACCTTATGTAGAATTTTGAAGGATCTTTCAAGTGAAGCTGAGCATCATCCTGAGTTCACCAGATGTTCGGCTGCTGAGTTATAAACTATTCATGCATCCTTATTTTGCTAGCCAAGCTGGATGTACCGTGGTCTGTTTTCTGCTAGAGAGTTATTGAACTTCTGAATAATGGTAAATAAATTGTCTGTGTATCGATCAAAAGAAACATGAGTGCTGACAGAAGTGTATCAACGACCGACAGTTTTACGATCTTCAGTAATTCACAATTGTTTTTTTAATTAATGGTATCTGATCATTAATTTTTTCTTTTAAATTCTATTCCTCTACGTTCCCAGCGGAACATACGGCTTCAAGCTAGTGCTTTGAAGTTTCAGTAGCAGTAAAGTGTTTATTTTCACAGGGGCTAGGGTTGCTAGCCTCATGCTCAACTTTCCCTCTTTACTGGCCTTATCATTAGCTTGGCAAGGCAAACGGGTGCATCGGCCAGAGGATCGAATTTCGGTCCACATGTGTCGTCGGCGAGCACTGTACCGCTAGGCCACCGATGCACTATCTGATTGTTATTATAATTATTGTTTCCTTTAATTCCTAGAGGAACATAGGGTTTCAGCCGTCCGACTCCATTGCGTTCGGTTCCCTGCTAAAGTCTTCACCTGGCTTCAAGTCTGCCCACACGTTTTCATCTCCTCCTCACATGACTTCCTCCAAGTCACCCTTGTACTGACGACCAACTCGCCGCTTCCCTTTCGGGTTCCACTCGAGCGATGGTTTGTCTAGTGATGTCACTTGATGCATTGTTTTCTCAGAGTATGGCCAGCCAATCCATCTCCATTTCTTCCTGCCTATTTGTTTCACAATCGGTTCCTGCTGTGTTGGTTCGCCCATTGCCAGAGATTTCTGTTGCTGATCTTTTCTGGCCGGCCATCTGATCTTGAGTGGTATTGAGCGAAGACAACTGTTGATGAAGGTGTGTAGTTTGTTTGAGATGCTCTTTATGACGCGCAGTGCAAGTCTCTGATCCGTATAGTGAGTAGCACTGATTGTAATCACACTATAACTCAGTGGTTCAACAATGTAGGCTCATTCAATTGATTATTTCTAGAAAAATTAATAAGCCTTATAAATTCAGTAACTTCCATATTCCCACAATTAATTCGGAACAAAAATATTTAGAGCGAACAATTGTAGTTTCAATAAATTCTTCTTCAGGCTCTACAATTATAAATCCATTGATTTAAGCATACAATAGCCAGCCAGTAAAGGCAAATTAGAATCATATCAGAAAGTGTATTGTGGAACAAATATAAGATGGGATGGAACAATAGTCAGTTAGTTTTTTTAATATGCATGGTCAATGAGAACATGGGACAAAATGAGATGAAGTAATTTAATGATGTGTGCATATATATGAATATAGTCAACAGAAAATACAGGTTTCGAGAGTGAGTGTAATCAGGGCGTGTGAGACAATATGAAAATAAACCAACGAATGGGGCGGACTAGACATAAGTTCAAGGTTGAAAATAACGACAATAAGAATGATTGTCAAATAATAACGATGATATGGTGTAAAGTTACAAGCACTATTGGTGAATGAATGTCAAATAATAATAATAAATATAATGAAGTGGAATGAACAGGATTTTGTAAATACGATAACAAGTTAAAAAAGCACTACTTAAACCTTAGGTAATAAAATCATAAGAAAGGTCATGAAATCATAAAAGAGAAGACATTCAGCGAAGAGACTTTTTTCGGGCGAATTCATTCACATAGCTGTACAATCGCATTTATATATAAATATTTGTGTGTGTGTGTGTGTACATGAGGTTTGTCAAGTTTAGATAATTGATTAGTTAATACAAGAATGATGTAGTATAGAGACAAAGTTGATCAGACAGCAACTAAAGTAGGATTGAGTTAGTAGGCTAGATGACGTAATATAATTGGCTAAAATGTTACAACTTAGGTCAGGGTAGCAACAGAGGTAATTACAGGTAGAGACTAAGTAGAAGTGAAACTGAGTGAATAAGTTGTATGACGTAACATGAATGACCAGAAACTGAGCGTTGTTCAAGTCAGTAACAGTGGTAGTGAGGTGTAGAAATTGAATCGGGTGGGGGTAGAGAACAAGAAAGTTGAAAATGTAAAATGTTACAGTTGAGAAGACAAAATAATACTAATGAAGAGACAGAAGAAAAGATTAGGTAGAATTTACATGTCGGCTAATAAGATAGATTACGTCCATTGCAATCATAAAAGTCGAAAATGAACGCTTGTCAATGAAACAGAGGAATAGAAGAAGAAGAAAAGAAAAGAAAATTGTGAAAGGAATTTATAGTGTTAATGGAGGATTTGTTGGCTTTATTGTAGGCCAAGGTAAACATACTTCTTCTGTATGCAAAGAGACGGTCTTCTGGCATTGTTTACTACCGCTTCAGATACTGATAGAAGATGTGGTCGAGCTCCTCTAGATATATCACCAGGAACGCGGTAAATAACTGAAAACCCCCGGTCAGGTGTCCAGTATCTACCAAGTGGACTATGACTGCACTATCTACTCATTTGGTTACCCCTTTACTCAACCATACAGGTACATGTTCACGCGCGTGGGCATGGATAAAGCCCTCTGGGTACGGCTAATGTAACTAGCTTCACATAAGCAGTTGAATTCATAGATACACATTGATGAGGCCATCTTTGGTAATTTATCCTTGACTTGCTGTGTGAGTACTGATTTAGTTGAGAAGTTGAGTACCAGTTTAGCTGCAGGAAATGTTTTGTCTAGCGCTCTATTAAGTCGACATTTTAGAATGTCAGCTGCAATTTCTCCTTTGTACATAGGTTTATTTATCCATGGTATCCATCATTACCCCACCTCCGGTTATCGACATATACATTTTTAGGAAGTTCTTTTGATATCCATTTTCTTGTAGTGTAAATTTCAGTTTACACACTTTTACCGCTTAATGCATTCCTTTGAACATATGCGTTTTATTCTATAACGAAGAAGACACTTAACTGAGTTTCTTTTGTATTGAATCAGTGTGAAGCTGTGAAAATGGGTCTACACTGACCCTTCCAAGTCATTATTTCTAAATAGGTCCCTGTGCAGATATCCGTCTGTCTTCTTGGTGAGGAGGATGTCTAGCAAAGGTATGCTGTTATTATTATTGGTCACCATAAATGTTGTGTGTGATATGTGTGTACATGACAGTCAAGAATACAAGCGAAATAGCACGTTCTCAGAATGTTTCGTTTCCAATGGAAACTACAGTGAATTCTCACATAGAACAGAGTAATTTGCCGGTGATGAGTCGGATTTTCCGGCAAAAAGGACGGGGGTTATACTGAAAATAATAAGCTTCAGTGGTGGAATATTCGCTATTCCACACACGTGGTCCCGCTTCGATTCCGGCCTGACTCACTTCTAAACCTCGCTTAGCCGATAGTAATCCCGGTAAAAAGGAAATTTTTGAGCATGTGACTAACAACCTCATATCGTAAAAATACACCACTGCTGCTGCTGAGACCTCAAAGATCAAGCATGAAGTCCTAGATCTCATTCAGAAAGCAAAGGAATTGAGGGGGGAAAAAGATGCTTCAAAGGAGTTTCCGTCCAAAGTTGAATAAGAATTGACGATGAAATCAACCGGAATTAATTAAGTGCAACTTTTATTCATGTCTTGCCACTCCCCCCTCCCTCTCGCCCCTTGACAGAGTATTTTTGTTTGTTGTGTATTTCTAAGGTTTCAAATTTATTCTCATACATTTTTTTCTGATTTATAATTATGCCTTTTCTCTGCTTATTGATTTTTTGATTTGTTTTAGTCAATTAGTGAACTTTTGTGGTTATTGTGTACCTCATCCCCTAGAGGATATGATTAACTTTGATATTCAAATGAAAAGTAAGTTTTGATCATTGTCAATTTATGCCTTTAATGTCAGAGTAGAATTTTCCGCACTGTGTTGTAGAATCTAATTCTATGCATTGGATAAGTCTGCTTGATGTAACACAAATGCACACACACGGTCAGAGTGATACAGTGTTAATAACTGGTTGACGTTTTGAGCACAATTAATGATTATTATTATTATTGTTCCCTTGGGTTCCTAGTGGAACATAGGGCTTCAATTGCACGTCTGCACTCGTTTCTGTCTTCTGCTGTACGTTTCACTTGCATCCATGTTAATCCATACTGTTTCAACTCCTCTTCACACGATCTCCTCCATGTCACCCTTGCACTGACGTCCCACTCGCCGCTTCCCTTTCGGGTTCCACTCGAGCTATGGCCTGACGCGCGATGTCACCCAGCGAGTGGCCTCCTCAGCCAGTGAGTGTCCAATCCATCTCCACTTTCTCCTGCATCTTTGTTGAGCGATTGTTTCTTGTTTTGTTTTTTCCCATAGTTTCTTGTTGGTTCTTGTTCTTTCCGGCCATCTGATCTTGAGTATAGAACGAAGACAGCTGTTGATAAAGGTCTGCAACAGGCTGTTGGAAATATCCTTTGTGACCCACCGCCAAGTTTCTGATCCATCCGTATAGAAGAACTGACTGACTTGACATTTGTATTGAAAATCCGAATTTTGTTGTTGATGTTGAGGAGTGACGATGACGCATAATCCACTCCACCAGAATTAGGAATATCATTGGTGATAATAAGCACCCTTATCTGACTCCTGTGTTTACTCCAAACGCCTCTCTGAGTTTTCCGTTGTGGATCACTTGACATGTGCCGTTGTCGTACAGTTGTTGAATTAGGTTGATGAATATTTGGGGTACGCCGTAGTACTCGAATAGTTGCCAAATTACTTCGCGGTCAACGCTGTCGAAGGCCTTCTCAAAGTCTATAAAGTTGAGGTAGAGGTTTGACCTTAGTCTATTAGTTTCGGAAATTTTTCGGATCATCACACACCATCAGCGCAAAGGTATCAGTTGTGTTTCAAGTCTTCTTAGACGAGCACACTCTTTGATGTTAATGGATGAGAAAGAAAAAGACGAGGAAATATCAAACATTACTGAAACTCTCAAGCAAAACAACTACCCAGGGAACTTCATCAACAAAATCAACACTGACACTATTAAGTACGGTCGAAAATGTATTCCGAAAACATGGACCTCAACAGTTGCCATTCCATATAGAGCGGAAATGTTAAACGATATCAGAAGAGTACTCAATAAGCTCAACATCAGAGTTTTCTTCAAAACATCAGACACAGTGCGAAACAACCTTGTCCATATAAGATACCAAATCCCTAAAGGTTCTCTATCTAATTGTGTCTATAAAATAAAATGCTTGCTTTGAATGTGATGCGATATACATAGGACAGAAATCGCGAGAAATCAAAATCAGAAGAAATGAACACCGTAGAGCCGTATCTGTTCGACCACCAAGAAATAGCGAAATGTCAGTAAAAACAATATCGTTTTGTTTCTCGTTCATTGGGAAATACAAAAACCTTTATTATAATGAATGCCCCTAAGATCATTTGTAGGTTCATACTGATAATAATTACCAGAAAGTGAAATTTGTCATTTCATATAAGACCGCTTTAGAGTGTAAGAGAAAACCATGAACACACTATGTGATAAAATATAAAATACCATATCAGATGAATTTATTTGACTTAGTGTACGTTGATTTAGTATTTACTGTCTCTCTGTGTCATATCATCCAACAGCAGAGATACAGCCGCCAAAGACTTCTTATGTTAGCTGAATTCCTTTTAATATGATATTATGATTAGATTTCATCAAGCAAGAGGTTCATGACAGTCTCTTTCACTGAGGCGGATACTCGTCAAGTACATTTTACCCACTGAAGAAATGACATTCGAACACTTGTGTGATATAGTTTGAGGCTTTAGTGTTCACCTTGAGCATGCGTGTGTATGACCCATCTTCATTCTCTTCGGCATGAAAAGGTTGACTGTTTTTGATCATAGATGTCTACGATCTCTTTCTCAAGTTAGGTGGCATAATGAGGTAAGTAATGTTGACGTTAGGCGTAGAGTGTTGGGCAAAGAGGGAAAATCAATCGACGAGGCTATAAAGTTACATAGATTGAGATGCCTAACCATCGCCTCCCCCGACGGGCATTACTAGCTGATATAGGTGCAAGTTGGAAAAGAGTAAGTGGTGGCCAAACAAAAACATGGCATCAATCAATCCATGAAATCCTTGACAGTTAAACTGAGTCAATTCAAGGGAGATGCAGACTTCCGGGTTGGGGCCCGCCCTCGGGACTCTAAGAATCAATGGCTGGAGACAGAGAGACAATAGGTGATATGGCTCAAAATCGTTGTCAATGGCTTACGCAGATGTATTCAATCCCTGTAATCTTTCATATTCCTTTCTACCATTACTCACTCCGTTTCACTCATATACTTGTCAAAACTCTATTGATTCTCTTCACTCATTTTCTTGTCTTGTCTACCTTTGTGTGGTATTTGGAACGTGGCAACTCGAAGTACTGCACTTCGGTTCCAAGTTCTATGTTGAATCCAGACAGACAGACATTCTTTTCGGCATGTTTGTTGACCAATAGGTTCTTGGTTACTTCGTTCCCAGAGGCTATTGTCGTTAATTCTTTCTGGTTCAATCTATGTCAATTTGTGAAATTATAATCAACACCTGTAATGTTGTCTAACAACTATATTCCCTTTTTCATACATTTCAGGAGGTTCAGCTATCGATGCCTTACGTGATGGACTACAATGTCTTCATGATTGTTTCAAGCATATGAAACAATCATTTAAATCAGCAGTGAAGTCATCTAGAAGTACAAGAAAGTAATTAATTATGCAGGAGATTTTGGATTCCCGCCTTTACGCTTTCTTCCTGTTACTCCATCTTTTTGCTTCAATTTTTGATTAAGCACCAATTATTTTCTTTCCTCAATTTTATTAACAACAAAAATAGAAAGTGTACAGAAAAATTTATTCATCAAATGCATTTTTTTTAAATGCTTCTAATGAAACTGACTGTACAAAGAAATATAAATCAACTGTTTTAAGGATGAATGTGTTTTTAGTAGATGAATAAAACATTTGATCAATCAAAATTTCTCTAAATTATAACTCTAACTAGTTGTTTTGGCGAAACAAGAAAGTGAAAAGAACGTAAAACTGTACTTTTTGTCGGTGTTTTGGTGATAAGATACTCGGCAACCACACACATGGTGTGGGTTTCGATTCCCAGACGACTCACTCCTAAACCATTGCACAGTTTATTAACCGATTGTAAGCCAGGATAAGAGGGAATTTTGAGCGTGAGATTAGTTACCCCCAGACCCTGCTGAAACATCATAAGCGCTACTGAAACCCAAAGGTCGAAAATCTTATGTTCTGATAAGCAATCGGTGCGTGAGACTCACGTATTTAAGTAGACGGCTAGCCAACTTAGCACCAGATGTCACGTCATCGTATAACGATCCCACTCTCTAGGCTTCACACGTGCACATTAAGGTGAAAAGATGATGGGGAATGAATGCTATCAGATCAGCCCCAACGGGTTGATCTCTGACGAAATCTCAGTACGAATACAGAGGGCTAGGTTCGCATATGCCAGTCTACGCCGTCTCTGGCGTAGACGTGATATCCGACTATCGACCAAAGGGCGTGTGTACTGCTCAGCAGTCTGCTCCGTCCTCCTTTATGGCTGTGATACCTGGCCATTGAGAGTGGAAGACATGAAAAGATTAGCTGTCTTCGATCATAGGTGTCTGCGTTGTATCTCCCGCGTGAAGTGGCATAATAAAGTGAGCAATATTGAGGTTAGGCATCAGTCGAGTGCTAGGTAAGGAGGGGGAATCAGTCGACGAGACTGAAATTACATCGACTGAGATGGTTAGGACATGTGTTACGCATGCATGCCTAGTCATCGCCTTCCTCGACCGATGGGCGATGTTAGCTGATATAGGGCCAGGCTGGAAAAGAGCTAGCTAATGGTGGTCAAACCAAAACATGGCACCAGTCAATGAAATCTACAACAGTTAGTCTAAGCCAGCCACGTAGGAAGGTGTAGACTTCCTGACTGGTTGGGATCCTCAGGACGGTAAAAACCAATGGTTGGGAACTATTGGTGACATGGATAGCTCAAAATCGTTGTCAATGGCTGGCGCAGATGCATCCACTCCTTGTGAATTATGATTTCCAGTTAAACTGTTGTTCTTCGTTACTACTATACTTTGTCTCACACCTCTGTTTACTGTCTTTATTATGCATTTCTTCTCTTGCTTTGTGTAGTACACGGAGTGTGGAGACTTGAACTGCCGCACATATGTGCAAAGTTCTATGTCGAAAACCGACCGACGGAGATGACTATAACAGCAAACTAACAAGAAAGTGTGGTATTACGTCGAAATTCACAATCTGCAATTTATACAGTTCATGAGGATTATCTCACTATAGTTTTTTTTTTGAAAACTGAGATTATTCAGACCACAGTATGTGATCTGTTTGATACCATAAACAGCAATTAAGAAGGCAAGTGTAAATGCATAGGACTATATACTACTGATTGTTTCAGATGAGTAGTTGTATACCACTGACATCAACCAGTAGTCCTTGCTAGCCAGATCTTAGTGATCTAAACACCAAATGGTCGATTCTCTGTTGTTTAGGGTCAAGCTCATCAGTGATGTACCTGATTTGACTCATCTCGGAGAGCCGCATCACCACCTCCTGAATTCTCAGTTTACAAAGAAAACTGTGATGAAATAATCGCCACGCACTGTATGAATTGCTTATTGATTTGCAAATTGTAAGCTCAGTTCATAGTATGATCAGTTTACCTAAATGGCTAACAAGAAGTTGGACTATTTGAACTGATTTCGCTCTATTTGCTGAGTCAGATTGGGTTCACCATTGATGAGGTTGGCGCCAAACGCGAGCGAATTGGTTGTCCAGTGCTTAGATCACTTCAGTCTGGCTAGTAAGTACTACTGGCTGATATAAGTAGCACATGAGTGCCTATCTCAGTCAGTCTGTAGTATATATATTTCAATATGACACTACAACTTAAGCGGAAATAAAGTATAGTGAATTTGAATAAAGTATGAACGGCGGTTTGTGCAGAATAAGATGGTATCATCGTTTATTTAGTTGTCTGCTTACTGCCTAAAAAATTAGTAAGTGTTCATACAGGAAAATTTTAAAAAACTTGGAAATGGTACATGATGTCAGTCGAAAGCGGACTAGAAACCTAATAAAGAGTACTCAGGGTTGATACTTATACACAAAAGTTTCAACAGAAGCGTGAATGTTGTAGCGGCAAATAATTCCCCAAAATTATTGACCACAGCAATCATCACTCAACATTGGATGCTGACCGTCACTGTTTAAGTCGACTTGTTTAGCTGAAGGCTTCCGGTCAAGCATCCCTGCTATTTGGTACTCCGTCGTGTCACGTGTGTGCACGATCACTAGCTAGATAAGCACTCGAAACGGTTTACTATTTGGTGCCGAAATATATCACGTACTTTGGACGACTAAATATGGTCTTTTGCTTTATCTTCGATACACGAGAAACGAATACTTTAGAAGTTGTTGCTATAAGATCTTGCGTTAGTATACTCCGTACAATTCGCGAACGTCGATACCGTCAACCTCCAAAATGTAGTGGCAAGGGAGTTGCGTAATAAAGACAACGGGTAGATACAAGTGATGTCAGCTCTTGTTGAAATTCTCCAACAATGCTAAGTAGCTAATAAGTTGGGCAACAATGTAGTGAGTTCAACTGGAATCGTAGAGACTAAAGGAAAGCGAAATTACATTATGACGAGGGGAGAAAATTTAAAACAAAAGATTACATAATCAAACGAGGAAGGTGTACAGTAAAAACATCCAGTTATCAAGGCAAAGAGACAGTGATAATTACTTCTTTTCGAACAAATCAATCGGGTTTCAGGTGTTCGATGATGTTACCGCTAAGCGAGATCATGGTTTGCTTGTCACAACCCTCTTCTTTGACTTCAAAAAAGCCTTTGATAAAGTCCCACACAAGAGACTAATCCTTAAGCTAAAGTCGTACGGGTTCCAGGACCCCTTGTTATCCTGGCTCATTTCTTTCTTGGAAGATCGTTCCCAAGTTGTGAAATTTGCAAATAATTACTCGTCACCCAGACCCATACGAAGTGGAGTAATTCAGGGTAGTGTACTAGGTCCATTGCTTTTCGTAATCTACATTAACGATATCTGCAGCATAATCAAGCATGGTACCCCATACCTCTTTGCTGATGACTTAAAGATTGTATACAGCTTCCCCCATTCTACAATGAACGAGGGATTCACACATATTCAAGATGATCTGGATAGATTACATAACTGGAGCACTGATTGGCAACTGCCATTCAATTCTGATAAATGTGGTGCCTTATATTTCAATAACTCCCACCCGTATTTCAGGTTACACCTAGGTGACTCCTCTCTCCAAACCCTCAATTCCATAAAAGACCTGGGAGTTACCTACTCACAGAACTTAACATTTAGTCAGTATGCAAAAGCACTTGTTTCTAAATGCCGAAGACTCACAGGCTTGTTACATCGAAAAATGTACACAACTGAGGCTAAAGTCCTTTTATACAAAGTCATGGTTCGCCCAGTAATTGAATACTGCACAATTGTCTTCGGTTTCATGAATGGGTATGACAGGGTTCGTATTGAAAATATTCAGCGAAGTTTTACACGACGCCTATTACACAAACATGAAGGACTGACTTACGCGGATAGGTGCAAAATGTATAGACTTCAGCCACTTTGGTTAAGGCGCCTGAAACTCAACCTTACATTCCTTTTTCGCCTTTTACATGGCTACCTCAAAAGCAGTAATCCAATAGCTTTCAATAATTTAACCATATATACTCTTAGAAATCATGAAAATACTCTATCCATAAGCCGGTACCGGACAAAACTGCGATCAAGTTTCTTCAAAATACAGTACAGTGCATTATGGAACAAACTTCCACTTAATGTACGTAGTTGCCGATCTCCCACTGAATTCCAGCGTCTCCTTAACGAGTTCTTGTCAACAAAAGAGCTTCGGTCTACTTATCCATACTTTACCCATATGGGCTGTTCATCTAACTTTGGTACTACAGACCCCAGTGCAATACCCCCAATTTGAGGAAACTCATTTGCCCCAGCAACAGTACCGCACCTAAAACGTGATAAAACCAACCCAATTTCTCCCACATACCTTGGTCTGAGGTTTGGTTATTCAGCTTATTGGAGATCTTATCAATATTTCATCAATCGGGCTTATAAACTCATAAGACTATCCATAATTATCCTGGACGTATAATCCCAAATTAGTTGTGATAGTTCTTCCATAATATAAGCAAACTGTTACTTTGTAATGTCTAAAGCACGCCATATGAAAAGTGGCCAGGAAAACATAGCAATAACAAACTCAGCCAACCAACCATTTTCCCCAAGCTCATTCAACCTAACCTTATCTTTAATCGTACCACTATCCACTACACTCTAATCCGTAGATTATGTCTTAATTTGCCCCAGTACTGAAAACTCTTCTACCTTTTACTTTTAAAGATGTTCTAACTACTAACTGCGCAGTAACCGTTTAACTAACTCACTGACTTTCTCTTCACTGTAATCTTCAATAAGTTCGTCAGTGTAATTATTTCCATAAACAATTACATTAGCAACCATATCTTTTAATATTTTACATATATGCTTATATTATTAGCACTATTTTTGAGTTGAAATAACTATCTTCAGTCAGCACCTACCCATATTCATATAATTTTCTAAAAAATTCATAATGTTGAAATTATGTAGTATTTCTCCATTATATAATTGATGAGTCACTTTGCAATGTGTAACGCACACCATATAAAATCGGTCGTGAAAATTTAGCATAACAAGTTCTGCTAACCAGTTGCCTTACTCAGGACCACTTTACATAACTTTATCACTAATTGTTCCACTTCTCATATCATTCTGATAAATAGAATATAACTTAGTTGTTCTAATATTAGCTATTTTTATACTTCATAACTCTTAAGGGAAACCTAATTTCTTAGTCTTTTGTAGTAACCCTCTTGTTCACTAGTATGATGATAATATTGCTAACGATGTCCTCTGGTATTATTGTGCCATGTGACCTAATGGGAAGCACTTGTCATGAAAGCTGTTAATGTGCAGCATACTGTATGATTGGGACGGAGTCAAAGCAATCCAATATTACAACTGCAGTCATTGTAAAAGGTCTCAGAGCTTAATGTCAAAAAAAGGAGGGAGGGTGGCGCATGCTGATCAGCAGATTTGGTAGTGGTCACAAATGTGAATCGCTCCGATCTGTAGGACAGCAACATGCATTATTTTGGCAGCTCGAGAACTAAACATGAGTTAAGATACTAAATCTATAAAAAAAATAGACTTTAAAAAAAATTAATTGAAAAAATAAAACAATAATGACTGTACAGTTTTAGCTTGTAAAAAAATAACAATGCTTTCGCTCCTAACATCTACAAGCCTGCTCAGTTTCTTGTCAAGATGCTATCCCATGGGCCATACACAAGTTCGCCAAACATCCTACAGGTCACCGTATTCAACAGGTTCTAGTCCTTCTAGCCACTTCTCTCTGAAATGTTACTTATATACTTCACAATAATCCTCCTACCTAATTACTATTATACTCTATTTTATCTCAACTTCCTAGGACTTTAATGAAGCTGAAATTTTTTCCCTCTTCTCATTTACACCCTTTTCTCGCGTAAAGTTCGGTTGCTCTGATGATAAAAACAACAACACTCATGTTTGAGAATAAATATATTTTCATAGAAAGCGTCATAGTTTTCCATGGTAAGACCAATATGGTTAGCATCATACATTGCAAATGTGTATTATCATTTCAAGTACTACATAGTTTCTTGTATTTATCTTGTAAATATACTTTTAATAATGTATTATTCATAATTGCATTCTATACCATTTTGCAGCTGCGCCAGATTTTCTTCAATTCCTAAAATAGCGTTCAAGCATTTGAAGGCATAGCACTCACACAAATATATGTTGCTTATCGATTGGCCATAACTATCATCAGGAAATGGAACGAATTTCGGGTTGTCGCTCAACTTCGATGGTGACCTTCGTGAAATATTTACAAATTAACATTTATAAGAATCTCTTCTGATTGCTTGTACTATAACTCAACAATATGAACTTTTTGAAAAAGTGACAATGTATGCTAATTAACAATTGTTATTCGTAACATAATTGATCGTGCCTGTAAAAATGGCATGCATTTCATGTAAACTTACCCGTTTATACGAAATATATATATTATTATAACAGTCGCCTGTTTCTCGCCGAAAGTGTTCACTAACTAGAGTGTTATAACCAGCTTTAGTAACAACTTTCAGTCATTATCCGTATCGCATTCTGTCTAGTTTGAAAATCACTTCGTAAATATTACACATTATGTTGTAAGGTTTGTTATGTGGATTTGACTAATTGGTGAATAGACTGAGTCATGAACCAGTGTTATCTTGAAGCGAAAGGGGCTGGTGATTCTTCAGTAAATTGTACTCACTAGAATTTAGATCAAGATCGTGATGGTTCTTTCTAGGAAACCTTAACCACTTGGCTAGAGATTAATGACTCACTATTGTGTTTCTGTCTGTTTGCTGTATACCTTGTTGGTTGCTCTATTTGACCAAACTAGCGTACACGTATATCCTAATACTTTGTAGCGGTAAATAATTCCCCAAAATTATTAACCACAGCAATCATCACTCAACATTGGATGCTGACCATCACTGTTTAAGTCGACTTGTTTAGCTGAAGGCTTACGGTCAAGCATCCCTGCCATTTGGTGCTCCGTCGTGTCACGTGCGTGCACGATTACTAGCTAGCTAAGCATTCATTCCTACCCGCGATTTGGTCCCAAAATATATATCGTATTTGGACGACAAAATCTGGTCTTTTGCTTTACCATTTGGTACTCGAAGAACGAACACTATAGTGGT
Source organism: Trichobilharzia szidati (assembly GCA_944472155.2). Lineage (NCBI taxonomy): Eukaryota > Metazoa > Platyhelminthes > Trematoda > Strigeidida > Schistosomatidae > Trichobilharzia > Trichobilharzia szidati. The sequence continues at coordinate 19,728,350 of OX235272.1, read as the reverse complement.
TGTTGGTATAAGATCTTGCGTTAGTATAATCCGTACAACTCGCGAACGTCGATACCTACAGCCCCCTAAACTGGTGAGCCCGACAATCACTAAACTGGTGAGCCCAACCTCGAACTTCATCTTCAATTCACACGCAGATAAACCCGGTGAGTTCGTTCCTTTTTGTGTTTATTCTTGTACTATATTGTTATCGGCATACTTTTCGTCATCAGTGATCCTAGCCCCAAGGTTATTCAGATTCGCTCAACCGCCAAAACAATCCAGCTAGTACCATATTGGCCAGATAATGCTGAAACGTGGTTTCAGATTGCTGAGTCTGATTTTTGTGAACATGGCATAACTGATCAACGTTCACAGTTCCTTGCAGTTATTCACGCCCTACCGCGGGAATTCAGCAGGTGCGTAACTCTGCAGATGTCGGTAAGTAACTCGTACGAGTTGCTCAAAGCATCCCTCCTGAAGAGAAACGTTCTCACAGATCGACAACGTCTGGATGAGTTATTTCGTTACATCGAGTTAGGAGATCAGTCAGCCGTGAGCATGCTGGCAAGAATGAAAGAGATCATTGGCCAAAGTCAGTTCGATGAAGGACTGTTCAGAGAACTATTTTTATCCAAACTGCCACAGTCAGTTCAGACTGTACTTGTGACACTTCAGGGTGTTCTCATAGATGATTTAGCTGTCTCTGCAGATAGAATTCTAGAGATAACGAAACGGCCAGTTACCGAAGTATACTCTGTTACCGAACAGACTTCGAAGAAGGATTCTGCAAGGATAGAGTTATGCAACTCCGTCCAGCAGATGCTTAGGTCAAACAAGCCTAGTAATTCCTCAAACCGTCGTTCTAGATCCCCTCAACGGCAAAACGCACGTGGACGATCTAAGTCCAACACACGTTCTGTCAAAAATCCTGACTGGTGTTGGTATCACAACACCTATGGCAAGGAAGCGAAATGTTGTCGAAACCCTTGTGATTTCGGCAAAGCCTCCAAGTCTGTGGGAAACTATCCCGCCGGCACGCGTTAGCGGCAACCGTCGCCGGTGGCACTAGCCGCTTACTTTACATCCATGATGTAATTAGCCAGACTAGATATCTAGTCGACACAGGCGCCGAAGTCAGCGTCCTTCCTGCTACAGCAGCAGATCGACAGAAGGATCCTAACCTCAACCTACAGGCTGCAAATGGAAAACCAATTGCAACCTATGGTCGGAAATACGTCTATCTGAACGTAGGTTTACGCAAACCTATTCGGTGGATTTTTCTGATCGCTGACGTCACAATGCCCATCATCGGCACGGACCTACTTAATCATCATGATTTGCTCGTAGACGTCCGCCGTAAACGATTAATTGACAACACTACTAGTTTGTCTATCAAAGGCATAACTTACGTAGGCCCAAGCTTGTCAATCGTTAAGATGAAAGCAATCCTCGATCCAACTTTTCAACCGATTGTTGACAAATATCCGGAACTGAATTGTCCATCTAACGACCTCCCGTGCATAACCAGCAATGTTATGCACCACATCATAACCTCAGGACAGCCCGTGACATCTAAAGCACGACGACTGGCCCCTGACAAACTGAGAATTGCCAGAAACGAATTCGATCATATGCTCACCCTTGGCATCATTCGGCCATCGAATAGTCCATGGGCATCCCCGTTGCATATGGTACCGAAAAAGGATAGCAACGATTGGCGACCCACTGGTGATTACCGGCGAGTGAACGCCAAAACAACTCCTGATTGCTACCCTTTGCCTCACATACCCGACTTGACGGCAACGTTATCTGGAGCATCCATATTCTCCAAAATCGACTTGGTTAAAGCATATAACCAAATCCCGATGGCAACGGAAGATATTCCGAAAACGGCTATAATCACGCCTTTCGGACTTTTCGAATTCCTACGTATGCCATTCGGCCTTCGGAATGCGGCCCAAACATTCCAACGCTTCATCGATGAAGTATTTCGCGGTCTCGACTTTGTATACGCATACTTAGACGACTGCCTCATTGCCAGTCCAGATAAGGAAACTCACCTTAGACACTTGGACTTGGCATTTGAAAGGTTACGCCAACATGGTGTTACCATCAATATCCAGAAGTGTCAAATAGGCGTTGACTCACTCGATTTTCTGGGTCACACTATTGACTGTCAGGGCATTCGCACACTGGCTACTTCGGTCGATCACTCTAAGAAAACGCGTTCTGGACGTCACGTTAGATTCCCAGAATACCTTCACACCTATCTCACATAACTGAGTGACACATCAATTCTTTTTATGTTGCGTCATTTAACACAAGTAAATGATATTTCTCCTATAACCGTACATAAAATTATATAAGATGTATATATTTTTTCCCGATATTTGAACTTTACATTATTTTACTGTATAGTAGATGCATGTCATATTTTTTTTTGGTAAAAAAACGCTTATTTGGTACATTTTTCTTGACAAGGTTCTCAGCATTCTTGTTTTCTTTTCCAGGTGCAACGGGCACTGGACAGGAGACAAACGAAGCACGGGATCCAACGAACAACACTGAGAAAGCTATGTACAGACACCCTATTAGCATAGGCAGACAGACCAGCAGGCTCTCAATCAAGCCGCTCGGAAGATTTTTTTCACCCATAAGGGAACCATCGAGATTTTTTACTTCCGGCTGGTCATGTCTTAGGGTCCTCACAAACCCACTAGGGGGGGAGTGAGCTGTAGCGGTAAATAATTCCCCAAAATTATTAACCACAGCAATCATCACTCAACATTGGATGCTGACCATCACTGTTTAAGTCGACTTGTTTAGCTGAAGGCTTACGGTCAAGCATCCCTGCCATTTGGTGCTCCGTCGTGTCACGTGCGTGCACGATTACTAGCTAGCTAAGCATTCATTCCTACCCGCGATTTGGTCCCAAAATATATATCGTATTTGGACGACAAAATCTGGTCTTTTGCTTTACCATTTGGTACTCGAAGAACGAACACTATAGTGGTTGTTGGTATAAGATCTTGCGTTAGTATAATCCGTACAACTCGCGAACGTCGATACCTACAGCCCCCTAAACTGGTGAGCCCGACAATCACTAAAACTTCTTCGCGTTTATAATTGTGTCCTAAAGTTGTGATTACTCGGCATCCACAACGTAAATCAAAAGGCACTTGCGAAGGGATACGATCGTGTATTATCGCAGTAATCAAAATTCAAAAACTGAGCGAGTACGAAAGTATCAATTGTTAACACGCAAGATTTAGAGTGATAAACAAATCAAAGTCCAATTACATAGTGAAAGTATACTACGATGATTAGTAATAAAATGGGTCACTACAACCTCACTGAATCACGCTTGATGGTAATTGTAACAGTAGCAACGCCACGACGTGATAACCTACAAAATATGCATCTCAGAAATCCATTGTTAACAGTTCCTAGTAATCAGGTAAGTAACTTAAATGCTTCACTTGTTGCATATGTTTGTATTTGATATTTAACCTAAGGTGTCGTGTGTCACTTTTTACATGATTATCAGCGAACCTGAAAATTACTGATAGTTTATCTTCCCAATTTTAGGCAGTTTTCATCAGTATCAAGTTTAAAATGTTTTTTAGTTTCTGACAGTTCAGAAACCTTTGAGTAGCCTGAAATGGACTCAACCTGATGACTCAAATGGCGTATAAGTTTATCCTATTACTTTTCTTATGCTTATTAATGCACTAAACGTTTAAATTTACCACTACACAATACTGAAATTGTTGCTATAGCCCTGGTCAAAAGCTGGATAACAAACTTTGGTCTTCCATCCATTATCACTACCGACAGAAGTGCACAGTTCTAAAGCCGTCTTTTTCAACAGTGCACAGAATTATTGGGAATTAAACAAAAAGAACGACTTCGTATCACCTTATTTTCAATCGAATGATCGAACGATTTCATCGGCGAATACGCTTGCTGCCTGTCTGAACAAATAAAACTAGTCCACACAACTCCCACTGCCACTACTTGGTATACAAGGAACTTTAAATAAAGACACAGGATGCTGCGTTTCCGAATAGTCTATTACCAGGAGAGTTTTTCACCTCAGACAACCAAATTATAAGTGATTTGACTGACTACATGCATCTACTAAATGAACACATGAATAAGCTAAGAAATACCACTTTCACACCAGTAGCAACGACTATCATTCATCCCGCTACAACTGACAAACTGCACTCACGTTTTCGTCGCAGGGGGTGGTATGCAATGACCACTTCAATCTCCCGTCAGTGTTGGTAGGGCCAAACCATCGTTTATCGATGACTTCCAAGACAACGATAAAGATCAACTAAACGAGTTGCCAACACTTCCAGTCACTAGAACTGCAACGTCAACAGAAAAACTCATGAAAACAACACGATCTGGTAGGAGAGTTTGTAGCGACCCATTTTATTACTCATCATCGTAGTATACATTCACTATGCAATTGGACTTTGGTTCGTTTATCACTCTAAAGATTGCGTGTTAACCGTTGACTTTTGAATTTCGACTACTGAGAGAATACACGTCCGTACTCCTTCTCAAGTGCCTTTTGATTAACGTTGGGGATGTCAGGTAATAACAACGTTAGAACACAATAATAAACGCGAAGAAGTATTAAGATATATGTGGTCAAATAGAACAACACTGCAAGTTCATTGGCCTGAACGTTACGTTCAAATTGTCACTATTTAACTTATTGTGAATTTTTCCTTATTTCACCTCTGTTCAAAATTAACATCTCACTGCTCATTCCTTTTATCGATATTTTCATACGTGGTTTGGTTCACATTGCTCTTGTTTAAACCTTCACGTTTTTTGCATAATTACATTCAATTGTGTAGTGCTTACTGCTTACATATCATTTTCATTTAAATCCACAGATCTCCCGCTGATTTTCATCATTACACAAATTTTCTTTTATAATTGTCATTCCACTTGTCTTTAGTACATTAACTGTAAATGTTATTCACTGTCCATCCGTTTTCTTCAAAACTCTGGATTAAACTACTTAATACACTAACAGTTTTCTATACATTATCGCTACTATTTATCACCCAAACTCATGTAACTATCGAACACTTAAATGTACTATATTATGTTTCAGTGTTCTGGTGGGGAACTGTGTAGCACGCCATATTAAACCTAACAGTGCGCTTATAAAACCAATTCATGTACGCATGTTACACACAGAATCTAATTGTATGTGTGCCTGTGGAATATTTGCCAATGTATAGTGATAATATATTTTCAATCTTTGTACATGAGTGAAGCCAGTTTACAGGCATCATCAATATGATAAATAATATATACGAGGAGTAATCATATTTACAATTGTCCACTAACACAAGATATAAATAAGAAAAGGTTATGGAATAATGCCTATAATGTCACTTTGCACAGGCGGAAGCGCTTTAGACAGTATAATGCATGGCATCTCCATTGAAGAAATTTGACCAAAATGCGCGTCATATTTGATGGTTGCGTTACTGGAGATAGGCATGGTAGGTTATCCATAAAGTGATAAAATTGCTTTGTAAAATATTACTTAGTTCACCGGAAATGATGTTTTTGACAGTATGAACTTCGAGTGACTCATCACAGCAGCAAGTGTTTCGTTAAACATACAAAGTATTGCATGGGGCGTCAAACTCATCAAACAGCAGAATGAAACACACGATTTCCTTAATAGCCAAGATTTTAGTATGCCTATAGGTACATAGAACCTGAGTATGGGAATCAAAGTGAATAATAAGAACACATGGGCAAATAGGCGGGACACCACCAGGTACCATATGAACGGAAATGTATTTCCGAACCTTCGTATTAGTTAAGTAAAGGCCCATCAACATAACGGGTATACACTGGTTCACGTCCCACCGCGTACACGCACGAAATCAATCAACAAATGTGCGACTACGAAAGACCCGGCACGCACTGCCTTCAAGACAATCTACACACAGGGTACTTAGGCCTGGTAAATTACAATCCCAGCAGTGCAACAGACTATCTAATACCAAAAAATGATCACAGACGCCCATGTATTGATGCCAGAAACCAATATATGCAACAGGATTATTTTCGGCTGCAGCAAACAATAGCATTCTTGCAGCACAATTTGTTCAGGGAATAGTAGACACTTTTCAGATTCAGATTATAAGGATAGGAGGCTCTTGTTGCTTATGTTAATCCTCGCGATATATATCTCTGCAGAGATCCAGTTTCTCTTTGAAAGTGTTCACCGATGGAGCTGTTACTATTGAATCAGGTAGGGAGTTCCAGTCGTTGACCACTCTGTGAGAGAATCAAAACTCCAACCGTATTTTATTTGACCTCGGTTTGAGCACCTTCTTCTGGTGACCCCGTAAATGTATCCTAGAGGGAGAGAAAAGGTTTGAAAGGTCAATCCCTAAATCACCCTTGAATATACGGTATGCAAAAATTAAGTCGCCTCTCCTCCTTCGGTATGTTAATCTGAAGAGATTTAAATGCTCCATCCTCACGTCATAAGGTGTGAGATACCACTAACTAATTTTGTTCCTACCCTCTGTACTCTTTCCAGGGTATGTGCCTCCTTTTTGAAGCATGGACTCGCCGCTTGTATGCAGTACTCTAGATGAGGCCTGACATATGTTGCATAGAGTACTTGGAACATACCCTCGTCTAATCGTTTGAAAGCCCTTCGAAGTGCCCGTAGCACTCGAAAAACCTTGGCTGCGGCTCAATTACAGTTTGCCGTTGTTTTTAAGTCATGGCTAACAATAATTCCTAAGTCCTTTTGTTCCCTGACATCTGGCAGTTCTGTGTCCCCCATGGAGTACGACGTGTAAGACTTCTGACCTAGGTGTATTACCGCGCTTTTCTTGGAATTAATTTCCAAACTCCAAAAGTTAGCCCATTCGTTATGTAGTTACCAACCTATCATCGCTACTGTTTACGGTTTTCCATATCTTAATACCGTCCGCAAATAGTAAGGAAGATAAGGTAAGAATTTTCGGCACTTCATTTACGTATAACAAGAATATCAGGGGGCCAAGTACAGTTCCCTGAGGCACTCCACTTAGTACTGCTTTCCACCCTGACAGTACACCGTTAACCCTTACCTTCTGCCTCCTATCCATCAGGTAGTCACTAAACCACTGGCATAAGCTTTGGTTTAATCCAAAATGTTTAAGTTTACTAAGAAGACCTAAATGGGATACCTTATCGAATGCTTTACTAAGATCGATAAATACAACGTCCAGTAGATGACAATGTCTCATCTGAGAGTCCCTCCGAATATAACATAAGCATCCAGGAGTTAGGGATAGTGAGAGGAAAACCTACTAACTATCCTCTTTAGTAAACGGTTTATAATTCAACATTCATAAGAACCTGATTCGATTGCTTGTACAATAATTGAACAATTTAAATTTTTGAAAAAGTATTAATTTATGATACTTCAGGATTGCAATTTACAACATAACCGATCATGTCTGTAAAAATGACATGCATTTCTTGTAAACCTACCCGTTTATACGAAATATAAATTGTTATTATAACCCTGGTTTTCCAAAAAATTATGCTCTCTCCTTAACAAGATAACTTCCCTTCCCAGCTTGGTATACATGGAACGGCCAACACTGATCCTGGTAACTGAAACTTGGCTAACTAGTGATATACCTGACACAAAGCTGATAATTGATAACTATGACATCTACAGGAATGATAGAGTGGACAAAAGAGGAGGCGGGTATCTAATATATGCTTCTAAATCTATTGATCCCAATACTCTTACAAACCTAACTATCGACAAACTCCCAGAATCTAAGTGGATAAGCATCCACACGAATTAAAACAAAATTCCAGCAGGATGTATATGCACAGCCCCAAACACCCCTAAAACGACTGACATGGTTATCGGAGAAATGCTAGAGGGTGTACTTATGCTGGAATTCGACTACAAATTAGTCTGTGGTGAACTGGGATGCCTGCACTGGACGTAGAATCCATGACTAGCTCTTAGAAGCTGTAGATGTGGGAGGATGGATGCAGTGCGTACGCCTACCAACACGACATAGCAATATTCTCGACTTAGTCCTCTGCCACAAAATAGAGCCGATCTCGATAGAGATGGGGGATAAACTAGACAACAGTGATCACAACATACCGTACTGCACCCTACCTCTTCAAGTAACAACTAGACACAAACCTAAAATTTCCCCGGTATACCATCAATATAGGGACTATAGAAATGCAGACTGGGAATTCCTACCAGAGCTCTTGAGAAGCTCTAACTGGGGTGAACAATTTACCAATAATAATTTGGAAGTAACACCTAATACCTGCTACAAGACAATCAGTTTGGTAAGAGACACAATCGCACCCCTGAAATCTGCCTTAAAGACACCAACTCTATTCATAGATCGCAAAATGCAATTAAAACTAAGGAAACTGAAAAGAAAATTTTATTTATATAAAGAATTTAGTGCATTACACCAGATACATGAAACATTTAAAATCTTGAGGTGAGACATAAAATGAGGGCACAACTAGAGGAAAATGAAGCCCTAGGGGGCACCTCTAAAACTCAGGAACTCTGCAAGATCTTGCAAAAACGGCTAAACAAGGGTAAAGAAACTAATGTTGGCCACTTGGAGCATGAAGGTATAATTTATGATGATCCCCAGACTATTAGTGAACTCCCTAGCCAGTGGTTCTCCAATGACACAAAAGCGCATCCGTCCCCAATTCTAGACATAACCTGCAAAAATAACTACAAGTTAGTTGACATCAACTTTAATATACAAAATATAGCATCAGCAGTAAAGACATTAAAAGTTAACGGTAGTTGTTGGATAGATGATATACCATCTGCCATATACAAAATCGTTGGTACGGATATAGTATATTATTACTTAGAATATTTGCTATCCCACTAGTGACCGGGACCTACACTGAAATTTGGAAAAACACGTATATATTACCTAAGCATAGGCCTACCAATACAACACCTATCATATATATATATTTATTCCTGTTTATGCAGGAACATACCAATTGTACAGGCATGGATAAGTTATTATATAAATTACAGTTTGTTTGTTCAATCTAACATTAGAGTCAGTCAGAACAGTCAGCAAAATAGTCTGTCTGTGTAACACATAAAGAGATATAGAAATATTGTCTTCGCATTAACAAAAAACCCAGACTTCAGATGAATGTGATACAAATATCTGGGAAAAATAAAGCTTGAAGTCAATTCTATAAAACTTTGTTGTGAACAGCATCCGTGAGATAAAGTTTATTGATGTATTATTTTGATTCAATAATGTATTTATTCCATTTCTGTCAGCAGTCTTATCGTAGTTTTATAATAGGAAAGAAATTTGATCTTTGATACGAAAATTATATAAGGTAATGTTAGATTGTTTTACTGCATCAAATGGGGGCAATTCTAGAACTATCCATTGGCGCCATTTGTGTCGGCATGGCAGACTGTACATGTAAGTTGAGTAATACATTGAGAACTGTTTAAAAACCAGTTGTTTCTTTATATCAGATCAAGAATACTCCTTGTACAGAATGTTAGCCAGCGTTTTCAAGTGGTTGCATCGGATCATTCATGGAATTTGAGTTTGAATTTACATAAATGGTCATTTCAGTTTAGATGTTAGGTTGTTCGACCTCGACCAGGAGGTATATAGAAGATTACGCTCAGCAGGGAGATAAAGTATGTATATATGGAAAGAACATTATTATTTTATGTACATATAAATGTGTATGAATGTATATCATTGTATAGTAAACACTACCCATAATCTAGTTGTTTTTCAATGTAATTTTGCGAAGTCTTAGAGTTTATTTAGTGTCGTAATATTTAATAATGAGTCTAGGCGTTATAGTGTTCTAATAGCTCATGCGTTTTGGAAATAAGTGGTGCGGTGTGATTGGCATAGTCATTGGGATGAAGCAGTTTATATAGCAAGCGTTTGAAGGTTATAATAGAGTGACAGGTCCTTATTTCTAGGGGTAAACTGTTACAGATCTTAGAGTACATGACTATGAAGAAGTTTGCACGGAGTGATGTCTTACAGCTTTTCCCAGATGCTGTGCACGTTTGCTTACGAAGGTTGTAAGAGCCGTCCGGTGAGAACTGTATCTCCTTACTGTCTGAGAATGATATTTTATGCAAGACTTTAAAGAAGAATGTTAGGTTAATGCTCAGTCATCTCACCCAGTGGGTCGATACCTAGAGTTATACACCTTGTTGTGTAGTCCTTTTCGCAGCCAAATCCTAGTATTTTAGACGTGAAGTATCGTTGGACACTTTCTATTTTAAGTTTGTCACTTACGCGAGTGCTGCTGAGAATAAATGGACAATATTTAAGTAGCGGTCTGACGCAAGTTTTATATAATAATAGCTTCGCTTCGTAGTTGTGGAAATTCCTGAGTAAACATCCTAAGAGCATCCTCGATTTACGCGTCTGTGTCGCCACTTGCTCAGAAAATGTCAAGTCACTAGAGTACCTGAGTCCTAGGTCAACAACACTTTGGAGTTTAGGCAAGTCAATAGATTCAAGTACCAGTTTAATATTTATCGAGGGTGCACCGAAACAGATCCAACCACATTTTTTAAGGTTGAATTTTAGGTTCCATGTGGAGGACCATGCAGTTACTCGATCTAGTTCTTCCTGAACAGCTTTCTGAAAGTACCCTAAGTCATCACAGTGGAATGTGTAAGCTACTTTAAGATCATCTGCAAAGATGAATGGTTTGCCAAGTGAGAAACAGCTGCATATGTCGTTGACATATAGAGTGAGTAGGAGGGGGCTTAAGACGCTACCTTGAACTACTCCAGAAGTGACTGGACTAGGTTTAGAATTTACAGACCCCAGTTTAACTACTTGGGACCTATTGTTAAGGAATGATTCAATCCATCCTAATAATGGGTTACTTATTCCTAAAGAGTTTAGCTTATTTATTAGAAGCAAATGGTCAACGCGGTCAAAGGCTTTGGATATGTCGAAGTAGATGACTAGTACTAGTTGTTGTTTGTCTCAGCTGCTAGTTATATAGTTAAAGAAGTCAAGGTGACATGTCATGCATGATCTGGATTTTAGGAATCCATGTTGGTTTGGACTTAGAATATTGCAGCTGAGCATATGTTTGAGGATATCATCTTTAACTATTCGTTCAATGATTCTAGATACTATGGGTGTAATATTGATTGGCCTATAGTTGTTGACTTCAGTTTTTGATCCGGATTTGTGTTTAGGTACTATAAATGTCGTTTTCCATTTATCTGGATAGGTTTGGCTTTCTAGGGACATTGTAAAAATCTTAAGTAATAAAACGGAAATGTCAGAACCACCGTGTTTATAAAGATACGATGGTATACCGTCAAAACCGGCACTACTAGAGCTTTTAAGAGTATTAACGGCTTGGTTAATATTAGAGTAAGTGAAATGAACTGTAGTGATTTGTTTCAGCGTTGAAGATGAAGGGAGTTCTATTTTAGATTGTAAACCGAGAAGTGGACTTGTAGGCTTAAGGTAGTTAGCTGCAAACGTCTCATTAAACAGTTCACACATGTCTGCATGGTTGCTGTATAGCTTGCCCTTGTTTATAAGGAGAGAAATTTTATGGCTTTGGCGATTCATTCGTTTCTTTAGTATTTCTGTGAGAGCACCTACTCTGGTGGTGCTGGCTAGTGCCGTGCATTCTTCATTTCTCATACGCAAGTTATGAGCTTGCGAGATCATGGAGAAAGTAATCAAAGACCAAACGTCAGGCTACTTTCTAAAACACAATCTCATCAGCCAGTCAGTACACGGATTCCTCATAAGATTATATCATACATAAAGCGTGCTTACTGACATTATTCCATTACCTCTCGTTGTATATATAGTGAAAAATCGTAAATATGCTTAGTCCATGCATATATATTCTTTATCATATTGATGACGCCGGTAAACTGGCGTCCCTCATATACATAAAGCGAGAATATATTATTGTTAATAGGTAATTTCGAGTCCATTTGCGGCCAGGAAACAAAATAATGGAGAATTAATCCATATAAAATGGCATTTAGAGCATGTAGGAGCTAGAAATTGTAATCATTTGTGTCGGTGAGTTTTCAAATGCAACCATCAGCATGTGTTCAAATATTTATTTCATTTGTTTATTTTTTTTATTACAGCTTGATGCCACACCGTATTTTCAGTACAAGTATGGAATTTTCAGCATGGATATCGGTAGCCCAAATTTTGCAGGTCGACCATAGATATCGGGTGTGTGTCGGCAGGGGATCGAACCTCGGACCATATGCGTGGTCGGTGAGAGTCCTAACCACTGTGCCACCGACGCCACCAGATTTATTGGCGCCGTATAGGTAATTTTGTCGGTATCAATATTATATTCCACAGCTGTCATCCAGGATTCGTCCCGCATGGAGGTAATGGATAACTTGAGAGACTGTTGTAGGATTTGGGAGCAGCAATGTTTGCGGACCTTTAATCATTGTAATTGGCCAAATATTCACATTCTTTATTCTCATTCATAAATTCATGTGGAAGCTGACATGGTGAGAGAGAGAAAGAGACAAACTACAGCACCACAAAAGAAGGCAAGTGGAGTCCTCAAGGGAGTAATTTATAAATTTATATATATATTCTGTGTAGAAACTACGATTATATTGATGTACTAACTAACTTTTATATTATGTGTGAACTAATATTAATGTCCTGTGTAGAAATGTTTATGATGTACTTCCAATAATATTAACGTTTATAATTGTAGTTTGTTGTAACTTATAATAATATATATTTCCTATCAATGTAGGACACACCAGTTGTACAGGCATGGATAAGTATTATTTAAATTACATGAATTTGATTTATAGTGAAATTACATGGTTGCTGTCCTCTCTGATATCAGTTAGTGAGCACATTCTGATAGTTAGTCGTTCAATGGAGCACATAAAGAAATATAGAAATATTGTCTTCGCATTAACAAAAAAAACCCAAGTACGTGTCGGATAAATTACAAATATTTGGGAAAAAAATAAAGCTTGAAGTCAATTCCTCCATATAACTTTGTTGTGTGCGGCATCGTATCTTGTTTTATGTTCAAATTGTGTATTAATTTAAAATGAGTGATTAATTTTTATGATTTTGACATCATTTTTTGCAGGTAATACCAGATGTGAATTCAACTGAATGCAGATTAATATTGGTCATTGTCAAGCAGATTTGTTTTACTGCGCCCAAGTCACCCATAGCCCGCCATTTGTCACAGCATGGTTGCTCCGTACGAGTAAGTTGATAAACACGTAGAAAGCTATATAAAAACCATTTTAGATCGTTGACAGTGCTTGTATAAGATGCCGTACAGCGTCTAGTTATGGTGACAGTGGATTTCATCAAGGATGCTGAGCCATTACTAGCCAAACCTTGAGGGATGATATATGAGTAAGTAACTTCAATTGTTTCGCAGCTTCAGTCGGAATGTAGATCAATGCAACTTGTACTACAAAGTAAATACAACAGAAGTGTACCAGAGGACAAAGAAAAAGCAGGTGGGGTCTAAAAGATTTGATTATATTCGTTGTACATTGTTATTTGATGAACAAAAATTTGTTTCTACTATGTCTTTTTATGCATTTATGCTACTAGTTTATTTATAGTCTTTAGGGAAGTAAGGGTATTTAAGCGCGTTTAGGTACTGTAGTAGACTAATAGTTGATTCGTTCTAGGGATAAATAGTTTATTTATATAGTCGGTAGAGTGAAATAGTCTTTTTATGCATTTATGCTACTAGTTTATTTATAGTCTTTAGGGAAGTAAGGGTATTTAAGCGCGTTTAGGTACTGTAGTAGACTAATAGTTGATTCGTTCTAGGGATAAATAGTTTATTTATATGGTCGGTAGTGTGAAATAGTATTTTATGCATTTATGCTACTAGTTTATTTATAGTCTTTAGGGAAGTAAGGGTATTTAAGCGCGTTTAGGTACTGTAGTAGACTAATAGTTGATTCGTTCTAGGGATAAATAGTTTATTTATATGGTCGGTAGAGTGAAATAGTATTTTATGCATTTATGCTACTAGTTTATTTATAGTCTTTAGGGAAGTAAGGGTATTTAAGCGCGTTTAGGTACTGTAGTAGACTGATAGTTGATTCGTTCTAGGAATAAATAGTTTATTTATATAGTCGGTAGAGTGAAATAGTCATTTTATGCATTTATGCTACTAGTTTATTTATAGTCTTTAGGGAAGTAAGGGTATTTAAGCGCGTTTAGGTACTGTAGTAGACTGATAGTTGATTCGTTCTAGGGATAAATAGTTTATTTATATAGTCGGTAGAGTGAAATAGTCTTTTTATGCATTTATGCTACTAGTTTATTTATAGTCTTTAGGGAAGTAAGGGTATTTAAGCGCGTTTAGGTACTGTAGTAGACTAATAGTTGATTCGTTCTAGGGATAAATAGTTTATTTATATAGTCGGTAGAGTGAAATAGTCTTTTTATGCATTTATGCTACTAGTTTATTTATAGTCTTTAGGGAAGTAAGGGTATTTAAGCGCGTTTAGGTACTGTAGTAGACTGATAGTTGATTCGTTCTAGGAATAAATAGTTTATTTATATAGTCGGTAGAGTGAAATAGTCTTTTTATGCATTTATGCTACTAGTTTATTTATAGTCTTTAGGGAAGTAAGGGTATTTAAGCGCGTTTAGGTACTGTAGTAGACTAATAGTTGATTCGTTCTAGGGATAAATAGTTTATTTATATAGTCGGTAGAGTGAAATAGTCTTTTTATGCATTTATGCTACTAGTTTATTTATAGTCTTTAGGGAAGTAAGGGTATTTAAGCGCGTTTAGGTACTGTAGTAGACTGATAGTTGATTCGTTCTAGGGATAAATAGTTTATTTATATAGTCGGTAGAGTGAAATAGTCATTTTATGCATTTATGCTACTAGTTTATTTATAGTCTTTAGGGAAGTAAGGGTATTTAAGCGCGTTTAGGTACTGTAGTAGACTGATAGTTGACTCGTTCTAGGGATAAATAGTTTATTTATATAGTCGGTAGAGTGAAATAGTCTTTTTATGCATTTATGCTACTAGTTTATTTATAGTCTTTAGGGAAGTAAGGGTATTTAAGCGCGTTTAGGTACTGTAGTAGACTGATAGTTGATTCGTTCTAGGGATAAATAGTTTATTTATATAGTCGGTAGAGTGAAATAGTGTGTACAGAGAGCGTTTGAAACTTAAAACTGTATTGCAGTTCCTGATATCTAGGGGCAGATTGTTCCATATTTTAGAATACATGACTGTGAAGAAGTTTTCGCGGAGTGTTGACTTAAAGGCTTTTATTGTCACTGTGCAATTTTGGTTACGCAGATCGTAAGAGCCTTCTTGCGCGAATTGTATGTCCTTAATGTCTGAGAATGATATTTTGTGTAGGACCTTATAGAAGAATACTAGGTTTATAATTAGTCGTCTTGTCCAGAGTGGGTCAAGTTGTAGAATCATGCAACGTGAGATGTAGTCTTTCTTACATTCGTAGCCTAGTAGTTTCGAGGTAAAATATCGTTGGATACTTTCAATTCTTAGCTTTTCACGTGTGTGAGTGCTGCTAATAATAAATGGACAGTATTCTAGTAGTGGCCTCACACAGGTTTTGTACAGAATGAGCTTTGCTTCATTGTCGTGAAAGTTCCTGAGTATGCATCCTAAGAGCATCCTCGACTTTTGAATCTGTGATGTCACTTGCTCAGAGAATGTTAGGTTACTCGAGTACCTCAGACCTAGGTCAACGACACTTTGGAGTTTGGTTAGGTTAGCCGATTGAAGCGTTAACTTTATGTCGATTGAGAGTGCACCGAAGCAGATCCAGCCACATTTTTTAAGGTTAAATTGGAGGTTCCATAAAGACGACCAAGCAGTCACTTTATCTAGTTCTTTTTGTACAACATTCTGGAAGTACCCTAGGTCATCAGGTTGGAATGTATAAGCTACTTTGAGGTCATCTGCAAAGATGAATGGTTTACCATGAGTAAAGCAAGTGCATATGTCGTTAATATATAGGGTAAATAGAAGGGGTCCAATGACACTACCTTGTACTACACCAGAGGTGATTGGGCTAGGTTTCGAAGTTATAGATCCGAGTTTAACTATTTGGGACCTATTGTTAAGGAATGATTTAAGCCATCCTAATAGCGGGTCACTTATTCCTAAGGATTTTAGCTTGTGCACTAGTAGTAAATGGTCGACACGGTCAAATGCCCTTGAGATGTCAAAGTAGATGACAAGTACTAGTTGTCGTCTGTCACGACTGCTGGTCACAAAGTTAAAGAAGTCTAAGTGGCATGTTAAACAAGATCTGGATTTTAGGAATCCATGTTGGTTCGGACTTATAATATTGCAACTAAGCATATGCTTCATTAGGTTTTCTTTAACTAGTCTCTCCATAATTCTAGAAGCTATAGGTGTGATATTAATTGGCCTGTAGTTACTGACGTCTGTTTTCGAGCCAGATTTGTGTTTAGGCATAATAAACGTTGTTTTCCATACATCAGGGTAAGTTTGGGTTTCTAAGGACATTGTGAATATTTTAAGCAGGAGTAAGGGAATGTCAGGGCCACCATATTTATAAAAATAGGATGATATGCCGTCAGTACCGAAACCTTTTGAGCATTTTAGGGTTCTTATAGTTTGTTTAATGTTAGTATAGTTAAATTCAATAGTGCTAATTAAGTTTGGTGTGTGTGGAGATGGAGTTTGTGCCACATTAGTAGCAGGGTGTATATTGAGTAACTGGACTGTGGGCTTAAGGTAGTTACCTGCAAAAGTTGAGTTGAATAATTCACACATGTCTGCGGAATTAGTACATAGCCTACCTTTGTCTATGAGGAGGGGAATGCTGTGATTTTTGCGATTCATTCGCTTCTTTAAGATTTCCGTGAGTGCATACACTCTAGCGGGACTGGCTACTGCGATGCGTTCTTCGTTTCTCATACGGAAATTTCGAGCTTGTGAGATGGAACTAAGGGTGTTAAGTATTAAACCTAGTGTGCCAAAGTCGTGGTGTTTGAAGTAACTTGTTGAGAGTTTCTTCAATTTCATACGATCCTTTGGTTTTATGAATGACTTCCTATGTGGGGACAGCTCAAGTGTTTGCAGTGGAATGACAGCATCTAAGCATGTGTTCGAGTTATGGTAGAAGATGCTCAGAGCTCTCGAGAGGTCATCAGTAGTGAAGTATTCGCTCCATTCGGAGGATCTTAGCACTGATTCTACTAAGGTCCAGTTTGCCTTACTATAGTTCCTATATAGTACTTGTTGTGAAGTGGAGGTATGAGCTGCATTGCTATTCAGTGGAAGTGGCAGAGCACACATTACTGTTTTGTGGTCACTACCTGAAAACTTAGAACCCACTAAGATTGAGAGGAGGCTTATATCGTGAGCCTTCGTGTTTTACGTCTAGCATAATCAGTTTGTTCAGAGAACGCTAAATTACTAGAGTACCTGATACGGAGATCTACGACTGAGTTGAGTTTGGCTAGTTTTTGCCCACTTAATTCAAGATTTAGGTCAAGACCACTGTTGCCAATACAAATCCAGCCACATCTGTTTATTTTAAACTTCAGACGGGTTTCAGCACACCATGTTGCGAGACTACTTAGTTCAAGGCGCATTTTACTTACCATATCGTTTAATTCATGACTGTAGCAGGAGTAAACGACTTTGAGGTCGTCAGGATATAGGAATGGTTTACCTGAGGTGAAGCAGTTACACAGGCTGTTTGTGTCGACTGTAAATAGAAGTGGTCCTAGGACAATAACCCGCACAACACCAGTTGTGATTTGCCTAGGATGAGACAATACAGTTCTGACTTTGGTTGTTTGTACCCCATTGCTTAGAAATAACTTTAACCAGTTAAGTTATGGATTGCGAATTTCACACGACTACAGATTCACAAAGAGAATACTGTGAAATACCATGTCAAATACCCTAAATATATCAAAGTAGAGAACAACGACTAGCTTATATGCTTCACGACTACTGGTGATGCAGTTGAAAAAGTCGAAATGGAAAGTAACGCAGAACCTATATTTGAGAAATCCGTGTTGAGATCCTTTAACAGATTCTTCATCAGGCAGCAGGTAATTGGTCTTTAGCAACTTTCTCCATGATCCGCGAGATTACTGGGGTTATAAAGCATCCCTGTCCTATACTCTTTAGGTTCGACAGCTACATAATAGCTGAACGATTTAAGAAGGCCGAAGATCTTCTGGCTACTGCCACTAAATTCAAGACTATTAAAGTAGTCTCGGATAAAACAACTAACCAAAGGCAAGCGACCAAGAACTCCTTCGATAGAAAGTTGACCACACCGAGAACTACACCTGGTATCAGTGCTAAAGTGTCGACGGACACTGAAGCACAGCAAGTCACCTGTATAGTGTTGGAAAAAAAATCGGCAAGTAAAAGCGACTCGAAACTCAGTAAGAGCAGTGTCACTGGGTGCAATCCTAAAGTACATGAGAGCACATCTGGAAAACCTGCTGACATACATGAGGTTGATATTGACTCACAAACTATGTCTGACCAGAAACCACTGGCAGACCACACTCAATCTGGATGCAAGCCCGAGAGTCCCGCAGTAGAAACTGCAAGAAAGACGACAAAGCCTAGAGTCCCACTCCAGACTTCGACATACCTCCCTCTCAATAAGTCTAATAAGCAACATGCCAGTCTAAAAAAAGACAATGCATGGGTAAAAAACCATATTCCCAAAAAAGTCATCCATCATGTGAATGGGAACACCCCTTCCCGAACTAGGAGTAATATACCTAGCAACGCACATAACTTGGGAATGCAACGTAGAACGGATCATCAGGATATAAGGAGCACTAAACGGGGCTCGTATAGGCACCATATTAATGCATATTCTTCTCCAAACTCTCACACTATCTATGTTGAACCTCAGCAACATAATGAGTATAGATCGACACATGACCCTCTCAATAACTTCACTCACACATGTGATGTGAGCCAATATGCATACGACTATGTAAGACCCATGAGGTACAACTACCAAGGTAATCTTAACACAGGGTACCTAGGTCAAGCAAACTATATATCACCAGTAAATGAACGCAGATGCCCACCCATGGATGCTAAAAGTCAAAACATGCAACAGGATTATTTTCGGATGCAGCAAACAATAGCCCCACTCGCTGCACAATTCATCCAGGAAATAGTACACACACTGACTCTGTCTCACCTCAGAGCCCCTCCAAACATAACGTAGGAATAGTAACAAGTAACCATGTTAACCTCTCCCCCAATAACTCTGGTTTACTAACGATTATGCTCCTGAATGCTAGATCCCTCCTTAACAAAATAACATCGCTTCGCTGCCTGGCATACATAGAACGGCCAACACTAATAATGGTGACTGAAACCTGGCTTACTACTGATATACCTGACTCAAAGCTAGTAATAGACAACTACGACATCTATAGGAACGATAGAGTTGACAAAAGAGGAGGCGGCTGCTTAATATATGCCTCTAAATCCACTAACTCCAATACTTTCAATAACCCAACTACTGACAAACTCCCTGAATCGAAGTGGATAAGCATCCACACAAACGAAAATAAAATTCTCGTGGGATGTATATACAGACCCCCTAATAGCCCTGAAATGACTGATATAGCTATTGGAGAAATACTAGAGCATGCAGCTACGCTGGACTTTGACTACAAAGTAGTCTGTGGCGATTTCAACTTACCTGGAGTAAACTGGGATACCTGTACAGGACCTAGAATCCATGACGAGCTACTACAAGCTATAGACGTAGGCGGATGGAAGCAGTGCGTACGCCTCCCTACAAGAAATGAAAACACTCTTGACTTAATCCTTTGTCATGAAATTGAGCCCATCTCGATAGAGGTAGGAAATAAACTTGATAACAGTGATCACAACATATTGTACTGCACGCTACCGACTAACAACTAAACACACACCTAAAAATTCCCCGGTGCACTATCAGTATAGGGACTATAAGAATGCCGATTGGGAATTCCTATCAGATCTGCTGAAAAGTTCTGACTGGGAAGAATACTTCATTAACAATAACTTAGAAGTATCACTCGATATTTTCTACAAAACAATTGGCTCAGCAAGAGACATAATCGCGCCCCTAAAATCTGCTCTAAAGACACCAACTCCATTTATCGACCGCAAAACGCGACTAAAACTAAAGAAATTGAAAAGGAAATACCATGTATTTAAGGAATTTAATGCGTTAAACCAAATACATGAAACTCTTAAAGGGCTTGAAGAGAAACACAAAATGAGGTCACAACTTGAAGAAAATAAAGCGCTTGTGGGTAACTCCAAAACTCAGGAACTTTGTAGGATATTGCAGAAACGTCTAAAAAGTAGTAAAGACAATACTGTAAGCAGCTTGGAGCATAAGGGTATAATACACAATGATCCCCAGGTTATAAGCGAACTCCTCAATGAGTGGTTTTGCAATGACGCCAGAGTGCACCCAACCCCAAATTTCCAAATGACTTGCAAAAGCAACCACAAATTAGGCGAAATAGACTTTAATATGCAAAATATAGACTCAGCGATTAAGACTTTGAAGTCTAATGGTAGTACTGGAACAGATGACATACCATCTGTCATGTACAAAAATGGTAGCACGGAAATGGTAGTCTTGTTACTTAGAATATTTACTCTCTCATTAGAAACTGGAACTTATCCTGAAGTGTGGAAAACCACATACATATTACCTAAGCACAAAGCAGGGGCCAAAACCAGTGTATGCAACTATAGACCTATCAATATAACACCGGTAATATCCCGAATAATGGAGAAAGTGGTTAAAGACCAAGTGTCAGACAACTTACTAGAACATGGACTTATCAATCCATCACAACACGGATTTCTCAAAAAGAGATCATGCGTGACCTGTCACATAGACTTTTTCAACGAAGTTACACGAAGTAGGGACAACAGAGAACTAGTAATTGTGCTTTATTTCGATATAACAAAAGCCTTCGACAGAGTTCCCCATAATCTGCTAGTCAGCAGGTTATGCTCACTAGGGATATGTGATCCTCTCCTGAGCTGGATAAAATCATTTCTCTGTGGCCGAAGTCAGACAACGAAAGTTGGCTCCATAATCTCAAGGCCTAAACCAGTAAGTAGTGGTGTAATCCAGGGAAGTGTATTAGGCCCACTCTTATTCATAATATATATAAACAGTATCTGTGAATGCTTTAGTGTAGGTAAACCAATACTATATGCAGATGACTTAAAAGTGACGTATAAATGCAAGAACACAGATCTTGGAATAACAGTAAACGCCATACAGCAAGAATTAGAAAAAATGGATAGATGGTGTGACACCTGGCAACTCCAATTTAATGTCGAAAAATGTGGCTGGCTCTGCATAGGTTGCAACAATTTAGAACTTGACCTGACAATTCAAGGCCATGCACTTCAACGACTGGAATCTGTACTGGACCTAGGGCTGAAATATTCACATAACTTATCATTTTCTGAACACATCTCCAAACAAGTGTCAAAGTCACGCAGACTTATCGGCTTTCTACTCAGGAACTTCTACAGAAATGAGTCTAGAATTCTGTTGTACAAGGTTTGTGTGCGTCCTTTATTTGATTACTGTTCATTCATGTATAGTAGCATACGCATAGAGGACAAATTGAAAGTCGAGGGAGTGCAGAGGTACTTCACGTTAAAATTACTCGGAACCGGAAATGGTACGAACTACTCCACTAGATGTGATACCCTAGGACTAGAAACACTATGGCTAAGACGCCTGAGACTAAACTTGACACTTTACTATAAGCTTCTAAACCACTTAGTTTTTACCTCTACTAATGGCACTCGACTTTCAGATGACAATGGCTACAAACTAAGACACACTAAGGGTACAGTAGCTATCGAACAATGTAAAACAGCCACCAGGCAAAAGTTTTACTTGATTAGGTATGCACAGATATGGAATAAACTGCCAATGGAAATGCGTCAAGCAAGTACATTGGCCTCCTTCAAAAAGGTGCTTAATGACAAACTACAAGAGTTTGCAAACGATATTAGTTCTAGTTCCTATCTGAGAGCCTCCGAAATTATAGGTCCATTTAATGTATAAGCTTAAATACTACACCTGTTGTTTTTTGCCTATATTTATAATTCTAGATAAAACATTAACGGTTAACATACGTATCCTCAAACAGACAACAAATCTCGTTTGTAAAACTACTACCCAACACAATAAGTGGAATAAAATGGACATAAACCGACAACATGAAAAAGGTATAACTCACCACAACATCACAAGGACAGATGAACGCTCGTTGGGTACCATATATTCCTCACCAACTGCAACCCACCTTTCCTTAGATAATGTGATGAACTTATACCCATAATGTTGCTGAGCAGTCAATATTCTCAACTCCTGTCGGAACAGCTGAAACTCATAAACCTTCCTAACGCTAAGAAAATACCCGTAATCAGTAGAAATCCATTAATTAATGCGTCCGAAGCTTATGTACTTACTCCCAACAATGACATTGCAGATCAAATGAGATAAACACATCACTGATTTCAAAATAACACATCAATGAACTATAATTCGAGGACTCTGCACACAACAAAGTTATGTATGAATATTTACTTCAAGCTTTATTTTTTTCCCAGGCACTTATAATCCATCCACCAAAGACCTGGTTTTTTTGTTAATGCGAAGACAATACTCCTGTATTTCCTGTTGTGTTGCACTCACTGACAATCTAGCAGATTTTTCCAACTTTGCACAGAAATGATTGTATATAAGTGAAAAGGCTGTTTTATACTACTGGAATTAACATTTATCAAGTGTATGTATAATCTCTATCGAACATGTAAAGCATATCTTGCTACCGGCTGTAAATTGTGATTAAATTATATGGTTCTATTTCTGTAACAATTTGATGATGCCTGTAAACTGGCGTCCCTCATGTACTGTACTATGAGAATAAATTTATTTATTTATTTATTTATATTTATGGGTCTGTAATTGAGAACGTTCGCCTTATCACCAGATTCGCAGTGTGGAGTTAAAAAGCTAGTGTCCACAGATATTGAGAAAAACTTAAGAAATAGGAGAGGAATGTCACAACAACTGTTTTTGAAAATTATTGAAGCAAGGCCATCTGGTCCCGCGCTAGGAGACGGTCCAAAGCTTTCAACTGCTAGTCCTATTAACTGATTGGTGAACGCTATGCTCCTGAGGGAAGGGCTAGCAAGGGGTGCCGTCTCCAGAGGTGTGCGTTTCTAAACTAAAGTTTGCAGATGGTGGCAGGCTTCTTGTGAGTTACTTTGTTGCGAAGTAAGTAAGAGATGTTCCTCGTAGACCACATTCGTTTTTTAAGAGCCGTTGTGAAATTATAAACTTTGGAGGTACTTCTTAGTACACTTAACTCTTCGTCGAGGTCGGTTTCAGAGCGTAGGCACTTGATAGATTCGGGTGACTCGTGGATTTAGTGCGGTAGTGATATATCCATAGTGGAATGGTACTGTTTCATCAACTTCTTTAACTTATTGCAGAATGCCCTTGAAATGTATTCAGCTTGATGCCTATTTAATTCCACTACCTTCTTGGGAGCAACATTATCCAGACAAAGGGTAACATTACTGTAAAATAGAAGTACTACAGTCTGCGGGGAGCCAGTAGTAAAACAGTCATCCTATTGACAGCATCGAGTGAGTTCTTGGACTAATCCTCAGTCTGTACGTTCGTAACTACGGCATGCCATGCTCCCTGAAGCTCGTTTGTTTCCTGCATTTATTGGTGAGAAAGGCAGAGAGCAGAGTACCATTCTATGGTCACTACTGGAAAATCTGTTACCAACATAGGTGGAGACTGGAATTATGCCGTGACAAAACACTAGGTCCAACATGTCGTCGCCACGGGTAGGTGTCTGGACGTATTGTTTCCATCAGTTACAATCGACAGTAGCAAGTAACTGGTCGAAGCTTTGGGGCCAGAACTACTTGACCAGTTGACGTCTGGAAGATTGTAGTCCACGGCAATTATTTTGTGATTCATAATAATAATATAATAATATATATTTCACATAAATTAAGCATTTACATGATTAACATACCGTTTGTACAGGCATGATCATATTTGACAAGTGCAATTTGAAATGGAACACTATTTTTTGACATTAAAAATTGGAAAAATAGAAAAAAACCTCTAGGAACTTTGTTAGAATAGATTACAGTATATTGGTTCAAGTCTAAATCATAACCTATAATATACTATTAGTCAGTCAAATTCATGCGGGAATTAGGAAATATTGCATTGATGGAAGGTAAGAAGAGAGGTGATAAACAGGTGCTAGAGTTAGACACACAGGATACAGGCCTTGTGATCATTATCATTTTATCAATTAATAAGGGTTCAAAAATTTAAAAAACTCCACAGTAGCGGGTAAGTACAGCATTATTTTGGTATTAACAGATACAAGGGACCAACTTTGCGATGACAAACAGAATTCAGAATGGAATTTGTTCCGTTGTTCGTCGTGTGTGCCAACAATACTCTGAATAACGCTCAAGTAATACAAACGTAGAAAACAGCATTACTGTTCACTTGCTGTGCTTCAATGCAATACCTTCGAGAAGAGAAGAAAGAAGAAAACAGAAAGAGAGGTGCAGAGGCAGCCAGCAAATAATAATAATTTAAGCAAACAATATGCGATAACCGCAGGGTTTATTCCCGTTTTTTGTCACTAAGAATTTAGAGTCATTGAGTTTTATAGTGTTACATACTAACAGTTAGTTCAAGTTTGTGGTAGTAAACAACAACAACAAAATATAGAACAACAAATGAAAAAAAATAAACATAAGGGCGAAACGAATAATGATTTTTACACGTATATAGGGTAATGGGAATAGAAATTGGAGGAGTTAAATCCAAACGCTAAATTACATAAAATATGGAGAAGAAAAAAGAAAAAAAGTATGATAATAATTATTTATGCTGTTGTTCTGATTTATACAGCTAGATGTCCTCCTTAAGTAGAGAAATCGTACCATGAGCTTGTTTTCAAAGAGTTTATACGCAAGCTTTGGCATACAGGCAGCTTTAATTTTATTTATTTATTTTTTTGAAGTTATTCAAACTCGGGAGCCTTAGCAATAAAGTGCTTTCCCACATATAAGGGTGGTTCTCTCAAGTCCCCACCATCATATCCACTGAATAGCAGTCACTACCCTCCCACCTTTCAATCTGCTAGGCCCTGGTGAAATAGTCCTTTTGGTTTTAGAAAAAGAATCTTTTTTTATTGTTACGTGTCATATAGACAGTTTTTGCCTTCACTAGCTAACTCAACGAAACTCATGGTATGAACGACTACTTTCAGTCAGCCATTTTGTATGTATCGTCCCTAACAGCATTTTAAAAATATATATGTACAATAGAAAAGTAAGGAAATCAGAGATTTGCAGTCTACCTTCTAGATTTTAATTATAAACATATGAAATGAAGGGGCAATATGAAATGGTACGAGAAGAGAAAAATACGTGAAGGTACATAGTTATGTTTATATATGCATAAAAGGAGACAGTAGGTAATTATAATAGATGGTTCAGAAGAACACGACTACAGAGGATTATAATAACAGAACAGTAAAATAAAATCCGCTAATATTTAAGGCTCACATTGTGGTTAAGCTGATGATTTCTTGGACGATCCCGCGAAGGGCTGGAATTTGAGTAGACGTAGATGGTATTTACTCACAACATTAGCTAGTTGTAGTGTACATTGTACCTTTGAACTTTTGTTTGAATGAATGCAACCTGACATGTTGAACTTCACTTCCACTTCCGCTTTGTACTCCGGTTCCTCCTGTACGGTTACTGTCTCGCTCTCTCGCTGTACTTTCACCTAGTACACTCTACGAGCCGACAGCCGTCTCACATCCAGATAAGTGTGTATTTTTTATTCCTTATCAAATTGCATATCTCGTTGTGTAAATATAATTCCGGTCCGGTTAAACTTGGCATTTTGAGTCTTCTAACTTCAATTCCGTTTCTTTAGTACTTGCACGTAGGCAGAGTACTAATTAAGGTTATAAACGGTGAAGGAGTTTTGTAAGAGTGTTATTGTCAGTTAGAAGCAAACCCTAAGTCCAACTCTTACAAGTGGTGAGCCCGAATTTTCACCGTTGCTTACTGTTTAGCCTAGCGTGTAAATAGTCCTTTTTCATATTGGTAATTTGTTTGTCATACAGAGTTGTAAATTTTTATTTGCCTTGTTTTTACTCGTATTTTTTGTTGTTATCATATTTGTTGTCATTTTATTAATATATCGTCCCGTGTGCAAAATGACTGACGCCAGTCCCGCCTCAGAAATGGCTATTACCTTGCAACTCCCCACCTTCTGGACTCAGCATCCTGCCCGATGGTTCGAACACATCGAGGCTATGTTCGCACTTCGTAATATACACTCACAGGAGACTAAGGTGAACCTCGTTATAGTAAGTCTTCCTGAGCACGTCATGGAAGATGTATCTGATGTCCTTGCGGACCGATCCCCGGGCTTGTACGAGCGTCTCAAGCAGGCGCTTATTAAGCGCGTGGCACTTACCGAACAACAGAAAGTGCAGGAGCTATTCCGAGATGTCCACCTAGGTGATAGAAAGCCCACCCAACTGTTACGTCAAATGAGGCAGTTGGTGGCCGACTTCAAAATAGATGATGCCTTCTTGAAACAGCTGTGGTTACAACGGTTACCCCAGACAATTCAGACTATTTTAGCCCCAATCAACCATTCCCCCTTATCTGAGCTAGCTGAGGCAGCCGATAGAGTAGTAGAGACTACTACATCAAACATGAGTATCTCGGCTGCCGTTACCGCTAGTTCCACGCAGACTAGGACCTCCTCTGCCGTGGAGTCATCCAACGTTGATGTGGTGGCTCACCTCAATAAGCTGTACGAAGAGATAGATAAGTTAAAACTCGATAGGAGATCTAGAGGTCGTTCACATAGCCGTACCAGTTCGATTCGTGGCAGATCTTCGTCACGAGCTGGCAGCAGACGTCGTAGGCCTAAAAATTCCCAGCCTGGAGTGTGCTGGTATCACCGGCGTTATGGTGAGAAGGCCCAAAAGTGCACTCGCCCGTGCACCTTTGATGGCCAGCAATCGGGAAACCTGTAAGCCAGCACGTATTGGCGACTAACGTCGCTGGCGAACCACTTCCATGTCGCCTCTTCTATGTTACCGACCGTACCACTGGGACACGCTTCCTAGTTGACACTGGGGCGGAAGTTAGCGTGATCCCACCAACATCTGAAGAGCGCAAGCGGCCACTTTCCTTACAGCTTCGCGCCGCAAATGGTTCGCCAATCGCAACGTATGGCAAAAAGTTCCTGGACCTTAACATAGGCCTACGTAGGTCATTTCGATGGGTTTTCCTTGTAGCAGATGTAACTACTGGTATTATTGGCATGGATCTCATGCAACACTATCAGCTACTGGTTGATACTGGCAAACACAAACTGATCGATTCAGCTACAAGCCTTTCGATCTCCGGTGTTGTGACACTCACACCTGCATTAAGCCCAGTATACTCAACCCCTGCCTCTAACGGCCCTTACGCTGAAGTTCTTCAGTCCTTTGCCAATCTGTTCAAACCGGTTTCTAAACTTCCTTGTGTGACGTCTACTGTCACTCATCATATCGTGACCACTGGTCCACCGGTCTTCGCTAAGCCACGGCGATTGTCCCCAGAAAAACTACAAGCCGTGAAGGCTGAATTCGAACATATGTTAGATATGGGGATAATCCGTCCTTCCAGCAGCCCGTGGTCTTCCCCGTTACACGTGGTACCAAAGCCTAACGGGATAGATTGGAGGCCTTGTGGTGACTACCGCAGGCTTAACGCACAGACCGTACCTGATCGTTACCCCGTACCACACATTCATGACCTTACGTCGTCTCTCAAGGGTGCCACGGTATTCAGTAAACTTGACTTAACCAGGGCCTATCACCAGATTCCAGTTCACCCAGATGATATTCCTAAGACGGCAGTGATCACCCCGTTTGGTCTTTTCGAATTTCTTCGAATGCCGTTTGGACTCCGCAACGCCGCACAAACATTCCAGCGGTTTATTCACGATGTTTTGCGAGGATTAGATTGCGCACATGCTTACCTCGACGATATTCTCGTGGCTAGCCCAGACGAAGCTAGCCACCGTACGCATCTCCAGATGGTTTTCGAGCGGCTAACAGCCCATGGTTTGACGCTAAACATGTCCAAATGTCAGATTGGCGTCCATTCATTGACCTTCCTGGGACATGTCATTAATGAGCAGGGAATTCGCCCGCTACCTGAGAAGGTACAGGCAATACGCGACTTCCCGGAACCTGTGTCAATGAAATCTTTACGCACATTTCTCGGCATGGTGAGCTATTATCGACGGTTCGTTCCCCAATGTGCACGTATTTTACTGCCACTCACAGACCTACTAAAGGGTAGGAACAAAACGTTCAACATGACATCGGAGGCTCGAGAAGCCTTCCAGAATATAAAGTCGGCAATTGCAGACGCCACCATGCTAGTCCACCTTGACGTCCATCTTCCACTTAGCATCTCAGTCGACGCATCTAACACAGCCATTGGAGCTGTTCTACAGCAACTGGTACATACTTCATGGATACCAGTCGCCTTTTTCTCCCGGAAGTTGTCCGCCGCTGAAGCGAGGTATAGCACCTTTGGCAGAGAACTCCTCGCCATATACGCGGCTATCAAACATTTTCGCCACTTTGTTGAAGGTCGGAAATTCACAGTATTTACCGATCACAAGCCACTGACGTATGCCCTCCACACTACTACGGATAGGTATTCCCCACGCGAACTGCGTCACTTGGATTATATCTCTCAATTCACCTCGGATATTAGACATATTTCGGGGGTTGACAATGCTGTGGCAGACGCCTTGTCTCGGATATGTACCATATCGGCGCCTCCAACCATTGACTTGAAACTAATGGCGCAACGTCAGCTTACAGAGTTAGACCTTGATAAGCTGTCGTCAAATACCTCCTTACATATCAAGCGTATCCCGCTCGTTAATAGCGAGGGTACCATCCTCTGTGATCTGTCCACCGGTACCCCGAGACCCATCGTTCCACCTTCATTGCGCCGTACAGTTTTTGATAGCCTACACAACCTTTCCCACCCAGGTATCCGGGCAACGGACAAACTAGTGTCAGCTAGATTTGTCTGGCCTGGTATCAATCGAGACGTGCGTATCTGGGCACGTGCCTGTGTGCCGTGTCAACGGGCTAAAGTCCACAAGCACAACATCACTCCAGTGGGTTCCTTCTCCACACCCGACGCTCGCTTTAGCCACGTTCATCTAGACATAGTGGGTCCTCTACCACCATCAAATGGTCACTGTTACTTGTTGACATGTGTCGACAGGTTCACTCGTTGGCCAGAAGCTATTCCCATCCCCGATACGACTGCGGAAACCATTTGCCGAGTGTTCATGGAACGCTGGGTATCTCAATTCGGATGTCCATCTACGGTGACTACAGACCGTGGACAGCAGTTTGAATCAACCCACTTCAAGAAGCTCTTAGAGCTACTGGGGTGCAAACGCATCCGAACAACCGCGTACCATCCAGCAGCAAATGGACTTGTGGAGCGTTTTCACCGTCAACTGAAAGCTTCGTTAATGGCTACAGAGAATACTAAGTGGACTGAGTCTCTTCCCCTAGTGCTACTTAGTATCCGTTCCACACTCAAAGCAGACTTACAGTGCACTTCCGCAGAGTTGGTGTTTGGTACCACCCTCCGTCTACCGGGTGAAATTATCTCACCTGAAAGTGGTGAACCAGGTGCTACGGATGTACAGGGTTATGCTCAGAACCTCAAGCGCCTAATGCAACGCCTGCAACCAACTCCCACTCGCACACAAAACAGGAGAGTGCAAGTAGACGCTAGACTCGATGGCTGTACCCACGTTTTTGTGCGTTGTGACACCGTCCGTAGACCCCTACAACCTCCTTACGATGGACCATTCAAGGTCGTCAGTAGAAAAGAAAAATTTTTTGTTATTGATCGATTTGGCCGGCAAGACACCGTAAGTGTAGACCGACTTAAAGCGGCCTACATTGAAGACTCGGTACCCCTGACGCCTACGCAACCGGCAACTACGCCCGCACTCACACCCCAGCCAAGTCCGATGGTCAACAATCCTGCTAAACCTAGCAGTTCCTCGGATGAGACAAGTAAGGCAACAGTTACACGCGCCGGTCGGCGTGTGCACTGGCCTAAGCGATACTGCGAATTCGTTAACTAAACACTTTTACGTATAAGAGTAGTTCATACTCTCATTTTTTTTCTTTCTTTGTCGCAGTTTACATTCATTTTCCATGGTATTTACCCTTTTGATTTAGTTTGTGGGCAGTAGCCGCTTTTACAGTTACTAACCTTGTTAGATTTCTTTCTCTTTACAGAGTGTTCTAGCATTTTATTTTCGGCCTTACACTCGAACAGCTAACTACATCAATCAACTCTATCGTCGTATGGTGACTACCAACACTCGTGGAATTACAAACCAAACGACCAAAAATATGGACCCGATAAAAAAAAAATAATAAAATAAATAAAAAATAATAAAATGTAAAAACAAAAACTTTCACTGTATAGTTAAACGGACCGTGAAATATTTTTGGTATGTAAATACGTCACTTCTATGCTGTACAGTTTAATCCGCTCAATCTATTTTCACAGATCTTACTATTTTCACTCGAGTTATGTCATGACGAAACTTATTTATTTTGTGACCCATACTTGTAATTACTTTGCATCACTTTAATTATGCAGCTCGCTACATTTTTTTTTAACAAATGGTGATTATACTTATTCATAGCTATTGGTTGTACACACTCTTCTCTGTACCTTGCATAAGTTTCCACAGTGTTAGCAATTTCCCTTGTTTTATTTCAATTTGGCGTACCGTTTCCATGTTACACTAGTTCCTTCGCATTTATTCCGCTTAATTTTTTTTTGTTAACACCCTATGCTGATTTTTAAATCTTAACCTCTTCTTCTATTCTTTTCTGTTGCTTTTACTTTATTCCTCCTAATACGCTGGTATATTGATTGCCTTTGGTGTTACTACTAGTTTTAGTTGATGAGGAAGGATGGAGCATTAGTCTAAGAGGAAACTTAGACATAATGAGTCACCTTCCAGTTATAACAACGTGGGTAACGGAGGTAAACCATCACACCTCCACATAACCCAGCTCGTATTAGTGAGTCGTCAAAAAAAAAAACTAAATAAATAAATAAAATAAAAACAAAAAAATAAAAAAGATACGTATAAATAAACGATGTTCAAAAAAAAAATTAAAAAAAAAATCGCACCAAGGCACCAGCGTTATTCCTTCTTATATTCCATCTTACTCCAGCGATCATGTACATAGTGCTCATAAATTGCCTTAATTTTTTTTTCCTTCATTCTTTCCTTTCTCAATATATATATTTTTTTTAAAAAAAAGAAGAAAAACAGCTATTTTATTACTATCTTCACATTTTCTTGTTCATTCACCGTGATTGTACGCCACCTTGTTACTTTTATATATCGAAGCTTGCTGTTATCCCACCAACCTTCTAAGGGGGGGATAACCTGTAGTGTACATTGTACCTTTGAACTTTTGTTTGAATGAATGCAACCTGACATGTTGAACTTCACTTCCACTTCCGCTTTGTACTCCGGTTCCTCCTGTACGGTTACTGTCTCGCTCTCTCGCTGTACTTTCACCTAGTACACTCTACGAGCCGACAGCCGTCTCACATCCAGATAAGTGTGTATTTTTTATTCCTTATCAAATTGCATATCTCGTTGTGTAAATATAATTCCGGTCCGGTTAAACTTGGCATTTTGAGTCTTCTAACTTCAATTCCGTTTCTTTAGTACTTGCACGTAGGCAGAGTACTAATTAAGGTTATAAACGGTGAAGGAGTTTTGTAAGAGTGTTATTGTCAGTTAGAAGCAAACCCTAAGTCCAACTCTTACATAGTCACCAGAGGAGATTTTAGCCCCGGCCATATCCAGGTTGTTTACTACTCAACCTTGAGGTAGAACTCCCACCACACTAAGCTGCCCAAAATACAGTTTTGCCAGGGATATTCGCCATAATATTTGATTAATTTGACAGTCAGCAGCTGGGGTTGAATGGAGTTGAATGACTGAAAAGGTATGACATGAGGTGTGAGGGTAGTTCATGTAGGTTCAGTGCAGCTTTCGTGGTGAGTATGTCAGCTGTGTATTCCACTCCAGGTTTGCATGAAAGCACTGTGCATATTTCGTGATGATGCTTGCTAGACAAATAATTGAACCAACTAAAAAAGAAATGAGAACAGCATTAGTGCAATGTTGATTATTTTAAATATGTCTGATAACGCTGACCGTTCCATCATGATAGCATTCTTCCATGGTTTTCACTATCATATACATTGTTCATCTTGTCAAGACTGGCACTAGGCAAATAATATGAATTTCAAATCTCGTACAAACGGCTGTGTGCAAGAAATGCACGCCATTTTTACAGACACGATCAGTTATATTATGATTTACTATCCTGAAGTATCAAAAATTAATACTTTTCCAAAAGTATATAATTGTTTCTGGCAATACTTACACTAACCCAACTTAATGAAGATTATAGAGAAGAGAAAATCATTTAGCTGGTTAAACGTTCGCTATATAAGTAGTAGAGTTGAGTTAGATGTAATTGGCTACACTGAAGACTGAACTGAATTCCGTTTACGATTCTACCAAAAGTTGTGGCCTCTTAGACGAGCTAGAGTGAACACATTATTGGATCTTTCTAGGCGCCGTTTGAACCCAATGAGGTTTTCACAACATCTAATTTCAGACGGGAGTTGGTTCCAAAGAATGCAATATTTAATAGAGAAAAAGTTTGCACTAATGGTTTTTCAGTGCCTAGCCACCTTGAGAATGTAGTCGTCGTTTCGCAGCTGATATGGTTTAATATTTGCCCACGTTATGGATGAGTTACCGTAGCGATGTTTCCTAGGAGTCCTAATTCCAGTCGTGTGCACCCGTCAACATATTCCACCTGTCGTTCAAACCCCGTTATGCATTTTATGAGGAGTCTCTGAACGCTTTCGACTTTTTTCGGTCTGCGGACCTTAGGTTACTAAATAAGAGAGCACAATATTCAATTTTGGGGCGAATACATGTCTTATATACAGCTAATCTTGCTTCTTGGGTAAAAACGTTACGCAGGACAAAGCCAGTAATTCGTTTACAGTCAGATACTACCCTATTTGCATGATCAGAAAAGGTTAAGTCTTAGTATTTATCCTGAGATTTGTGACCGTGTTTAGTTTTGAAAGGAGCTTACCGTAAATATATAGACACATTCTCGATTTGCAGCGTCCTAGGTGGGCTATGCCACACTTGTCTGGGTTGAAAGTCAGTTGACATTTCTCACTCCAATCGCCCAGACTCTTTACGTCGTGTAGGATTTTCCTTCCATCGCTCATTTCATCGCACCCACAATCATATACCATCATGAGATCATCTGCAGAGAGACATTGCTTGTCATACTTGGTCAGAGAGAGTGTGTCATTTGTGAATAAAAGGAAAAGAATAGGACCAAGAACACTACCTTGTATCACACCACTAGTTATCGGCTTTGGTGGTTGAGATTGACTAGTTACGCTGGTACCTACCGAACTACACAGCCTCATTCCTCCGACGTGCAATAAGTTACTAATGCTCCTCTCTTAAGAAACAGTTTTTACCTTCCACTGTGATAAGAGTGTGTGATAAACTATTCAACCAACCAGAAAACGTTTTGACACACAACGTCAATTCATTGCTGATAGAATTCAACGTAGAATGGCACTTCCAGCAGGCTGCAGAAAATTCATCATCGCCTGTATTCTGTTGATAACTGACATGTGCTGCCCATTCGGGAGGAACTTCAGCGACTAACCGACCAGCAACTCATTGCCTAGACGATGAATATGTAGGGGGAATTTGAGATGGGATAAAAATATGCTGGGGTTACCTTCAAGTGTCACCATCCATCAATCCATGGAGTGAAAGGCTAGCGGGCCCCTGAGTGTAGCTTGGAGGACATTTTGCGAAGAGAAAATGGGAGCTTGAAGATATTCGCGAAACTAAATAAGGACAATAGAGAACAGAAATAAACGCAGATGTGTGGCTGCAGCATTATGTTCCACCAGGAATCTAAGAGACCATTAAAGTGAATAATGATAGTACTCACTCAAGCGTGATAGGGACCATTCAACTCGGTGAAAGTACTCCCCCTTACGCATAGGTTATTATATATCTAATCTACGAAAGCAAAGAAAGTGCTCTGAGTTTTAACTAATAACCTTGTTACTTCGGATGTTGTATGGCACAGCTTAGACTAAATTCATAATTCTGATGTGCCAGCCTCCAACAGAAACGAGTCCGCACTATGATAAGAAACACGAAGCCAATTTAACTAGGGAAAGTACTTAAAATACAGCGGAATTTTTGACGGACTACCTTACCGCAGTCTTTCCCACGGAATGGCAATGGGATGTGGTTTTAGTGCTAGAAGTGTCGTCATTATCTATATTTGCAGAGAGTCCAACGTCAGGGAACTCGGTGGAGCCATTTCAAATGCATACATAGTTTTCTGAATAGCCCCCTGTTCTTCGAACAAAATCACTGTTTAAGTAAGTCAATGCAACAGTTACTCCCATACACGCAAAGATCAGAAACCATGTTTTTCTAACTACTAGCTCCCTAATCTTCGTAGCGCTATGGCTACAACTGTCTAAATAGTGGTTGAGAAAGTCATTGAGGCTATACCCGAAGTTTCAGCACACTGCAGAGATTAAAATTTCAAAAACGTAACCCTGAAAGGGAATATTAGGAGGAAACACTTGAATCCTAAACAATTCCTTCGATTTGGAAAGCACTTCAGATAGACGTTTTCAGACTGACAGAGTCTGCACAGTTGTCTAGCCTTTGCTTGAAAATATCCACCGATGCAGCAGTGGTCATGTTCGCCGGAAATCAAATGCCATAATTAATAAAATCTCAATGTATAAAGTTGAAAAACATCCGTTTAGAGGCTGAGGATGTTGACGTTCACGGATAGTACGAAGTATACTAACGCAAGATCTAATAACCACAACTTCTATAGTATTCGTTCCGCGTAGACCAAAGGCAGAGAAAAACAAAAGAGTTGATCGTCCAAATACAAGATATATTTCAGGACCAAATCGAAGTGCGAGATGATTGCTTAGCTAGCTAGGGATCGCGCACGAACGAACGAACGTGACACGACGGAGTACCAAGTGGCGTGGATGCTTGATCGGAAGCCTTCAGCTAAACAAGTTGACAAACAGTGGGGGTCAGCATCCGATGTCCAGTGATGAATGCTGTGGCTAATAATTCTGGGGAATTATTTGCCGCTACACCCCTGTTGCTCTCCACTGGATGGGAAGTTTTCATCATTTTTACCGTGGTAAACCTCACTGCCTCTCTGGACGTACATTCATGTCTCACTGGTTTGAGGTCTTATTTAACCACGCATACCATTTTAGTGTTTAGGACCATATAGGTTCAGCCTTCAAATTTGGTCGTCATCCGACCAGTATTTACCTAGATGACAGATTTAGAGGCTATCATCTGCCTATCTCTAAATAACTGCTCTATGTCCTCAAGGGTTTCGGTATGGCAACGTCTTTCCAGGCTCATCGCCGGCTGGTAAACTAGGCGAGGCTCAGTTGTGCTTAGGTCTAGAGTAGATCCATGACGTCCCACTAAGCTGACAAAGGGTAGATTAATTTCGTGTGGCACTGGTCTGCGGAAAATTATTTAATAACTTGCACCTTTAGTCCCTTCATCACAGCCCATTTTCTTCAGACTTGGCAATGTCAACTGCCAGTCAGCTAATTCTCTTGGATTTTTACAGCCTTTGACAAATTCATTTGATCAACCAGGAGGAAGACTGGTAGGCTACTGAGAGAGGTGGAGAATAAAACTGGTCTCATTATAGTGTTTAGCGGTGCGTTTTTTTATGAAGTTCCTAATTCTCTTGCAAAGTCCCAACCGAGGATAATAAGCTAGGTGAATTACATAAAAAAAACTGTGCTCCTGGTCCGTTATTCGTCCTTCTTCTTGATATACCTGAATAATTTTAATCAGGAGTGAAGAAAGGCGAAGAACTACACTACCTAACATAACAGGCCTTTCTACCAAAAAATTAGGATGAAGAACAGACTATCAGGAGAACTAGTAGTTGTGTATCAAGTAATTTTACTCGACAGGAGATTATTTCATAGAAAATATATAGGGGAAGCGATTAATAACAGGTTTTAAGATTTATATCCTGATAAGGATGAATGTAAGATTCGTTTGTTTATATTTATCAATAAATAAAGTAGCGAAGGCTGTTAATTTTTTCAATACTTTTCACGTTCCCGCCTGTTGGATTTCTATATTTTAAAGTCTTTGCTGAGCTATGTCAGAGGCCTATATTTTGGCTGCTCTTGAATTTTTAATTCAGTTTGGGGGAAACCAAAATGTTTCAGACTTGTGGGCACATATGTGCAACAAATTTCATCAAGTTTCTGATTTTAAATATGGCATCGGGAAAAGCATTCACACTTTCGAAAGATTTCTATCGTCTAACCCCTTAGTATTTAACGTTGTTAATAATGTGGTCTGTCTTACTGATATAAGCAATCCAATGAGCGAAGAAAAGGCATCCTCAAACCAATTTATCAATCGTGGCAATAATTATTCTAAGAGTGTAAGGAATAACCGGAGTAAATACACAATAGAGTCGGAAGCTTCTGCTGTTAGGTACTTTCAAGAACACTTGCTGAGGAAACCTGAGAGATGGGTACCCATTAAGAATTTAGCTGGTCATTTATCACAAGCATCTCCTCACATTAGAATCAGCGTAGGTCCTCAGTCTGAATTTGTCGAGTTTCTGATGCGGCATCCTTTGATATTTGATATTCAAGGCGATCTTGTTGGGCTACGGGATAAATTTAAGACAATCTGTTCTGCAGGTCCACCACCCAGTCACAGAAGAAAAATACAGCGACCCCTGTCATCTCACATACCTGAAGATATATATCGAACAGTGCCGTATCATTGTGTATCTAATGGTTCTTCGATTCCTCCACCAACCAGTCATGAAGATCTGTCAGCAAAATCACAGAATAGTGATAACATTGTAGTGTGTTTAGATGACTGTAAAGCTATTTTCTGGCTGATGTATGTCATTAAGCATAATTTCAAGGATGAAGTTGTGATATCGAGACTGCTAGCAGAACTTGCACGTGCACCCAACTCAGTCCGAAATTGTATTGGTTGGACTCAAATTGAACTGCTGGAGTTTTTGAGAAAATATAGCAGAATATTCAGTGTCGATGAAACTACAGGCGTCATTGAATTACATTATACTAACAAACTCAATCTATTCATTGCTTCTAGACATGTAAATGATTCCTCGTGTGGTCTAATAATGTCTCAAAAAGGTTGCATCTTCTGTGTGAATAGACTTTGGGGAATTATCGATCTTGGGTTCCACGAGCATGTGTTTTTCGACAGGTCATTATTCAAAAATGTTATGGATCTTACTAAACACTTCAAGGTAAGTATCTATTTTCAACTCCTATCTTATTATTTTCTTGATATCTTTGGACATCACTCATCGCCATTAGTTCTTTATCCACTAGAAATTGGTAAAAAATTTTGCAAAGCTAAAATAAGATTTATTGGTTAATGCAAGTATTAGCCTTGTATCAATACATCTAAACATATAATCTCCCAGAGCTTTACACAGCTCAATAAGTACATTGGTATTGAAACAAATACGCTGAATAATCACTATTATTCACTGTACTGAACATTCTAATTGTTTGATCTCCAAAACTAAACTATTATTCCAGCTGCATAAGCGAAACTTTAAGTACTCACCACACTTCCGTACAAACACCACAAGTTACACGTTAATTTTAGCTTAGTACATAGAAAAGAACACGTTTACGAAGTCGAATCGTGTAGTACCGTGTTTTGCGGGTACAATATAAATGCCAAATTTACCGGAAATACAACTGACGTCTTTCTATTGAATGCTTACTTTTTAACTCTTCATCAACCTGCTTCTTCTTCTCTACGCATTCTAAATGGAAAACAGCTTCAAGTTTGAAGTTGAAGCAGCGTTAGGTGTTTTGTTTTTGCGAGATAAGCTTTCTAACCTCATGCCTAACCCTCTCCCTATCTTGGGCTTACTACCGGCTAGTGAACTATGCTGGATTTTATAGTCAGTCAGCCGAGCTGCGAACCCGGCCAATCCATTCCCGCTAAATATGATAACTCTTATTGTAGGTTGTTGATGAGTTGTTCGGAATTAGTTGTTGTTTCAGCTAGGTTGTTACCAGTGTACTCTCCTAAAGTATGTGATTTGATGCTCTGAATAAGCTCATATATTAATCATTTTATTGGTTGTTGTTTTATTACAAACACCAGTTTATTTAACATTTCTTTCCGACTATTCAAATTTGCAACATTTTTAAGTTTGTTAACTTGAACTGACGAACTTTTATGCAAACTTTAACGTTTATGTTAGTCATTTTAAATAAAATCAAGTGTGCGAAAGGCTGACTTTTGATTAGTTTCCCTTATTTATCTAAAGTAGTTGTTTGGAAAACAACAGTTATCATTTCTAAGTAGTCTAAACTAGCCTCTTTATGTCATTTTCTGCTTTAAATCTATGCAGTTCGGACATTTGTATTTTAACTTCCTGCTATTTATAGTCTGGAGATTTTTCTCAGTATTTTTTCTGCCGTATTTTGGTAGAGGTGACTTTCAGCAATTGAAAGCTCTGGTTTTCACAAATTTTTTCATCCAGTCATTAGTAAAACTGTATCAGAAATCAGCCACTATGTTTGCTTCGACATCTTCACATTGCAGAAGACTGTCACTAGTCCGATTGTGCACTAATCTCACACGCAAACTGTTCGAATCAGTTAGAATATTCATGCATGTAGTCAATGTTTTGTGTGTGCTTATCCGGTTGAGACGTATGAAAGTTCTAATCGCACATCAAAAGGTGGACTGTTGTGCCTTTGACTGTGTCTTTGACTCACTTGTAGTATCAGTCTAATTTCTATACGTTGTATTTACACGATGTTGATGTATGCAAATCTTCATAAGGAATATTCTCCTCGATAACTTTCTATTTAGGTTCTACACTTATATGTATATCCATATTAGTTATATCACTTGGTGTATATCTACTATGTAAACGTCTTTTAATAATCAATTAGATTAATAGTAACAGTCAATTAGTTTCCTTCTAGAATTATAGTGTTTCGATTTAAATATTATTATTGTTTCCTTTAATTCCTAGAGGAACATAGGGCTTCAGCCGTGCGTCTCCATTGCGTTTGGTTCTCTGCTACAGTCTTCACCTGGCTCCAAGTCTGCCCACACGTTTTCATCTCCTCTTCACATGATCTCCTCCAAGTCACCCACCCTTGCACTGACGACCAACTCGCCGCTTCCCTTTCAGGTTCCACTCGAGCAGTGGCTTGTCTAG
The DNA here is from genome assembly GCA_944472155.2 of Trichobilharzia szidati. Lineage (NCBI taxonomy): Eukaryota > Metazoa > Platyhelminthes > Trematoda > Strigeidida > Schistosomatidae > Trichobilharzia > Trichobilharzia szidati. The sequence goes on along the minus strand of OX235272.1, from coordinate 19,688,654 downwards.
TGATGTCACTCACTTGATGGTTTCCTCAGAGTATGGCCAGCCAATCTATCTCCATTTCTCCCTGCCTGCCTATTTGTTTCACAATCGGTTCCTGCTGGGTTGGTTCGCTCATTGCCAGAGATCTCTGTTGCTGATCTTCTCCGGTCGGCCATCTGATCTTGAGTGGTATTGAGCGAAGACAACTGTTAATGAAGGTGTGTAGTTTGTTTGAGATGGTGTTTATGACGCGCAGTGCAAGTCTCTGATCCGTATAGTAAGTAGCATTGACTGACTTCACATTGGAGTTGAAAATCCGGATCTTATGTTCGTTTTGATGCTGAGTGCTGTTGACCTCCACACAGACTTGAGAGTAGTGAAAGCTTGTCTTGCTTTTCCGATCCTCGCCGTTTTGATATCCTCGTCAGTTCCGTCTTCCTGTAGTTGAAACGATGCTTCCCAGGTTGGTAGGTAGGTAAAGGAGGTTGTTTCTTTCAGGTTCCTTCCATTTATGCTGATCGTTGTCTGTTGTTGTTGTTCTTGTCCAGGAATCTTCATCACCTCTGTTTTCTCTATTTTCACCTGAAGTCCTATCTTCTCTGGATGCTTCTTCAGACAACTTGTTGCTTTTCGCTTGCAAATCTTCCAGTTTGTGGGAAATCAGACATATATCATCAGCGAAGTCCAGATCCTCCAAGTTGGTTTTTTGTGTGAGTCCATTTTATGCCTGTTTCCTCATTGCCCGCCGCTGTCTGTCGCATTATCCAATCTACTGCAATCAGGAAAATCATTGGCGATAGTAGGCAGCCAGCTTGTCTTACTCCTGTCCTCACTTCGAAGGATTCCGTAAGTTTCCCATTGTGGATTACTTGGCATGCAGCATTGTCATACAGCTGTTGGATGAGATGTATAATTGTCGGTGGCACCCCATAGTAGGGTAGTAGTTTCCAAATCACCTCTCGATCGGCGCTATCGAAGGCCTTTTCAAAGTCGATGAAGTTGAGATAGAGAGGTGACTGCCATTCCAAGCTTTGTTCAATGATGGTCCGTAATGTGGCGATCTGATCAATACATGACTTGTTTCTCCTGAATCCAGCCTGTTCCGGTCAAAGTTGTTGTAATGGAATTCAAAAGAAATACGTATATTATAATGATAGCATTTTTGGTGTACAATTCGACTGTCAAAATAAAATATCACAAATGTTTAATTCGAAGTGAATAACTGCTGTATAAGCTGTATAATAAGGTTAATGAGAACGAATGATTGGGATTAGAGCTTAAAAATGAATTGTCTTCAGTTGATTTATGAGCGGTATGTTTATAATTCTAAATATAAGTAAAGACTAGGATATGTACATTGTGGCTGAATGTAGTTTATTGGATAAATTTTTCTTAGAATTTTTAATTATAGCTTGATTTCACACCGTATTTTTGGTACAAGTATGGAATTTTCAGCATGTGATATCTGTAGCCAAAATTTTGCTAGCCGACCATAGATATCAGTTGTGCGTCGGCAGGAGATCGAACCCCAGACCATGTGTATGGTTGGCAAGAGTCCTAACCACTTTGACACCGACGTACATAATAAAATATAATGTTACAGTAGTATTAACTGAATGAGATTTGAAACACGATTTATTGTTGATAATTATGTGAATGTGTTCATGACTTCCTAGCTTCCTTTAAAGGAAGTGTATAACTATACACTTTTACTTCCTCTTGTTTTTAATACAATTTTCTATACACGCGGGATTAGTGTCGCATCATTTCTAATGCATGTGCTGGTTGTTAAATTGACGAACAAGGATTCAGTGATCAACCTCTTTCGATCTCTCTCTATCTACCTATGTAAATTTTTGGTACTTTTACACTGTCTGATCCAACTGTGTGATTGCATGTAATTTCATGCACAGCAATGGCTGAGATTATTTTATGGGTTGTTGAACGTAGCTCATGTTCTCATGTTCTGATAACCTAACCGAACCCGATCTGTCATTTTGAATTTTGTGTTCAGTCCCACAGTTAGTAAAGTATGTTTGGTAAATTATATTATTCTGTGTGATTAGAGCGGTTAGATCTCCAAGTCAACAAAACTTGTCTCTGAATGATTTCGCAGGTTTAAATACCACCTCCTAATTCCAATCTTAATATAAATCTTACAAGGGGCTTCCTATCTCTCTAAGTTATGTGATACAACCATAAAAAGATTGAATTTCCTATCATTCATATCCTGGCCATTATTTAGATTAATACTCCTGTTTTTACCCTGGACTTTTATACGCGTTTGAATGAATTCTAGTCTGCAGTTATTTTTTTAATTTTTTTCCTTCACGTTCCCCATTGGAACATAGGGCCTCAAGCTAGTGGCTTGAAGTTTCTCTAGCAGTGTTTAATTTACAGGACGGGGTTGCTAACCTCATGCCTAACCCTCTCCCTATCCTGGGCTTACTATAGACTAGTAAACTATGCGAGATTTTATAGTCTGTCAGCCTAGCGTTGAACCCGATCAATCCATTCCCGCTAAATATGATAACTCTTATTGCAGGTTGTTGATGAGTTGTTCGGAATTAGTTGTTGTTTCAGCTGAATTGTTACCAGTGTAATGTCCTAAAGTATATGATTTGATGCTCTGAATAAGCTCATATATTAATCATTTTATTGGTCGTTGTTTTATTACAAACACTAGTATATTTAAGATTTCTTTCCAACTATTCAAATTTGCAACATTTTTAAGTCTGCTAACATTTGTGCAAACTTTAACGTTTATGTTAGTCATTTTAAATAAAATCAAGTGTGCGAAAGGCTGACTTTTGATTAGTTTCCCTTATTTATCTAAAGTAGTTGTTTGGAAAACAACAGTTATCATTTCTAAGTAGTCTAAACTAGCCTCTTTATGTCATTTTCTGCTTTAAATCTATGCGGTTCGGACATTTGTATTTTAACTTCCTGCTATTTATAGTCTGGAGATTTTTCTCAGTATTTTTTTCTGCCGTATTTTGGTAGAAGTGACTTTCAGCAATTGAAAGCTCTGGCTTTCACAAATTTTTCCGTCCAGTCGTTAGTAAAACTATATCAGAAATCAGCCATTATGTTTGCTTCGACATTTTCACATCACAGAAGACTGTCACTAGTCTGATCGTGCACTAATCTCACACTCAAACTGTTCGCATTAGTTAGAATATTCATGCATGTAGTCAATTTTTTGTCTGTGCTTATCGGGTTTAGACGTATGGAAGTTCTAATCGCACATCAAAAGGTGGATTGCTGTGCCTTTGACTCAGTCTATACGTTGTATTTACACGATGTTGATATATGCAAATCTTCATAAGGAATATTCTCCTCAATATCTTTCTATTTAGGTTCTACACTTATATGTATATCCATATTAGCTATATCACTTCGTGTATATCTACTACACAAACGTCTTTTAATAATCAATAAACCTAATAGTAACAATCAATTAGTTTCCTTTTAGAATTACAGTGTTTCGATTTAAATATTATTATTATTGCTTCCTTTAATTCCTAGAGGAACATAGGGCTTCAGCCGTGTGCTAGAGTCTTCACCTGGCTCTAAGTCTGCGCACACGTTTTCATCTCCTCTTCACATGACCTCCTCCAAATCACCCACTCTCGCACTGACGACCAACTCGCTGCTTCCAATGCAGCCGGGTTCCACTCGAGCAATGGCTTTTCTAGTGATGTCACCTGATGCATTGTTTCCTCAGAGTATGGCCAGCCAATCCATCTCCATTTCTTCCTGCCTATTTGTTTCACAATCGGTTCCTGGTGGGTTGGTCCGCTCATTGCCAGAGATCCCTCTCTGTTGCTGATCTTTTCTGGCCGGCCATCTGATCTTGAGTGGTATTGAGCGAAGACAACTAGCTGTTGATGAAGATCTGTAGTTTGTTTGAGATGGTCTTTATGACGCGCAGTGCAAGTCTCTGATTCGTATAGTGAGTAGCACTGACTGACTTCACATTGGAGTTGAAAATCTGGATCTTATTTTTGATGCTGAGTGCTGTTGGCCTCCACACAGACTTGAGAGTAGTGGAAGCTTGTCTTGCTTTTCCGATCCTCGCTGCTTTGATATCCCTGTCATTTTCATCCGTCTGTAGTTGAAACGATGCTTCCTAGGTAGGTAGAAGAGGTTGTTTCTTTCAGGTTCCTTCCATTTATGCTTATTGTTGTCTATTGTTGATGCTGTTGGTTGTGTTGCCCAGGAATCTTCATCACCTCTATTTTCTCTATGTTCACCTGAAGTCCTATCGTCGATGCTTCTTCTGCCAACTTGTTGCTTTTCACTTGCATATCTTCCAGTTTGTGGGAAATCAGACATATATCATCATCGGTAAAGTCCAGATCCTCCAAGTTGGTTTTTTGTGTGAGTCCATTTTATTCCTGTTTCCTCATTGCCCGCCGCTGTTTGTCGCATTATCCAATCTACTGCAATCAGGAAAATCATTGGAGATAGTAGACAGCCAGCTTCTCTTACTCCTGTCCTCAATTCGAAGGGTTCCGTAAGTTTCCCGTTGTGGACTACTTGGCATGCAGCATTGTCGTACAGCTGTTGGATGAGATGTATAATTTTCGGTGGCTCCCCTTTGTAGTAGCGAATTAGTTGCCAAAGCACCTCTTGATCGACGCTGTCGAAGGCCTTTTCAAAGTCGATGAAGTTGAGATAGAGAGGTGATTGCCATTCCAAACTTTGTTCAATGATGATCCGTAATGTGGCGATCTGATCAATACATGACTTGTTTCTCCTGAATCCAGCCTGTTCCGGTCGAAGTTATTGTCATGAAATCCAAACGAAACACGTATATAATGATAGCATGTTTGGTGTAAAATTCGACTGTCAAAATGAAATTCGAAGTGAATAACTGCTGTATAAGCTGTATAATAAGGTTAATGAGAACGAATGATTGGGATCAGAGCTTAAAAATGAATTGTCTTCAATCAATTTATGAACTTTATGTTTATAATTCTAAATACAAGTGAAGATCATTTAGGATTATTTTAAGACTACGATATGTATATTGTGGCTGAATGTAGTTTATTGGATAAATTTTTAAAACTTTTTAATTATAGCTTGATTCCACACTGTATTTTTGGTACAAGTATGGATATCTGTAGCCGAAATTTTGCAGGCCGACCATAGATATCAGGTGTGCGTCGGTAGGGGATCGAACCCCGGACCATGTGTATGGTTAGCGAGAGTCCAAACTACTTTGACACTGACGCACACAATAAAATATAATGTTACAGTGGTATTAAAGCACGATTTATTGCTCATAATTTTGTGAATGTGTTCATGACTTCCTAGCTTCCTTTACACACTTTTACTTCCTCTTGTTTTAATACAATTTTCTATATACGCGGGATTAGTGTTGCGTCATTCCTACTGCATGTGTTGGTTGTTAAATTGACGAACAAAGATCCAGTGATCAACCTCTTTCGATCTCTCTCTATCTATCATTGTTCTCTTGGGTTCCTAGTGGGACATAGGGCTTCAACTGCACGTCTACACTTGCTTCTGTCCTCTTCTGTACTTTTCACCTGCGTCCATGTTATTCCATACGATCACACGATCTCCTCAATGTCATCCTTGGACGTCCCACTCGCCGCTTCCCTTTCGGGTTCCGCTCGAGCGTTGGCCTGACGCGCGATGTCACCCAGCGGCCTCCTCAGCGGGTGTCCAATCCATCTCCACTTTCTCCTGCATATTTGTTGAGTGATTGGTTCTTGTTTTGTTTGTTCCTATAGTTTCTTGTTAGTTCCTGTTCTTTCCGGCCATCTGATCTCCAGTATAGAGCCAGCGAAGACAGTTACTTGTTGATAAAGGTCTGCAACAGGGTGTTGGAAATATTTGTTGTGACCCGCCGCCAAGTTTCTGATCCATCCGTATAGAAGAAGTGACTGACTTGACGTTTGTATTGAAAATCCGAATCATTTTGTTGTTGATGTTGAGTGACAGCGGAAGATTTCCAGATTGATTTCAGGTTGATGAATGTGTTTCTCGCCTTCCTGATTCTCGATTTGACATCCTCATCCATGCCATCTGCCTGTAGTTGAGACAATGCTCCCTAGATAAGTGAGTGAATGAAGTAACCTCTTTCGAATCCCTCCCGTTGATGGTGATTGGCGCTGGATGTTGCTGCTGTTGTTGTTGTTGATTGGTTATTTTCATAACCATCTATCTACCTATATTAATTTTTGGCACTTTTACTCTGTCTCATCCAGCTGTGTGATTGCATGTAATATCATGCACAGCAATGGCTGAGATTATTTTATAGGTGGTTCAACGTAGCTCATGTTCTCATGTTCTGATAACCTAACCAAACCCGATCTGCTAGTTTGAATTTTGTATTGGATCCCACAGTTAGTAAAGTGTGTTCGGTAAATTATATTATTCTGTGTGATTAGAGCGGTTAGATCTCCAAGTCAACAAAACTTGTCTGTGAAGTCGGTGCTACTATACGGATCAGAGACTTGCACTGCGCGTCATAAAGACCATCTCAAACAAACTACAGATCTTCATCAACAGCTAGTTGTCTTCGCTCAATACCACTCAAGATCAGATGGCCGGCCAGAAAAGATCAGCAACAGAGAGGGATCTCTGGCAATGAGCGGACCAACCCACCAGGAACCGATTGTGAAAGAAATAGGTAGGAAGAAATGGAGATGGATTGGCTGGCCATACTCTGAGGAAACAATGCATCAGGTGACATCACTAGACAAGCCATTGCTCGAGTGGAACCCGACTGTATTGGAAGCGGCGAGTTGGTCGTCAGTGCGAGTGTGGGTGACTTGGAGGAGGTGATGTGAAGAGGAGATGAAAGCATGTGGTCAGACTTGGAGCCAGGTGGAGACTGTAGCAGAGAACCGAACGGAATGGAGACGCACGGCTGAAGCCCTATGTTCCTCTAGGAATTAAAGGAAATAGTAATGATAATAATAATCAAAGAGAGTTTAAGACTTAACATCTCCAAGCGTTATTACGTATAGATCAAAAGTGTAACCAATGACAATCATCCCTTAGCTTGTTTCTTTCTTTCACTGTCAGAAGTAAGTAAGGAAAGACAAACTGTGCAAATATCTTGTTTCCTTGTAATATTTATTCTTCAAGTGGCTTTTCTTTTTTCCTTTCTTCACGACTGTTGTATAATTTTGTTGCGACGTAATTATTTACTCATGATCATTATCAATTATACTATGACAATACTTTAAATATCAAGCGGAAGTAAAAAAAATGACTCACTTATACACACTTCACTTGCTAAGGGATATCTTACTAGCAATAGAATGTAAGTTGGGGGGGGGCTGAATTAATAGTTCCACTGATGGTATTTACTACATGTTATTTGAATGATCCTTTAAAATGACAAAAGATACTCTTCATTTCATAAATTCATAACCTAAACAGTAGACTTTCTTATTATTAAACCTTTTTCTTTGTGAGTGGAAGATAACAGGTGGGGTGGGGGTATAGGAAACTGAATTGGTGAACAAACATAATTCATATTTTTGATACGGTACTTAGAATAATTAATTACGTGTGTATATGTGTTCCTTAATACCGTCACGTTAGAATTAATCTATGAGTGTTGGAATAAATAAATGCCTAGTGCTTTTTCACTAAATCGTCACTGAGTAAAATTGGTTTTATACTAATGCAAACACTATAACAAAGGGAAAAGCCATAAGATTCTCACGAGAATGTTGGGCAGTATGTCAGAGTTAGATTTTCCTACTGTGCTGCTTGGTGCATCGGTGGTGCCAGCTGTGCATGTGGTCTAGATGTGGTCATTTCCTGGAAGACGCAATTATAAACACCGCATAGTTGGTAGTAAGTCCGGCAAAGAGAGAAGGTTAGATGTGAGGCAAGTAACCCTTAAAAAGATAAAATCACAGTTACTGAAACTTCAGGGCTCAAGCTCAAGGTCACATGTTCCACTCGGAAAGCAAAGGCGAATCAAGGTTAAGACTAAAGAAGTTAATCTTTCTCTTCAAGTCCTAATAAAGTTTAGATGATGATGTTGGCCAGAAAGAATAAGCAACAAGAAACTCTGTCTGGGAACAAACCAACTAAGAGCTGATCACTCAACAAATATGTAGGAGAAATTGGAGGTGGATCGGGCTTACATTGAGGAGGCCACCGAATAACATCGCACACCAGGCCCTCGAATGGAACCCAAACGGGAAGCGGCGAGTGGGTCGTCCTAGGTTGACATGGAGGAGATCGTGTAAGGAAGAGATGAGAGAGTTTGGTCAATCGTGGACCTAGCTGAAGAGGACGGCAGAAAACAGAACAAATTGGAGATGTGTTGTTGAAGCCCTATGTTCCATTCGGAACGCAAGGGAATAATAATAATAAATAATGATGATTTTGTCCGTAAACACGTATCAGTCTTGCCAGTTAAGTATCATTCGCCATCTTTGTTAGCATCAAATCATAGTCTGGAATTCTACACTCAAAGTTAGATTGTTTTCGAACTAATGATTGGTAGTTATTCTCAACTCTATAATAACCAAATACCAAGAACCTACTGTCGATCAAATATTCAGAAGCAAATAGAGATAAACTGCATTTAATCTGAGGGAACATTCAATTAAAGTCACACGCCAAGCAGATCCTCGAATGAGAACCTGAACGGGAAACGACGACGGGTTGAGATTCTGAGGGTGATATGGAGAAGATCATATAAAGAGGAAATGAGGACTCGTTGACAATCATGGAGCCGGTCGAAAGTAATAACGAAGAATTAAGGGGATTAGATATGTGTCTCTGAAGCCCTATGTTCTACTCACAACGCAGTGAATAAATACCGATAATAATAGCATACTAATGAATATATATATATATATATATCTACATCTGTATATGGTTGGTTCATTGGCCTAAACATTCCATTTTCAGGCAATCGGTCTTGGGTTTGAATTCCATTCCACTTCCTTCTATTTGAACAAGTGGACAATATTATAATCACTCACACAATAATTGTGGCTCACTCATAGCCTGGTATACGAAAAATTTGTTCTAACAACTCAATGTAGACTTCTTTTGTGAATAGATTTGAGCTTGTTTTCTTTCAGAGTAACCCTGATTGTACTTACCGACGGCGGTAATCATTTTTCTTTTTCCTTCACGTTCCCCAATGGAACATAGGGCTTCAAGCTAGTGGCTTGAAGTTTCTGTACCAGTGTTTATTTTTACAGGGTGGGGTTGCTAGCCTCACGCCCAACCTTTCCTCTTCACCAGCATTTTTGTGGCTTAGCAAGATAAAGGAGTGCGTCGGCCGGGGATCGAACTCCGGACCATGTGCATGGTCGGCGAGCGTTCTAACCGCTATGCCACCGACGCACGCACGGTAATCATTAGTTTTATAATAATTCAACTATCAGGATGGTCACACCCTATATACTTCAAAACTCGGTTTTGTGGTTCTTCTTTCCTATTTGTTTTGAAGATAGTAGAATTTTTCAGATATCTGATACAGTTGTTGAATCGTTCCTATTATACCCATTCTCAATCAACTCCATAAGAAAAGCTTTAAGTATCGATCTCTCCCCCCCCCCCCAACCCTGTTAAGACTGTCATGTTGTTCCATCCTAGTGTATAGCTTGTGTGTAACTGCATTTAATGCTATAGTTCAACTTTTCTATCATTGGAATGACAGTTTACTTTAATTCGCCAATAGGAGGACTGAATTCATGATCTGCAAATAGCACCTGAGAATTAATCTAATGCTCACCAGTGACTGACTGTAGGATGGAGTGAGAAGTCATGAACAGTGGGATCTACCAAGTTTGGTGGACAGGTAGTTGCCGATTTCATTGGATGACGATGGTGCCATTTATCGCGAGATGGTAGGAGTTAGAATTCCGTAACCATCAGCTTCCGTCCCACTGAATAAATGGTCTTTGGACTTGCCTCGTCTCGACTTGCACGTCTTGGGTCCTATCCCCACTGGGGTCTCATACTGAAAAGCCCCAAACTAAGGTTGAAATAGCTGTCCAGTACTTCCAGCTAATTTTCATTGGTTCTCTAACTGATTTCAGTTAGCGATCAAGCATGAAATCAATCAAATCCCTGCATGTTGACACTTGGAAAACAACAGAAAAATTAGTACTGCGTCTTGATATCGTCTTTCACAAATCTTTTTCACTTTTAATCTGATTCTAACCGAATATATGAAAATGCGATGGATGGTGTGCATCACAAATAATTAATGTAGTCAAATTTTCTAAAATCGTCACCTAATATGCTGTATTTCAAATATGCTACCGTTGTGTTTGAGAGAAATGACGGGAAAATAAAACTGTTATTAAACACGGTAACTATTCAGTGTTTACGCGTAGACGGTATGTCATCACAACTAATTAATTTCTAGATATAACCTATAAATTATGGGCATTATTCTCCACAAATAACATTCATATTCAATGATGGTAGTAAGGATTATTCAGTCATGAAATATTGGAGATATATCAGTGTAATATACTTAGTGTTAAGTGGGCAGGATTACTTAGTTTGAAACCTGGTGTTTTTTCACAGTTACCTATCAGTCAGGTTTTATTATTATTATTATTTCCTTTAATTCCTAGAGGAACATAGGGCTTCAGCCGTGCGTCTCCATTGAGTTCGGTTCCCTGCTACAGTCTTCACCTGGCTCCAAGTCTGCCACCCACACGTTTTCATCTCCTCTTCACATGACCTCTTCCAAGTTATCCTTCCATTGACGACCAACTCGCCGCTTCCCTTTCGGGTTCCACTCGAGCAATGGCTTGTCTAGTGATGTCACTTGATGGTTTGTTTTCTCAGAGTATGGCCAGCCAATCCATCTCCATTTCTTCCTGCCTCTTTGTTTCACAATCGGTTCCTACTGAGTTGGTTCGCTCATTGCCAGAGATCCCTCTCTGTTGCTGATCTTTTCTGGCCGGCCATCTGATCTTGAGTAGCATTGAGCGAAGGCAACTGTTGATGAAGGTCTGTGGTTTGTTTGAGATGCTCTTTATGACGCGCGGTGCAAGGATATCAAAGCAGCGAGGATCGGAAAAGCAAGAAACACATTCATCAACCTGAAACCAATCTTGAAATATTCGTCACTCCTCAACATCAACAACAAAATTCGGATTTTCAATACAAACGTCAAATCAGTTCTACTATACGGATGGATCAAAAACTTGGCGGGTCACAAGAATATTTGCGACAGGTTGCAGACCTTTATCAACAGCTGTCTTCGTTCTATACTGAAGATCAGATGGCCGGAAAGAATCACCAACAAGGAACAAACTATGGGAACAAACAAACAAAACAAGAACCAGTCGGCCAACAAATATGCAGGGGAAAATAGAGATGGATTGAACAGTCGCTGAGGAGGCCGCTGGGTGACATCACGCTTCAGGCCATAGCTCGAGTGGAACCTGAAAGGGTAGCGGCGAGTGGGACGTCAGTGCAAGGGTGACATGGAGGAGATTGTGTGAAGAGGAGCTGAAACAGTATGGACTAACATAGATGGAAGTGAAAAGTATAGCAGAAGAGAGAAACAAGTGGAGACGTGCAGTTGAAGCCCTATGTTCCACTAGAAACCCAAGGGAACAATAATGACAATAATATATATATATATATATATATATATATATATAGTCTTTACCATTCCATTTGTCAAGATCTAGCCTTGGAAAATATGCTTGTTTTGAAAACTATTGAATCACTGAAACAAATTGATCAATGTTCAGGAATACACTAGACATTTCTGAGAGATATTTGTTAATGTTAGCTGTCACAGAAATGCATGGCTGGCTGCTAAAAGTAGAAGAAGACATGAAAGTGATATTTGGATTTTTGACCATAAATGTCTTCTGTTCCTTTTTTTCGTCAAAATGAAATAATCATGCAGGTAATTGTGAGACTGGTCATAGAATGCCAGGTAAGGAAGGCAAAAAATTAACCAACAATGTTCCTGAAGTTCTGTTAATTAATTTAAGTGACGAGGACATAAATAATGTACGCCTATCTACTATTGTCTTTATTAACACACAACGCTGGATCAAGTATTTTTATTTTATTTTTGATTACAGCTTGATTCCACACTGTATTTTCTGGTACAGGTATGGAGTTTTTAGCATGTGATATCTGTAGCCGAAATTTTGCAGGCAGACCATAGATATCAGGTGTGCGTCGGTAGGGGATCGAACCCCGGACCATGTGTATGGTTGGCGACAGTCCTAACCACTGTGCGACAGACGCACAAAAAAGTAGGATTAGATTGAGAAAGAACTGTTGATACATCGGTCATCCATGAAGTCACTTAAAGGTGGTTTGGGCCACGCAGAGATATGTATGCAGACTAACTGACTGTAGTTGTGGGGATACTAAGAATCAGTAGGTGGAAATATTTTTTAACTTGCCTCGAAATTGTTTACACTGGCGCAGATGCCAGCAATCCTTGTCATCTTCAAAGTTCTAGAAACCATCATCGTCTGTTGTAGTACGTTTTTGCTCCCTCATTGTGTGAATTTTAGAACTTGTAGACCGTTATACTCAAAGATATATGCTGAGTTGTCTGTCTGTTTTCCTGAAACGTATACCTCATACTTATGCGAAGTAGAGACTTGTTGGTGTGATACACCAATTAGTATTCTATTCCTTTGCACTCTGAGTGGAACATAACGCTTCAGGTTTAAGTTTTGACGTTTCGATAGTAGTAGTTTTATTTTTTTTTACGGGATAACTTTGCTAGCCTCACGGCCAACCTTCCATCTCTCATCGGCTTATTGCCAACTAAGCACGGATCAGGAATGTATCAGCAGGAGGTCGAACCATGCATGGTTGGTGAGTATTCTTCCATTGTACCAACGACACACAAATACAAGGTTATTCACACGTCTACTGTGATATCATCACATACACAGGTACATTATATCTCAGATTGCATGGTTAGTATGTCTATCACTCTTGACAGTAAGCAACCAAAAAGATAATCGATGGTAACTGTTAATGTTGTGAACTGTGCAGCTTTATTACCTGTGAGTATTTTTATACATATATATACTTAAAATTGCCATCTTGGAAAGGATACTAAACCTCAGTCTTTGGCTCGGGAAACCGACACCTTATCCACGAGGCTACTGAGACAACCGATACACTAATATTCTAGCAGTGTTCATTGTTAAAATGAGGCGCAAGTTTGCCAGTTTAAAAGCTTAGAGTATAACTCACTTATTATTGTTCCCTTGGCTTCCTACTGGAACATAGGGCTTCAACTGCACGTCTCCACTTGCTTATGTCTTCTGCTGTACTTTTCACCTGCATCCATGTTAGTCCATATTGTTTCAACTCTTCTTCACATGATCTCCTCCATGTCACCCTTGCACTGATGTCCCACTCGCCGCTTTCCTTTCGGTTTCCACTCGAGCTATGGCCTGACGCAAGATGTCACCCAAGGAGTGGCCTCCTCAGCCAGTGAGTGTGCAATCCATCTACACTTTCTCCTGCATATTTGTTGAGCGATTGATTCTCGTTTGTTTTGTTTGTTCCCATAGTTTCTTGTTGGTTCTTGTTCTTTCCGGCCATCTGATCTTCAGTATAGAGCCAGCCAGCGAAGACAGTTACTTGTTGATAAAGGTGTGCAACAGGCTGTTGGAAATATTCTTTGTGACCCACCAAGTTTCTGATCCATCCGTATAGAAGAACTGACTGACTTGACGTTTTTATTGAAAATCCGAATTTTGTTGTTGATGCTGGGTTGAGTGACGAAGATTTGCAGATTGGTTTGAGGTTGATGAATGTGTTTCTCGCCTTCCCGATTCTCGATTTGACATCCTCGTCCGTTCCACCTGATTGTAGTTGAGACAATGCTCCCTAGATAAGTGAGTGAATGAAGTAACCTCTTTCAAATCCCTCCCGTTGATAGTGATTGGCTCTGGATATCGCTGATGCTGTTGTTGTATAACTTACCTAACTGCAGTGGACTAAAGAGATAACCATCAGATTTCTCAGTTGTTCAAAGGCATCACAATTTTCAAGTGCTTGATTTGCACGGATTTGAAGTTATTCTGCTCGCTACCCATTAGTTCTCGTGAGAAGTCATGGGGTCCGGTGGGTTCCACCAAGTGTTGAGTGTAAAGACAGTTAGTCACCGATGACATTAGCTAACAGTGACGTTGTATATCGTGAATTGTCAGACGTCAGAATTTATAGGCCTATTATTATTGATTTCGTCCCAGTTGGTGAATAGTCAACTGACTCCCAGGTGAGTTCATGGTGGTTGCCTAACCCTGAAGAGTCACAAACTAGGACGAAATCGCTATCCATTACCTCATGCTAGTTTTTGTAAATCTTACCTGATGCAGATTATATAAAATGATTATTGTTCAAAATAACTGTGTTTATCACGCATAATGAAATAAGATAACCTGTATCCTTATGCCTCACAAAAAAAGAAAAAGCCATGTAACTAATGTTAATATTTCTGACGTTTGCTCTTATTCATTTACAGTATAGATTATCAACACTGTCTTTCAGAAATCTAATAAATGAAACTCTAATCATGGTATAATGATAATTTACTACTCTCCAGTATTAAATAGTAGTAATAATTTAGCTTAGTTAGTGAAAGTCAGTAATTCTCAAAGTGTATATATATAGCCCAGATTCAGTACATTTTCTTTATTATTATTATTATTTTTTTTGAAGAAGGAGTATATTGGATTACATGAATTCACTACTACTATTATTAAGCTTGTCACTTAAATATCTGCTCTTGTAAAGTGATGCTTCACTTGTCATGTGAATCAGTAGTTTATACCTCAAGTTTATTTTTCATTTTTCTATATATATTTTTTTGATGGTATGACGTTTGTTTGTTTGCATGATAAGTAGTTACCTGATAAGTTGATCTCAATTTCAGACTTATATATATAACTATATGTTTAGTGTAGAATAATACTTGAAAGTAGAGAATATTGTGTTATACATCAGTTAGAGAGTCTAGTGAAAACTACCAAGTAGACACTGGACAGCGCTGTTTCATCCTATTTTAGAACTATCCAGAAGTGCCCCCACCCATGAATGACCATACCAGGGATCGAACCCGGGGGCCCTTCAGGTTACAAGATCAAGCTCATTGACAGTTCAACCAATTGGGATGGAATTCTGTCTTTATCAAGTCGTCATGTGGTGTTACCCACAACCAATGCCTACGATGAACATCCACTTCACACTTTGACATTTCGAGTCCTGATGACTACTAATGTTGGTTCGTAACGAAATCTAACAGTAGAAATCAAACGCAACCCAAACTAGGACGAAACAGCTGTCCAGTACTCCCAGGTTTTCCAATGGTTCTCTAACTAATGTCAGCTCATGATGAAAATCCTGTAACCAATCAAATCCCTACAAACCAACACTTGAATATCAATAAGATGCTCACTAGTGACTTGCCCTATTCAGGTAGGTAGTTGCCTGGGGTTCTAGTGAGAGGTCGTGACCAGTAGGGTGCAGCAGGTCGGGTGTGAGGATAAATACTCGCCGAAGACATTGGCTAGGGGTCGCGCTATATCGCGAATTGGCAGAAGTTGAAATTCATGCGCTAGCTATTGAATCGGGTCCCAGGGGCCCAATGGTCTACGAGGTAGCTCGCCTTGTAACCAGAAGGTCCTGGGTTCGAACCCCACTGGGGGCGTACTGATGAAGAGTCCCACACCAGTGGGACGAAACAGCCGTCCAGTACTCCCAGCTGGTTTTCCAATGGTTCTCTAACTAATGTCAGCTCATGATGAAAATCCTGTAACCAAACACAAGTTGATTGATTACTACTGCATGGATATCCTGAAGCTGTACTGAAAAGTCGTGAGCAGTTGGATTCATCATGTCAGGGTGAAGTGAATACTAATCGAAGGCATTACTTGAGGGTAACGCTATATCACGAATTGAAAACGTCAGAATTCATGGGTTATGGAACTACGGCCAAAGTGACTGAATGGTCAACGAGGCTTGATCTTGTAATTTGACGGTCCAGGGTTCGACCCTTGGTGGGATCGTGAGTAGGCAGTGGCTAAATAGTTCCAAAACAGGCGGAAATATCTGCCCACTGCTCTATCTATGGTTTTCAGTGATCTGTCTAATTGATGTTGGTTCGTGATGGAAATTAACAATCTGGAAATTACTCCTAAATCCTCACAAATCTCATAATCTGAAAATATGCCGTCTTACCTTCTACATCAAGAAGTTAAAACATTCTGATATAACCCAACCCTTACTCCTACAGTTCGTTAACTCTCGCATTCTGACTATTATTCTCTATTGTTCCCCCCCCCTTAGTTTTTCTCGGGCTACTGCAGAAGGACTATTCCTTATTACGCAGGATGTTAAAGGTTGTCAACAGGGTAAACAACGTGCCACTTAACCAGCTTGTTAATATTCTGGTCGACAGGCACATGGACTCATGTGAAAAATGGGCCAAATCCATTGTATCTAACTCACACCACTCTCTTCATTCACAACTCTCCCCTTGCATCTCATCAGGCAAAACCAGAAGCCTATATAGAAAACTATATGCTCGCACCAGCAAGTACAAAAACTCAACCATACCCTACTTAGCTCGTGTTCTGTGTGATAAAGAAAGCATTAGGCGTGATACCTATAATTCATTAAATAGTCAGTAGAACAACTGGACCTCGTCTTTTCAACTCATTTCATTTATAGGTACAACATTTTCTTTCTTTCTTTTCCTTTTCTCTCTCTCTTTTCCGTTATGTGCTGCTTTGTTTCTTTCTTCCGCTTACGCCAGTAAATATGACAGCACCTACTTTTCTAACATCTTCAAACACTGTTCAACTTTGGCTTTGCTAAGACATGCCAATATGTTTTTGTCATAATGATGGACTGAGATTTCCTTAATCTATGTAGAATTCCATTTATTGATAATGTACTAATTAACTGGATGCAATACTGTAGTAAAAATGCTGAGAATTCCATTCTGTATCACAAGTACTGTCTTGGAATAAAGCAAATTATTATTACTATTAAAAAATTAGTATATATCTTTTTCATTTAGTCATCTATCATACGGTCAAGACTTGGTTTTAAGGCATTAAGTCTTCTGACTACCCAAGTTATTAGAATGATGTCATTTATGAATGCTTAACGTGTTAGTTGTTTGCCTTCTTTTTGTTGATCTGTGTAGAAAGAACTTTAGCTAATTAGTCTAGGCACTCGACTTCAAACCAGTGGGTTACGGGTTTGAACTTCACTCACTGCTCTCCACATACAATAGCTGTGACTTACTGCCAACTGGATACTGTTTTAAAGTATGTCACTGTTAGCTTTCAGTACTTAACTGAACTTTAAGCCATTGCGTACGATTTTAACCCATGTCACCAAGAGTCTCTAATCGTTGATTATTCATTCCTGACCACTCTAGCAGGTTTGAACATATACCCCAGTGACTAAGTTTTCAACGCAGAACTTCACACAAGAGTACGTTGGTTCAAGTTGTTACTCTTCATAAAGCACATACAAAGGTAGGGGGAGGAAATCCCTGACTGATAGTTGCTACTATGACGTGGTGTTGGTTGGCCTCACCTGCTACAATGATCCAGTAAGCTTCACTGTCTGAAAAAATGTTCCTGCAAGTCATACCATGCCAGAAATGTCATTTGATCGCCGTCAGAGTAAAAGTAGCTGCCATAATAATGTAAATCGTTCACTCTACGTTTAAGATCAAACGACGAAATTGTACTGTTGGTAAATAGGGGTATAAAATCAATGAGGTGTCCCTCTTAGAAGGACTGCAAGTCAACAGGCCGTGTGTGATCACTCTCAAGCGACTCTCCCCTAGACTTGAGGATTTCACAGCACTAAGGCTGCTTTTGTTTCAGATAATTTAAAGAGGAGTCAACTTCCATGGGTCTGTAGACAGCTGGAAAGTAATCACCGCCCACGCACTTCCATGTCTTAGGCGCTTCATTGAAACTAACGTCAACAGAGGTGATTTAGTTATGCCAGACCTGTTTTATTTTGAGGAAAATAATACTTATTATTCTTGTTGATTTCAATAACTAGTGTTCATCAAATGTTTTGCTCTTATTTTTGACTTGTTCTTTTGTTTTTTTTGTTTTTGTCAAGGTTAAAGAGATTGTCTACTTCAATGCTGTTTTAGCGCCAAAAGACTCTCGTGCAAAATGGCGAGCTACATGTGTATGGAAAGAAACTGATCAGATTATTAATCAATTATCGAAAATCAATCATTCTGACAGTGGTATAGTACAACCACCAGGATCATCCTCAGAACAACAACAACACAATCGTCAACTACAATCAACTGATGATCCTGACTCAGGATTAGATAATTCCGATGAACTTACAGATCATAAGAAAATGTTGATGAACAGTTCTACAAAAAGAGATAGTTCAATAAAAGCTTTATTTGATGAAGATGATTTATCCTCTGAATACGAGTTTATTATTAATCAATTTGCTAATGTTCGTATGGTTGATGTCTGGGAGATTGAACAGTTTACGAGTCAAGGGAAACATACCAATAGTCAAATCAGCAGTAACAGTGTTGTAACCAATGACAGCATCACTAATCATCATAATGATCGGCATCATCAACAAGCACCACCACCACCCCCACCACAACAACATACTAGAACTGGTCATCCTATGGCTTCACCACATAATCCAAGTGATCTAGATCGAAGTTCATCAGTGAGTAGTGAATCCTTGTCAGATTTGAATACGCTATCAGAAATACCGAGTATTATGTCAGGTATACAACCGGAACCACCAATGGTGACAAGACCTTTAAGCTGTGCTGAAAGTACTCTAAGTAATAATGATGATACTAATTGTGACTCCAGCTCTAAAATACTTATGATGCATAAACCAGGTTGTCCATGTAAATGTCTATTATCCACAACAGAATATTCATTGATGTCACAAGGCAAAGCAAAGAAAAATAGTGTAACTACACAAACCCTATTTACAGGTGATATTAAAGGGAAGTTGGTTTATCATGAAACTCAAGAGACTGGTAATCACCATTCTTGAGTAGTTGATTATTATTATTATAATTATTATTAATTCATCTATTTTTTATTAATCCCTCTCTTCGAAAACAACTCTATTTTCCTATAGTATACACACCTATATATATATATGTGCTTTGTGTGTCTCCTTGTTCGAGACCTTTTCCACTTTTATTTCATCCAGTAAAATAAGTAAAAAATCGTTCTTGTATGTGTACTCAGGTATAGTTCAATTCTCCCATCTTATCTTTAAAGACGAGTTGTTGTTGACCGAGAAAGTCTTCTTATGTCATTTCTATTTGTATTGACATGACACATCCGTTATTCTTTTTTTTTAACGCGTATGACAAACGCAACTGTTGAGTACAACTCTAGTGTGTGTGCATGTGTGTTTGTGTGCATGTTTCATCTTCACTGTCTCATTACTGACACTACAATCAACCAGCCATGTTATCTTCAAACTTTCATATTTTTAATTCATCACTATCTGTTCTATGAGATAAAAATAAGAGTATACAAAATGACATTTTTATTCATGTAATGCATAGATATTCTAACATATTACTTACATCATAAATAGTTGCTCTCCTCAACTGTATTCATCATACCTGAATTCTTCCTAACTATGCCTATTTATTCTTTTCCTTCAACGTCAACAAGATGCATTTGATCCGTTTTACACACACACACTCACACACGCCAATACTCATAAACACACTTATTTTGTTCTGGTTCTTCTGAGTATATATGAGTAACAAGTAACAAAGATAATTGCGCTCTAACCTATTGAAGTATGGGCGAATTTCAGTAGTATCATCCACTGTCCACCTTTCTCTCTCGCTCTCGCCCATACAATAGATTTCTAGTTCAAATTGGCTGGTACATGAAACGTCCTCTCCACATAACTAACATCAAATGAATAAATAATTCACATGTAGGGCCACTCGCTTAGTTCGTTTTACTTCCAGTGTATACCGGATTGGGGAACTTGATGGTTCCCCTGAATTGATTGTGATGCAAGGAGTTTACTATGCTTTCATTCCTATCAAATCTTCAAAGGAAAATATGAATTCAAATGTTTAGTTTTATTCTGTTTTTCCCTCTTCCCGCTATTCGTCGATGAATATTACTAGTGTAATAGAAACCCGTCATTCCTGAGGGCTGTGATCATACATATATAAACAAACAATATTTCCCGCTCTTCATATATACATATATATATTTTTACACTGACAAAAATTAAATAGAAACTCTTCTTACTTTCCTTTGTATTTTGCTATTGTTTTCTATTGTTCCCCAATTTGATCGTCCCCTGACCTTCACATTCACCTCCTCTTTTGCTATTTCGTTTTACTCTATGTAAAATGGCTTGTGTTATTAGTATATTCATTCAAGAATATAGAGTGACACTAAAAAACGATGCTATTAGTTTGAAATAATGTATAATGTACTAATTTGTAGTGATAATAATAATAATGATAATTAATAACATTACTATTATTCTAACTGTAATCGTAGTAATGAGAAGACAATTTCAATGTCATGATGAATATGTAAGTTTATAATATAAAGAATATATTCAAAAAAAATAATAAATATTGTTTTGCTTTTGTTTGTTTATTTGTTCTGTATTTTCTTTGGCGGTATTTTCAAAAAAATAGGTATTGGTGTGTGCATGTGTGTCACATTTCTCTTTATAATGCCGCTTATGATCTATTTCTCTCTTCTTTTCATAATTAAAAATTGATTATGACGGTAGTTAGAGTATTAACTGACTAGTTGACTGGGGATTTTTTGAATGATAATTGTTGTCGTGGTTCGGTAGTCAACTTGTCGGACAGTCCAACTTTACAATATGTCTAATCAGTGAACCTCTTTTACCGAACTGATAACTTTCTCCTGCATATCTTCAAGTCTAAGCGATGCTACTACACATAGATCATCCACAAAAATCCAGATTTTTTTAGCGTCTTTTTGTAGATTCATCGTATTTCCTGTCTTCTAACTCAACAGCAACAATCCAATAGCACATAAGAGGAATTGCATACAAACACTATTCAAGAGAGCCAGGACTCATTTCAGCACTCCCACTATAAGAAAAATTGAAGAAAAATATCTCATGGACGTCTTCCAAAAGAATGGATATCCACGGAATTTCATCAAAAGACATATACCCACAAACCAACCTATCAAACCAAAAGCCCCCAAGGAAAGCACAAAGAAAATCGCCTTACCATATATAAAGGATATCTCAGAAATCACTAGAAGGCTCTTCAAACCTTTAGGAATTGACGTCGCACACGAACCGACAAAATCACTTCGCTTAGCTGGCTCTATGTCAACCAAAAGACTCAACAACGAGAGAAAATAAAAGCAACATCATCTACAAAATATATTGCATCAACTGCGAAAAACACTACATTGGCCAAAGTGGACGTCCCCTTCGTCTTCGTATCTACGAACATAAGCTAGCTGTCAAAAGACATGATATCCAATCCCTCATATCACTACATACAGACAACCACGGACATCAATTCGGCTGGGACAATGTTCAAATATTAGACAGAGGAAACAACAAGAATGCTAGAGAATTTTTAGAGGCTTGGTATTCCAGTGAATCATCAATCAATAGACACATCGAGATAGAGAAAACTTACCAACCGATAAGAGGGAAATCTCACACACAGAGGGTCAAAGTTCAAGTCAAGGAAACAATCAATTCCAATACAAGTGGTCTAAAGGGTGTGAAAACACAAAAACAACCAGTCACGACGTTGAAACTGACCGGGGAGATGACTAATAAACCCGTGGAGAAATCTAAAAGCTCACTTCAACAAATTGAAGTATTCGCTTAAGATGTCGCCTAGTAGGGCGATGAAAGCTTCGCAAATTAACTATCCAGCTCAGAGAACACAACCACATCAAAATCATCCACCTGAGCTACAAATCTTCTCTATCATATCTTCTAACTCTCTACAGTCTGCTACATGATCCAGTCCACTACAATCTCGAAGATCATCGAGGAGAGTAGGTAATCTTCTCTTACTCTTATCTTTATTTCAAACGTCTTGTTGAGCTTTCTGGTACATGGTATCATCATCATATAGCTGTTGAATTAGGTTTATAAATGTTTGCGGGACTGTATTCAGTGGTGTTGTAGCAGTTGACAAATTACTCTTCATGGCTGACGATTTCGAAGGCCTTTTCAAAGTCAATGAACTTTAAATACAGAGATACCTACCATTTTCCTGAATCCAGTCTGTTCCAGGTAAAGTGTCCCACTTAGAAAATCTTTAAGTTTTTTTCAGGATGATACGGCTTAATATTTTACTTGAAGTAGACAGCAGCATGGTTTCATGCTATTTTTCTCAAAGGCTCAAGTCACCTTTCTTTGGCAGACTGACAAGGTAGTCTTTCTTCCAATAGGCAGGTACTTTCCGCACCTTTATTAGTAGTAATAGCCTGAGTATGTCTGCTAAGGTCATTGAATTCACTTTAAGTAGTTCTGGAGGGATTCTATGTAGTCTTATTGCTTTACCTGCCTCCAATAGCTTTTTGACGTTCGAGACTTCCTTCAGAAATTTTCTAACAGTAGGTTGAAATCTATTCGAAAATGAGTGTTAGTACAAGTTGCGATTTAAAGACGTCATTGCATGATTAAAACAAAATGAAATGGAGTAAATACGACGCATTTGGATGGACAGAAAATGTAGGTAGACCAGTGATTTAAGCAGGTCATCGAGGATGTAGATCTACTTCCTGAAGAGAGACTTTTCGACCTCGAATATGCAGGTGATATTGTCTTATTGTGCAATAGTATGCAGACCGCCCAAATCAGCTGATTAGTTGGCGATCAATATCTATAAGATTGATATGTGCTCTATGACGTCTAAGTGCAGGGTATTGTTGCGAAATTGGTAGGGGCCTGTACCTGCACTCATCCTTGAAGGTGAACCGCTTGAAGATTTTTACAATCTTGTGTATCTAGGTGGCTGTGTGAGTGCTGATGAAGGTGTGACAAACAAAATCTCTAACCGTGTAATGAAACCTATTTTGGTAGACACCTATTTGGGCCATCTCTGGCTCTGTCGCGAAGTCAACCTGACTGTCCAAGGTAGGGTATACAATGCTCCAGTGTGCTCAGTCTTGCTCTCTGTCTGTCATATTTGGCCTTCTTGAGGTCAGGATGTGCGGCGACTCTGCATACTCGATCACCGCTGCCTCTGTAGAAGTGCTTGCACCCGATGGCATCATCATGTGAGTAGTTCTAAAGTCGGGATGTGCATGCCCTGACATGCCAGAGGTAACTGAGTGTAGTCCTCTTGAAACATCAGATTTAGTGGCTTGGACATGTGCTACGAATATTATCCCACGGGTTTCCGTACCAGTCGCTGTCCGCTAGCTCTAAGACTGGATGGAAAAGCGGAGAGTTGGTTAGCCCACTCTATGGTGCCGTCGATGAAGCATAACTGTGTTACATTAGCATCAGACGATACATCACAACTCCCTGTTTGAGGTCCAAGAGATAGCTCGAATCGATGACTCAAAACGTTATCAGATTTAGCCAAGAATCGTATCAAATGCCCAGGATTTCCTTCTTTCATCCCTTTCTGAAAATAAAAAGTGAATTGATAAATGTTGATTGGTCTTGACAAACATCCTTACTTGCTTTCTTTCTGGATGGAATCCCTCATTTATTCTATACCTATTTTCTCTATACATTTTTGTTTTATTATTTTTGTGTAACGCATGTCTTGGTACTCACAGTATACCAAGTCTGTGTTTTAAAACAATAAATAATTAATTAATCACTCTAAGAATTTAGGAGAATTATTGATCGACTGAAAATGTAGCTGCCAGGCTAAACTTTAGGCATCGGAGAAGCGAGACTGCAGCTATGACTTTCGAACGTCCAGTGAGCAAGTTGTTGAAACCAGGTAAATCATGAATAAAATATGCCTGATGAAATGTTATCATATGAAATAGGATATATGGTAAATTTAAGGTAAGTTGTAGGAAAGATTTAGTTAAGCTTTATGCTAAGGACAGATTAGGGTCAGGTTATCGTAATTATTATTATTATTGTTTCCTTTAATTCCTAGAGGAACATAGGGCTTCAGCCGTGCATCTCCATTGCGTTCGCTTCTCTGCTACAGTCTTCACCTGGCTCCAAGTCTGCTCACACGTTTTCATCTCCTCTTCACATGACCTCCTCCAAGTCACCCACCCTAGCACTGACGACCAACTCGCCGATTCCCTTTCGGGTTCCACTCGAGTGATGACTTGTCTAGTGATGTCACTTGATGGATTGTTTCCTCAGAGTATGGCCAGCCAATCCATCTCCATTTCTTCCTGCCTATTTGTTTCACAATCGGTTCCTGGTTGGTTCGCTCCCAGAGATCGTAATAAAGGGAGATATTAGGATTGTTTCGAGCTGGAATTGGACCAGTTTAGGGATAGTTCCGAGTTAGGATTAGGTTAAAGGTAAATTAAGGTTCGGGTTAGGATTAGATGAATGCATGTAAAGAATGTTGTTCAATTACTCTATTAATACTGCAGTGCAAAACTAAGAGGCACTTTTGTTACACATCAAAGAAGAGTATCCTGTGTAACAGTTTCACACCATTTTACTCGCTATTTTCATAAATTTTTTTATTCCTTTGAGTTCCGAGTGGAATATAGGGCTTCAAGCATGATCTTTGAAGTTTCAGTAGCAGTGGTGTCTTTCGTGCGGCGGGGGGGGGGGTCTGTCTGTCTGTCTGTTTTCGATATAGAACTTTGCACATATGTGCGGCAGTTCAATTCGCCACACTCCCTCCTTGTAGCACACAAAGCAAGAGAAGAAAGTAGGAGAAATACATACTAGAGACAGTAAACAGAGGTGTGAGACAAAGGTATAGTAATAAAGAAGAACAAAACAGTTTAATTGGAAATCATAAGTCACAAGGAGTGGATGCATCTGCGCTAGCCATTGAGAACGATTTTGAGCCATTTCACCAATTGTTTCCAACCATTGGTTTTTACCATCCCGATGACCTCAACCAGGAAGTCTACACCTTCCTACATGGCTCAGACTAACTGTTGTAGATTCCATTGACTGGTGCCATGTTTTCCTTTGACCGCCGCTAGCTCTTTTCCAGCCTGGCGCTATATCAGCTAACATTGCCCATTGTCGAGGAAGGCGATGACTAGGCATACGTGATACATATCCTAACCATCTGAGTCGATGTAATTTCACAGCCTCGTCGACTGATTTCCCCTCCTTACCTAGCACTCGACGCCTAACCTCAATATTGCTCATCTTATTATACCACTTCACGCGGGAGATAGAACGCAGATACCTATGGTCGAAGACAGCTTATCTTTTCATGTCTTCCGCTCTCAATGGCCAGGCCTCACAGCTAGCCATAAAGGAGGACGGAGCGGACTGTTGAGCAGTACACACGCTCTTTGGTCAATAGTCGGATATCACGTCTACGCCAGAGAGGGCGGGGTGGGGTTGCTAGCCCCATGCCCTACCTTACCCCATTGTCGGGATTACAGCCGGCTAGGGGAGATAAAGGTGCGTGCCAGGCAGGGATCGGGCTCCAGACCACATGCATGGTCGGTCAGCATTCCACTGTTGAGCTACCACGCACTGTTTCCATAGCTATATGTACTTTATACGTATAGCCTTTTTCAAGTGATTGGTGCATTGCAGTCACGTGCTTAAAGTTTAACTTGGCCATTGTAACGATAAATATCATTAAAAAAATACCTCGCTACTCCTTAAAACAATGCCATACACTCAGTGAAAAGACAACAGGATTGGTCAGTTGACATAGAACAAGAACAACAAATTGAGGAGGATATCATTGTTTTATTTTTGTCAGATCTGGTCGAATTTGAATATCAGTATTCCGGAAACTATTCATGTACTTTACTTATTTAGCATAGGGACAGAAGCCATTAAAATAACATTATTAAATGATAGAATGAAAAAGGGTAGAAGATGTAAGGCGTCCAAGGGTGACATAGTGGATATCGTGTAGGTAGGTAGGCAATGAAAGCTTATATGCAATCCTAGAGCAGTCAGCTAAAAAACACTTCAGAGAATCAGGTAAGATGGAGATGTGCCGGTAAGACACTATGTTTCTCTCGGAATTCAAGCGAATACTGTTAATATATTGAGAAAAAAAAACATGAGAATATCCTAGAGATTAGAAAAGAAATGACAAATTCATTAGAAGTGTAAAACTGACAATGCATCTTACGTACTTAAGTACTCAATGGCGTAGTTGACTGGAGGTCAGAAAAATGGTGGCCTGAAATACATGGATGAAAATGAAAGTCCTCTGTCACAGCTGGATATTCAAGAATTGTTTTGCAAGGATTCCTTTTGTTTCAGGTTAATAGCCGAGACGTCCTGGGTTCGAAACCCAGTGGGTACATACTGCCGACGAGTCCCAAGCTAGTACGAAACAGCTGTCCAGTAGTCCATGGTTTTCACTGGTTCTCTAACTGATATCAATCTAATAGTGTAACCTGAAACAACTAAATATGATTAAATTTTAGAAAGTGCAAAATGAAATGTATTCAACGTGGTAGGACGAGATAAGTGACACTATGACCGTCTTTAACCTTGGTAATATACAATTGATGGATGCATGCAGTTGTATGCCACTATCGTCAATCAGTCTTGCTTGCTTTTTCAAGATCGTAGGTATCTGGACACTGAATGCCCATCGTGTTCGTTGGGGACCAAGCTCATCAGTGATGGACCAGGTTTGTCCCAGGCCAGAGACTCGAAACATGCTCTCCTGTTAAAATTTCTATTAATCACTTGTATTGAGCATCCATTGTGAGTCAGTTTTTCGGCGATATAGTGCCTGCTAGCCACGCATGTGATCTAAGGTTCCATCCCCGGCCGATGAACTCCTAAACCTCTCTAAGCCGATAGTAAGGCCAGTAAAGATGGAAGGTTGAGTGTGAGGCTAGCGACCCCATCCCGTAAAAATAGAACTACTACTACTACCGAAACTTTGAAGCTCTGTGATCTATCCGGAACGTGAAGGGATAAAACAAAACAAAAAACTCAGCATCCATCACTTCAAGTGTCACATTCATGTCCAATAAACTTTCAGGCCTTATAATAGATAGATTATTATTATTATTATCATTTTGAAGCAAACTTGGTACATTATGAGCACCAGTAGATGCGGCATACAAAACCTCATACTTTGTGTGAGGCCTGCTGATACTTCCCATATGCTAAAATCAATGCAAGTGGTTGTCTTAGCGAACCTTCTCCCGAGTATTTGACTTGAAGTCTGATGTACAAGGCAACGGGGTCACGTTCTTATCGACTCCAGTGACCAAAACAGGTTCATACGACAATCGATCAGTTCAGATTCTGAAGCCCAAGTACACTATAGGTTTGAAATCAGAGTTTTTCAGCTTCCCCAGGCAGACCAGCATGTTCACCAGTCTGGTTGTAAGCACCAGGCATTCGGAACACCCTCCACAAGGTGAAGGGAAGGAATAATAGATGGATAAATCAACAACTAAAATTTCTCAATAGTACTTCTTTGTTAATTTGAATTGTACAAGAAGTTCAGTAAAGATGAATGAAATCGCTGGAAAGCTATCTTTGCTGAAATTCTTGTTTTTTCCTCTCTAATGTCCTGGTGGTTATTTTCTACACTTTGAATTGTATATCTAAAGGTAATCTATGATTATTATTGTTTCCTTTAATTCCTAGACGAACATAGGGCTTCAGTCGTGCGTCTCCATTGCGTTTGCTTCTCTGCTACAGTCCTCACCTGGCTCCAAGTCTGCCCACACGTTTTCATCTCCTCTTCACATGACCTCCTCCAAGTCACCGTTGCACTGACGACCAACTCGCCGCTCCCCTTTCGGGTTCCACTCGAGCAATGGTTTGTCTAGTGATGTCACTTGATGCATTGTTTTCTCAGGGTATGGCCAGCCAATCCATCTCCATTTCTTCCTGCCTATTTGTTTCACAATCGCTTCCTGCTGAGTTGGTTGGTTCGCCCGTTGTCAGAGATCTCTGTTGCTGATCTTTTCTAGCCAGCCATGTGATCTTGAATGGTATTAAGCGAAGACAACTGTTAATGAAGGTGTGTAGTTTGTTTGAGATGCTCTTTATGACGCGCAGTGCAAGTCTCTGATCCATCCGTATAGTGAGTAGCACTGACTGACTTCACATTGGAGTTGAAAATCCGGATCATATCTTCGTTTTGATGCTGAGTAGGGCTGTTGACCTCCACACAGACTTGAGAGTAGTGAAAGCTTGTCTTGCTTTCCCGATTCTTGCTTTGATATGCTCGTCAGTTCCGTTCGCCTGTAGTTGAAACGATGCTTCCCAGGTAGGTAAAGGAGGTTGTTTCTTTCAGGTTCCTTCCATTTATGCTGATTGTTATTATGTTGTTGTTGTTGCTGTTGGTGATGTTGCCCAGAAATCTTCATCACCTCTGTTTTCTCTCTGTTCACCTGAAGTCCTATCTTCCCTGGATGCTTCTTCTGCCAACTTGTTGCTTTTCGCTTGCATATCTTCCAGTTTGTGGGAAATTAGACATATATCATCGGCGAAGTCCAGATCCTCCAAGTTTTTTGTGTGAGTCCATTTTATGCCTGTTTCCTCATTGCCCACTGTTTGTCGCATTACCCAGTCTACTGCAATCAAGAAAATCATTGGCGATAGTCGGCAGCCATCCAGCTTGTCTTACTTCTGTCCTCACTTCGACGGATTCCGTAAGTTTCCCGTTGTGGATGACTTGGCATGCAGCATTGTCGTACAGCTGTTGGATGAGATATATAATTGTCGGTGGCACCCCTTGGTAGTAGCGAAGTAGTTGCCAAAGCACCTCTCGATCGACGCTGTCGAAGGCCTTTTCAAAGTCAATGAAGTTGACATAGAGAGGTGACTGCCATTGCAAACTTTGTTCAATGATGATCCGTAATGTGGCGATCTGATGAATACATGAAGGATAATCTAACCGATGGTAATTACCCATGTGATTACGTTATCCCACAATTCAGGGCTTTATTAAGAGGTGTACCAGAAAATGAATCGAATGATGTGGCAGACTCTAGTCAATAAATTCAAACTCGATAGATGGACAACTCAGCATTCAATTTGTACGCAAAGGTAACTCCTTCCACAGATAAATCTTAATAAGTGAACTGCTTTTAATGCCTTCATTTTCCTCTCTATTTTGCACACCGATTTCTCATTTGATATTTCTTCACTCGGCACTGAAGATCAGGTGGCCAGTCAGAAAGAATAAGCAACAGAGAACTCTGGGAACGAGCCCACCAAGAACATTTCATCAAAAAAATATGGTGAAGGAAACAGAGATGGATCGGATATCGTTGAGTGAAATCGCACGCCAGGTCATCGCTTGAGCGGGATCCTAATAGGAAACGATGAGTTGGAACCTGGTCTTAGGGTGAAATAGAGAAGATCGTGTGAGAAGGAGATAACAGTCAATGAATGGACTAAGGGTTCCTTTGTACAGGATGCAACGAAGATGTGATGCTGAAAGCCTAAACTCCGTTCGGAACGCAAGGGAATAATAATAATATTAAGTGTCAGCTCAGATAGTTATACTTAACTCAGTATCGCTCATTTTCCAACAATACTTCCAAAAGTGTTACCAATCCTCTCTACATTACAAAAGCGTGTTCATCAGGTACAAAACATTTTTTTAGCATTAATATGTGTTTCTAGAATACCTTGTTCTCTATTGTTTCAATGTGTATCTTTAGAATAGAAACCGATCGATACAGTCTTTAACGCAATCGTGTTTATACTATGATTTTATAGGGAAGATAGTGGTTGGAGGATTGTGACTGTTTACACGTACATCACTATGGTTACCTACTGAATGGACATATAGTAAACTCCTCTCCTATAGTTACGTACGCATATATAAATATATACATAAAAGCTCTTCTCACATATCATTATTAAAGCAATAGATTATACTGTATATTTTGGAAATTCTCCCTTCAATATTGTCCCCATTATTATTTTTAGAGAGATAGGCTTAAAGTCTCTTCTGATAGATGATGTACTACCATCCTAGAATTGTAAACAGTAATTCGAATATACTGTTTTGAAACTTAATGGAAATGCATTAGAAAAGAGATTAATAGAATTAATGGAATACCACTAGTGAAAGTTCTATAGAGTGAGAATATCAGTTTACAGTTTACAATTTATTTAGGATAGTAGGCTATATGCCTGTGTTAATCCTTTCGATTTGTTGCACACAGGAGGTCCAATCTCGCTTTGAATGAATCAATGGATGGTGCTGATACGACGTGTTCCGGTAGGGAGTTCCAATGAATCACAATTTGATGCGAAAAACGGATCTCCAGACGCAGACGATTTGACCGTGGTTTTTGAACCTTGAGGTGATGTCCTCGCAATTGGTTGGTGCTAGAAGGAAGAAATAAATTAGATAAATTAGCTCCAAAATCATTTCTTAGGATACGGTATGCTAGTATTAGGTCACCCCCAAGTCGTCTGTATGACAGTGGAAATAAACCCAGTCAACTTAAAACCTCTCCTCATATGAGAGGGTTGAGAAACCCTTTATTAGCTTAGTTCCTACTCTTTGCACCCTTTCTAATAAGTATATTTCGTATTTGAAACACGGGCTCGCTGCCTGGATCCCATATTCCAAATGAGGTATGATATAAGTCGGGTATAATATAGGAAATATATCAGCGTCAAAGTTCGCAAAAGCCTTGCGTATGGCCCATAATATTCGAAAACCCTTAGTGGCTGCAGCTCTACAGTTTGTTGCTGTTTTCAAGTCATGCTGCACAACCACTCCCAAGTCCTTGTACTTAGTGACCACTGGGAGAGTAATGCCATTCATTGGGTAATTGTGCACGTGACTATGAGATACATGCATAACTACACTCTTGCTTAAGTTAATCTCCAAGGCCCAGTGCTTACACCAATCACTTAACAAGTTTAAATCTTCCTGCAAAGCAAGTTGATCTTCTCAGACTATTGTTGATTGTGTATTTGCACAGTGCACAGTCATTTCGTGTGTTAGTCTTAGCATATTGACAATATTGATATTTTTTTGATCAGCAGATATCGAGAGAAAAAATACTTTCTTTTTACTAAAACTCAAGTAAAATGTGAGATGGGATTCGAACTTGGGGTCCATTGATTGAAAGTTGTTCGCTTAATCTTACGAATCACACCTCTATCCTTTAAGATAATATATGACTTAAGTGGTCACAATCCTCTAATTAATTTACAAACAGAAGCATATCATTTACAACGTCAGTGTCTTAGTATGGTGACTATTTGTAAATTTGAAACTTACAGTCAGGAGTTAAATTCTGGAGAAAAACGCTTCAATGTCCTTAAGCTTACACATAAAACTTGAATAGAAGTGTTTATAGATGATTCAAAGGTCAACGGACTAGCTTCGTGACCTTATGGCCCCCTAGGATAGATCCCTGATGGTATCATTGGTGAGCTCCACTGAAGAATACCTAACTACATACACTTATTCCCTTTTATGAATTTGAATAAAGCAAGGATAGTGGTTTGTGCAGAATTTGATGGTACCATCATTTATTTTGTTTATTTATTTATTTATTTAGTCGGTTTCTTATCAGGTCCATACAACCTAAAGAAATTAATTAAGTTTATGTACAGAATAATTTTTAAATACGCAGGAATGTTACATAATATCAGTTAACAGGAGACTGCAAAAGTAATAAACAGTAGAAAATCAAAACAAGTGGTGATTCAGCGGAGAGACTCTTTTCAACGAATTTATTATCAAGCTGTACAATCGTATACGCATATGGTTTTTTTAAGAAGTTATATCCGGTGAGGGAATTGAATCATAGGTGTGAATGCATAAAATAATAGTAATAATTGAATGAAATGCAATTCAAACTAAAATATTTGTGATTATAATCTTAGTTAAATGTCAACTGGAGAAACAAACAATTAATGTCATATATAGAATAATTCATAGGATGGATAGAACTTGAAAAAGGGTGTGCAATTATAAGATTAGTAGACAAATCGAATAAAATAAAAACGTTACATAATATTGTGTGAAATTTAATAGCATAGAATTTAATGTTGTAAAAAGGAATTGATTTAGAATGACAAGTGGAACAAGTGAAATAATACCGGGGACAATTAAAAGTGAAAGTAGTAACAGTAACAGTTGACGTAAAAAGGAAGAGTATACAAATTGAATAGACAAAAATAAAAAAATGAAAAATTCGTAGAGCTAAAATATGATTGCGAATTACCATACTTTAGCATAGAGAGATTAAGACCATGAAAGTTGGAGGGGTTGAATGAACGTTTTCTGTACATAGAGATCTGGCTTTTCTGTTTCGATAGCCAAGGCTTCAGCAATACAGGTGAGTCGGGTACGTAGGGATTTGGGTAAATTGCTCTTTGCCTTGTAGATGACTTTGAAGGCGGAGGCTATAGAGATAGGGTGATCATTATCGACCAGATGTTCAATGATCGCGCTTCTTATTGCTCCACTTCCACCTTTTCGTAACCAGGCAGGATAGTGTTCTTGCACCTTCTTGGAAAAAACTCGAGTCGAACGACCGATATACCTAGCTCCACATGAGCAGGTGAATTGATAAACACACATAGAGTTGGTCAACAGCGGGATCTTGTCCTTCAAGTTATTGAACAGTAGTGAGCGACTAGTAAAGGCTATTCTCACAGATGCAGCTAGTAATGTTCTTTTTTTAGGGACCGTGATATCCTTCTTTTCATGATATTGGAAGCTAAGTCCCCTTTGAATTCCAAGCTCATGTAAAATATTTTCTTGGGTACGGTTGATAAGTCACGTTTTTAGGATTTGAATGTATATTCTTATCTCTAAAACGTGGTGGAAATCCATTTTCTATTAGGATTTTCCTCAAGATGTATAACTCATCTTCCACAGTATCAGAGCTACATATGCACCGAATACGAGTGGCAAGCGACCGGATCAGGTTTCGTTTACGACCAATCAGTACCCAGCTGTAATAATTTGTCAGTTGATCATTCCATGACAGCTTACGATAAATCGATCTCTTCAGAGTTCCATCGGTCCTCCTTGATAAGTTCACATCGAGGAAATCAATACTAGACTCGTTCTCCATATATATATATATATATATATATATATATATATATACGATTGTACAGCTTGATGATAAATTCGTTGAAAAGAGTCTCTTTGCTGAATCACTACTTGTTTTGATTTTCTATATGTTACAATGGGAATTTTCCATAATTTAATAAACAGTACTCACAGATTAAACAAAAAGCAAATGCTTGGACACAATGGCAAAGGAGTTGCCTAATAAAGACGAGAGGTAGATACGATGATGAGAAGCTAATACATTGAGTAACAGTGTGGTGAGCTCAACTGAAATCGAGAGACAAATGAAGTAACACTATAAAAAAGGGGAGAGATTAAAGCCAGAGACTATGTAATCAAATGAAACAGAGAATAGATACATCCAGTTACCTGAATGTGGAAAGACTGATGACTGCTTATTTTTGAACATATAAGTCAGACTTCAGGCGTTTTATAGCGATTGCTTCTGCAAATTTGGGCAAAATTGAACTGTAACATGCATAACTTAACAAATAAATGTTATAGGAAAGAAAAGGCGTTCAGCAAAGAGTTACTCTTTTCGGCGATATCATTCTCAAGCTGTACAAACCGCAAATTTATAGTAATTTATCTTGGCAACAAAAGGAATATTTCCAAAGATGTGTTAATGCAACTGTTAATTTTTTTGACAACAAATTGCGTAATTTAGAAGGCGTTAATCGGTTAGAAACTAAAATAAAGTTACAAAAGTAGATTGGGTGACGTAATCTAATTGCTAGGATTCAATGAAAAATGAATGAGAGTCAAGTTAATAATCTGAGTACAATTCACTTGAAAATGAATGAGAGTTAAGTTGATAAGCTGAGTAGAATTCACTTAAAAATAAACGAAAATGGAGTTAGCAACAGTCGTCATGAGGGTAGAGATTTAATAGAGGGTGGGGGTAGATAATAATGCAATTAAGAAACAGACAAACAAAGAAGAAAGAGGTAAGACAAAATTACGTATTTGGTGTTGAGATAGATCAGGACCATTGTAGATTTAGTGACTGAACAAACTTCTTTTGTATGCAGAGTTCAGGATTCAATATGTGAATTGCCATTACTTCTGCAGTTTGAAGAAGTTTAATTCGTACTCTTTTGGCAAGATTCCCACTTATTGTGTAGATAACTGAGAAGTTGTTTTGTGGGTTTGCTTGGGGTCCGGACTCGATCAAGTGTTCTAGGATAGAGCTGTGGCCGGTATATAAATGTTAAGTTTAAGCCAATCTTGGTGATTTGTCAATAAGATGATAAGACTGTGCATAAATATATCGTGCAGTTAGTCACAATAATTGTAATGATAATTCTTTTATTATTGAATGTGAAAACCAGCATGATTAAACAAACAAATGTCCAGGTAGACGTAGTTGTCGATAAAGGCTAAGAAAACCAAATAGTAATTCTAGATCACAAGGGAAGTAAATATTTTTGATAAAATTAAACAGTATTATACAGTAATACCTACTGATGACGTTTCGAGCGAAAATTACTGCTCATAATAATATCAAGGTACTCACACAACTTTCTTCCTTCATTTATATACATGGGTAAAAATTGATTAGATATTTGAATAAAATCAATATAAGACAAAGTAATAATGTTAGCGTTTCAAGAGTTTGGTTTGTAAGGATTAGATTTGTTTATACGAGTCTGACCACGGATTGATATCAGTTAGAGAAACATTGAAAACCAGGGAATACTGGACAGCCAGCTGTTTCATCCTAGTTTTCGGGAATCATCGGCAGTTCGCACCCACTACCAGGATTCGAATCCAAGAGTTCTAGTGAGAAGTCGTGACCAGTGAGGTTTGTCCTGTCAAGTGTGAGGATGGATGACCCACCGATGACATTTGTTGGTGGTCGCGCTAAATCACAAATTGGTAGAAGTTAGAATTCATGGGTTGGCCATTGAATCGTGTCCCAGTGGCTGAATGGTATACGAGCTTGCCTTGTAACTGGAAGGTCCTGGCTTCGAACCCTGACAGTGGATGCGTACTACCGTACTAGCAGCTGGCTGTCCAGTATTCCCGGGTTTTCAATGTTTCTCTAACTGATATCAATCCGTGGTCAAACTTGTATTTCTTTTATTCCTTCACGTTCCAAGTGGATCATAGGGCTTCAAGCTAGAGGCTTGAAGTTTCTGTAGCAGTGTTTATTTTACAGGATGGGGTTGCTAGTCTCATGCCCAACCTTTCCTCTTTACCAGCATTATTTCTGACTTAACGAGGTAAAGGAGTGCGCCGGCCGGAGATCGAACCTCGGACCATGTGCATGGTTGGCGAGCGTCCTAACCGCTATGCCACCGACGCAGACTTGTATAAACAAATCTAATCCTTACAAACCAAACTCTCAAAACGCTAACATTATTTATTACTTTGTCTTATATTGATTTTATTCAAATTTTTTTTTTGATTACAGCTTGATACCACACCGTATTTTCAGTACAAGTGTGGAATTTTCAGCATGGATATCGGTAGCCCAAATTTCACAGGCCGACCATAGATATCGGGTGTACGCCGGCAGGGGATCGAACCCCAGACCATGTGTATGGTCGGCGAGAGTCCTAACCACTGTGCCACCGACATCTAATCAATGTTTACTCATGTATATAAATGAAGCGAGAAAGTTGTGTGAGTACCATGATATTATTATGAGCAATAATTTGCGCTCGAAACGTCATCAGTAGATATTACTGTATAATACTGTTTCATTTTATCAAAATAAAATTTTATCCGTAATAGAATTATACTCTACTACATTGCCCAAGTCTTATTCTTATACCAATTAGTGAATAAACTGTGTTTTGATGAATGTGTAGTACTTCAATGAACGAAATATTCCCATATTGAGTCATTAGAAAAAGGCATAAACAGCGGAGAAAATTTTCTTTTCGACGATTCATTTTCATGAGCTGTACAAAAGTAATTATAATTAACAAAGAAATCTTTAGACCAATCAGATACTGGTAAATTTTTGTCCTTGAAAAATTGTATTACATAATGTAAGGTGTAAGAAGGGATGACTAATTGTAAGTGAGAAAGGAGACAGAAGTTGGCATGACGTAATAAGTGTGAGATAATGAATAATCAATAAGCTCGTGTAAAATGGACAGGAACTAGTGGAAAGGCTATAAAGTGTTTTTGTATAAATTATGTATGAAAAGCAATGTTATTAATAAATAGTAATAGAGTGGTAATAAAATGTGGATGATAGGAATAATAATGGTAATAAAAGTATTAATAAAATAAAATAATAAAAATAATAGTGAAACTTACATAATAAAGGAAAGAAGCAAAATTGTGGTAAGAAATTTACTCTGGCTATGGTAAGGCAAGAGAATGTATGTATCGCTTTTGGATGCAGAGGTCCGGTTTCAGATCTCGAATAGCTAATGCTTCAGCCATGTACAGATGGCGTACCCGAAGTCCCTTTGTACGATATTGAGGGACTCTGTGTAACACTGTGAATCATTCATGTGGGGGTGCTCGATGTCCAGAGATGACAAGGTGTTCGAGGATCGAGCTGTTGCTATTCTTCTTTTCTCCTCTGGATAACCAAGCTGGGCAGTGTTCCAGAATGTGTAGTAGGATTAAAGATGATAAGAAAGGGATTAGAAATTATAATTAAGGGCTAGTGTTGATATTGTCAGTTGGTTAAGTCTTAATCGGTCAAACTTAATAGTTCGTATTCCTATAGTCTCAGAAATGGATGGTAGACGAATATGGAGTCCATTGGAAAGATTCAGTGGGATACGACAAATCACCCTGAATGTGTTAATTCTCCCTCTGAACAACAACATATCACTGATTACAAAACAATCCCCATGATGTTTCAACCACTCGGTCGAAACTGAACTTTCATGTGATTATTTCAGGCTTTTAGTTCAAAACCTCATCTTTAACCAATAAACCTTAGTTTAGTTCTTTACTCTTAAATCAGTGTGATAACGTCCAGCACTTATACAGCACAAGGAGGAAGACCTGAATTTCAACACTATTGTGAAGTCAGTCAGTGCTCCTTTATGCTTCAGAGACTTGGCACACACACACATACACACGTCGCCAAAAGCATTTCTAACGCGGTAGTACAGACTTCTACCAACACCTGCGTTCGCTGACTCGAAACTGAAGGTCAGATAACTGGCCTGATAGTTAGCGAATCCAACAAATAAGCAGAAAAAACGTAGATGGATTGAGGAGCATACGCTAAGAAGATCACTGAATGACACTGCGTGCCAGGCCGGCACTAGAGTGTAACCCAAAGGGGATACAGTGAGTCGGGCTTGGGTTCAAGTGTAATTCGGGAAAAATTATATGACAAGGAAATAAGCGCCTACAGGCAATCATTGAGCCATGTAAGGGCTTATGGGGAATTGTCATCTGAATTCATAACAACCAGTGGTGTCCGTCAAGGGTGTCCACTTTCCCCTTTTCTGTTTAACTTCATCATAGATATGCTAATGGAAGTATCCTTAACTGAAGTTAACGACTTAGGAATCGACTTGTTACCAGGGAATAGTCTTATGGACTTAGAATATGCAGATGACATAGTCCTGTTAGGGGAGGACGCTGACAAAATGCAGAGTCTTCTGAACACCTTGAGCAGCAATCTTCGTATGTTTGGCATGCGATTCACCCCTGTAAAATGTAAGATGCTGCTACAGGACTGGACTACATCAACTCCTAGCTTAGTGATAGGGAGTGAATTGATAGAACATGTTGACCATTTCACCTATTTGGGAAATTGTATCAACACCAACGAATTGATTGGTGACGAAATCTCAGCACGGATCCAAAAAGCTCGGGACGCTTTCGCTAACTTACACCATCTCTGGCGTAGGCGTGACATCCAACTACCAACCAAGGGACGTGTATACTGCTCAGCAGTTCGCTCCGTCCTTCTCTACTGCTCTGGAACATGGCCAATACGAGTTGAAGGCATGAAGAGATTGTCTGTTTTTGACCACAGATGTTTACGATCTCTTTCTCACCTTAGATGGTATAATAAGGTAAGTAATGTTGACGTTAGGCGTAGAGTGTTGGGCAAGGAGGGAAAATCAATCGACAATGCTATAAAGTTACATAGATTGAGATGGGTAGGTCACTTGCTGCGCATGCCTAGCCATCGTCTCCCCCAACAGATGGGCATTACTAGCTGATATAGGTAGGTGCAGGTTGGAAAAGAGTGAGCGGTGGCCAAACAAAAACATGGCATCAATCAATCCTTGACAGTTAAACTGAGTCAGGTAGGGAGATGCAGACTTCCGGGTTGGGGCCCGCCCTCAGGACTCTAAGAATCAATGGCTGGAGATAGACAATAGGTGACATGGCTCAAAATCGTTGTCAATGGCTTACGCAGATGTATTCAGTCTCTGTAATCTTTCATATTCCTTTCTACCATTACTCATTCTGTTTCACTCTTATACTTGTCAAAACTCTATTATAGAAAATATCCCCATTTAGACATTTGGAAAACACAAAAGATTGAGCGAAGAAATATTTACTTTTCAATTAGAGTAGAGCCAGAGAAGAGGATCTAATTGAAAAGTAAATATTTCTTCGCTCAATCTTTTGTGTTTTCCAAAACTCTATTAATTCTCTTCACTCATTTTCTTGTCTACCTTTGTGTGCTATCTGGACCGTGGCAACTGGAACTGGTGCACTTCGGTGCCAAGTTCTATGTTGAATCCAGCAGCATCTGAGAGAAAAACTTCAGAGAACTAAGTGAAGCATTATTGTCTATCTAAAGCCCTGTATTCCACTCAAAAACCAAGGTGCAAATAATAATGACAATAATAAATAACTATTCGATAGTTCCACCATTTTCTTATTGTTAAAATAGACTAACTAACTAACTAACTGATCTGATCTGATCCTCTGGTCGATTATACAATGCATGTGACTGAGTTCAACTCACATGTGACATGGTCAATATATACATACATGTTACATACATAGTAAAAGAATATTTTCATATATGTATTAATATGATGAAACAGTAGAAGCATGTGCTATGCACACTTTTCTATTTCTAGTGAGATATATTCCACATATTTGCTTCAACTGCAATTAATTACTGACTGACTAGAATTTGAAAATGTATTATTGATTTTTCAATCATTATTATAATTATTGCTTAATAAGAGGATTGATTGTATTTCTTTATTTATTGTCGACTAAACTTAACGAACCTTGTGAAAGTATAACTAAGCATGATCAAGTAGAATAATAACGATTTAGTTGGTTGATGCATAAAGCGGTAAATCTCATTGTAACCTGTCTGTGTCTTGTGATTTTTCTCAATCGAAAGACGAAGTAACTAAACGGATAAGCCTCCTCCTCCTCTCATTGTATCTATCAATTCAACTGCTCCTGTGTGGAGCCAGTCATTTATTAGCCGTTGATCTGGGAACTTAATTCTTTGTACTCTAGAACACCTGCCAGTTGGACTAAATAAACGGGTAGTTAAAGCCATTACCAATTCTACACTGAGGAATCTTTTTCTATCATATTACGCTCCGTGTGGAATACAGGGCTGCAAGCTTGAGCTTTAAAGTCTTGGTTGTAGTGGTTCTGTTTATACGGAATAAGGTTGCTAGCCTCACACCAAACTGTCCCTTTTTACCTGCCTCACTATAGGCTTAGCGAGGATTAGGAGTGCATCAGCCGGGAATCGAAACCCAGACCACACGCGTGGTTGGAGAGCGTTCTACCGCTGAGCCTATTGGACATCCAATAAATTCACCAAAAGCCTCTAGGTATCGACTACTCCAAACAGTAGACACCGCTTCAGTTCACCTAAAACAGCTGGAATACAGTGTGCAGAAGAAACAGGTTCAGCCAATATTGCTATCATGACCAGATGCAGAAACCTATAAATCCATAAATTCCCTGTTAATTTCCTTAATTTATCCGTTATTCAGTTTAATGTTATATCTAGTTATATTTGTTGGATTTCATTACGAACCAACATCAGTTAGAGAGATACTTTGATAAAGCTATTAGCATTAAATAGCGAAACGTCAGTAAAAACAATATCGTTTTGTTTTTCATTCATTGGGAAATACAAAAACCTTTATTATAAAGAGTTAGAAATATTATTGGGATTCGCGAAAAATACCCATTAAGACATTGAAATAAAAGCAGTTGGCAGAAATGAATTGGCAGAAGTTAGAATTCATGGACCATTGGATCGGGTCCCAGTGGCTTAATGGTATACGAGCTCGCTAGCCTTGTAACCAGGAGGTCCTGGGTTCGAACCCTGTCGGTGGGTGCGTACTGCTGAAGAGCCCCAAACTAGGACGAAACAGCCGTCCAGTACTCCCAGCTGGTTTTCCAATGGTTCTCTAACTAATGTCAGCTCACGATGAAAATCCTGAAAGAACAAATTAGTTCAGCGAAGAGTCTCTTTTCGGCGAATTCAATCACTTATCTGTACAGTCGCAAATATGTACAATTAATTTTGTGTGTGTGTACAGCAGGTTCGTCAAAATCAAAATAACAGTTAGTGTGGGTTGTTGATTACATCATCTAAATATTTAAGAGATTAAAAATGTGTGATTAACAATCAAAGTTGTAACTAAGTGGGGTGAAGATTGGTAAGATGTGAGTAGGGTTACGTAATATAGACATGTTTAGAAAGATTAGATGTTTGTGAAGGAGTATGGAGACAATTATGAAAATAAACTAGATAATAGGTGAAAAGATTGAATGGGTTAGTTACTAAAAATTATTATACGAAAATTGCAAAAAAAAATTTGATAACAAAATGTTGATGACAGAGAAACTTGAAATTAAACCCACGGTAGTAGGAGGGGGTGGAGAAGTTTCTTCTGTGTGCATAAATCAGGCTTTTCTATCCAAATCACTAAGGCTTCGGCGATACAAAGTATACAGAAGCTTGTCGATTTTGGAAGGCTTCTTTTGACTTTATAGATGACTTTGAACGACTTCTCCTTGCACATCGAATGACCAGTGTTGAGTATATGCTCAATAATGGCGCTCCTTATTGCTCCGTTGTTACCTTTCCGTAGCCAGGCGGGAAAGTGTTCTTGAACTCTTTTAGATAAAACTCGCATCGAACGACCTATATACCTCGCTCCGCAAGAGCAGGTGAATTGGTAGATACACATGGAAGTGGTCAAATGCGATAGTTTATCTTTAGAGTAGTTGAAGAACAATGGCCGGGAGGAAAATGTGAAACCAGGAGCCGCTGAACGTCGTCCTATTCGTGAACTTTCCAGCGGTGCGCACTCAAGAACTCATAAGAGATCGAACTCGGAAACTCCGTGTTACTGATGTTGTTTTTTCCAATGAAATCTAACAGTTGAAATTAAATTAATCCAAATCCTCATAAATCCAGTCGTCTAAATACCACCACTCTCCAACTCACCGATGGCTACTGGATGGATCACTTGAAGTGATAGCGAGAAGCAATGACCAGTGGGTTTCATCATGTCAAGTCGAAGTGGATGCTCATCAAAGGCGATAGTAGCGCTTTATCACGAGTTGATAAAGTCAGAATTCACGAGTTGTTTAATTCCAGTCAAGTGGCTGAGTAGTCAACCCACCTGGTCTCGTCGCCTGAAGGTCCTACGTTCCAACCTTGGTGGGATCAGGGGTGCGCACTAATAAGGAGGCCTAAACTAGAATGAATCAGTTATTCAGTATTCCCTGGTTCTCTAATTTATGTCATGTCGTAATCTCACTCGTGACCTTGAAGCAACCTACCAGAGCGAATCAGGTGTGAAAACAGTATATTCATGAAGAAAAATTATTTTGAAGAAGTTTAAAAATATTAAAATTAGTCTAACGTCCTTCAAAATGCTGTAAGAACAATCTTCAGCTCCTCATAATAGTTTCGGTATTTATTCAAATGTGTATAATTTGTGACCAATAACCAGAGTTAATACTCAAGGTTAAAGTTAGAAGGTATAGGTTAAAGATTAGATTTTACTCCTTTTGTCAGGATTAAACCTCTACTCTGTTAATTCTGAACAAAATTTTCATTATAACTGTATTATTATCTACACGAAAGCTGATTGGCTGATTCAGGGTCATTCGTGTTTTGATTGTTAACCTTGACCTAGATTTAAATCAGCAGTCAATAGTGAAAATAAAACTAGCAATTCAGGCTACAATTGACATATCTGCGGCGTGGACATGATATCTGACTATCAGTCAAAGGACGTGTGTAGTGTGTGTTGATTCACTCTGTCCTGTGTTCTGTCTGTAAGACATGGTCATCAAAAGTGGAAGACATGAAAAGGTTAGCTGTCTTCGATCATAGGTGCCTGAGATCTATTTTCCGAATTAGGGTGAATAATTTTTAGGTAGGGCGCCGAGTGTTAGATAAGGGGGGAAATTCAATCAGTGAGGTTATGGAGCTACATTGATTGAGATGGCTAGGACATGTGCGTTGCGCATGTCTAGCCATCGCCTCCCTTGAGGAGCAATGTTTTTGGATGATGAAAAGAGCCACTGGTGGCCAAACCGAAACATGACATCAGTGTATGAAATAATCGAGCAAAGAATATTCTTTTCGATAAATTCCTCTTTCTCGTCGAATTTCCGAACATCGCCCTGCCTGGTTAAGCAAAGGACAAACAAAATCTATTCACAGCGCTATTCTGTCTCATCTTGTGGATACAGAACACAAGAGTGACGTTAACCATGCTTTCAGGGTAATTTACTGCATACCTACGAACCTCAATTTTGCCTTAAGAGTTCGACTTCTAAATATTGCTGAGGCTGTGGGGATTCATATTAATAAGCCTAATTTATGCATCCAAAAGAAGTTAGTCCAGTCATTATCATTACCTTGGCCATCCAGGTTTGAATAATCCAGAATTTTGTGAAATTTCCCTAATTTTAGTTGATATTCTATCCGCTGTTATATCTTTATTATTATTATAATTTAAGCATCATTAATGAACTGCAATAGCATTGATCTTACTTTACAAATCGATATTATTTAAAAAACTCTAATATTGTTATTAACTACTAATTTAAAATATTCTGTGTATATGAACATACATATATAATTGTAGAGCCTGGAAGAGGAATTTATCGAAAAGAATATTCTTTGCTCGATTATTTTGTGTTTTATAGATGTCTGAATGAATATTTTTGCAATAGTGTATGAAATCTTTGGCAGTTAGTTTGAACTACTCAGGGAAGTGTAGACTACCTGGTTGG
Source organism: Trichobilharzia szidati (assembly GCA_944472155.2). Taxonomy (NCBI): domain Eukaryota; kingdom Metazoa; phylum Platyhelminthes; class Trematoda; order Strigeidida; family Schistosomatidae; genus Trichobilharzia; species Trichobilharzia szidati. The sequence goes on along the minus strand of OX235272.1, from coordinate 19,645,285 downwards.
TTGGGGCCCTCCGAATTCTAAGTACAATGGCTGGATACTACTGGTGATATGACTCATAATTGTTCTCAGTGGCTGGCGCAGATGCAATAAAACACTTTTTTCATCTTCCATATCCACCAAACTGTCGTGCTTTTCCAAGTGACTACTTTTTTGCTCCTTCACATTCCTACACATTCCTCTACTGTCTACTTCTGTGTGTTACATGGAGTTTAACGACTTAAAGTGGTGCACTTCTGTACGAAGTTCTATGTTGAAACTCAGGCAGTCAGTCAGTTAGTCAGCAATTGATGCAAAATGTCGTTGAATTGTCAACTTTCGCAATTAATAGTGTTCTCTGAGCTGGTTGATTTAGTTGCGGAGCTTTCGTCGTCTTTCTGGACAACATCCCCTTTCAGCGCAATATTTAGCACAAAGTGAAATGATTTAAATTTCTTCATGAGTGATATAATTGCGTCCGTCTCCCGGTAACCATCTTTACATATGTATTGACCATTTTCTATTCACTTGGATTTTAAAGTTTCTGGTCACATGATTTACTTTTTATTAGTTGGTATATTTCTTCTATATTAACGTGCTTGTTAATTGCATTTTCGTTTGAGTACCAGGCTTCTAGGAATTCACAGACTGCACTTTTGATGTTTCCTATGTCTAAGATTTTGACATTATCCCAATCAAATTGATGACCATAATTGTCTATATGCATTGATACCAGAGAATATATATAGTGTCTTTTCACGGCTGATTTGTGTTCTTGGATTCTAATTCTAAGGGGACGCCCACTTTGGCCAATGTAATGCTTGTTGCAGTTCATACAATTTATTTTGTAAATGGTATTAATTTTATCCCCTTTTTCTGTTGGATCTTTCGGTTTGCATAATATTGAATTAGGCGATTTGACTGGCCTGTGTGCTATTTCTATATCAAACGGTTTCAGTATTGTAGCTGTTATTTCAGAGATATTCCTCATGTATGGTAGAATGAATTTTGTTGTGGTCTTTGATGATGGTTCCTTGTTGGTGTTTTGATTCGACTTTAAACACTTTTTGATAAAATTTTGTGGATAACCATTGTTTTTGAATACCGTTTGTAGGTATTTTTCTTCCATTCTTTTCAACTCTGGAGTGCTACAATGTGTTTGAACTCTTTTAAACAATGTCTGCACACACTTTATTTTAAGTTTTACCGTAGTGTATTATCAGTTAGCGTTGAATTCTTGTTATCTAATGTGAATAGTTGTTGCACTTAGATCCTGTTTTTTTAAAAAAAAATAATTATTACATTGAGACTTTAAAAATATGTTGACCTTTACATTCAAAACCCACCTGTTTAGATATTATTTTATATATTACTTTTAATTAATAACTGTAAAAAAAGTCTGTATAGAAAAATGTTTTTTAATTACTACAATAATTAAACGACTAAATATGTAATCTGATCGCTGGTTATTTCGTCAGACGTCTACTAGAAATGTGGTGTGATTTAATTTTATTGAAATATCAAGAATAATTTCTAAGCTTCTGAAAGTCAGTCTTGTCTAAATGTTTTTTAACACTTAACTCCAAGTCTTATAAATGACTTTTAGAATTTACTGGTGGATTTCATCAGAGATCTAAAATTGAGACATGTTTCGTCTCATTCGTGACTCATCATCCGGATACTTGTATCCTAGTGGGTGATGGTATTTCAACTGAGACTAGAACCATGCACTCTGTCGTCTCATATACTACAACTTCATCTCATGGCATCGAAGAAACTTCTGTACTACGGGATGACATGTCTAGGTAGACATGTATGTGTGTGGAATGGATGCCCAAAGCCTTACTTCTATTTGGTGTACCTGTTGTTGTCCTTAGAAGATGTGCTGATGTTCTGCGTTATCCTCCAATAAGTATTTTCAGTGCTTCCTTTTCCATTTATGTTGTACCTGCAGCATGGGAAGATATTAAAGTGATCCCGGTATCTAAATCGTGTCTTGGTATTAATGTTAAATTTAGACCTAATGCAATCACCTCTCCTTTTTGGAATTAATAGAGAATTTACTTTTACTCAACCCTGAACCCTCCTTGAGAAGTTTTAACGACCCCAAACAGTTTGCATATAAACAGGGTAGAAGTAATTTAGATGTTGCTGATGTCCCACAACGTAATATTGTTTCCTCCTCAGACAAATCACCCAATATGTCCAATATACCTTCCTTGACTATACATCTGCTTTTGACTCTGTACCTAGATGCCTTTTGTTAAATAAGCTTTGCCTAACACAAACTCAGACCTGGGTTGTTAACTGGTTGCATTCTTATTTCTCTGACAGAAAGCATTATGCTATATATATAAACGCAAATCTTCTTCTGCCTTGCTTAATGAAGTTGGAGTCCCTCGAGGTGCTGTCCACTCTCCTTTTCTTTTTTCTTTATTCTTACATAGTCTACCTCTTTCGGTTGAAATCAACTTCGTTAAATACGCTGGTGATCTGATTGCCTGGTTGCCAGTTACGTCCCAATCTGAAAGTTACAAACTTAATAGCTTTTTGTCGAACATCAACCAGTGGTCTACGCTTAACGGTCTTACCTTAAATCCCTCTAGATGTTAGACATTTGATTTCACCTTCGGGCATAAACGTCATCTACACAAATTGGTCTGTTCACATGATGCTTGCAGCATACAGGATTCTGAAATATGAACTAGGTCAGGCATAACATACTCTGGAGTAGTTTTCTCCGGTGAGCTTACTTCGTCATCCCATCTCTTGTCACTCTCTAGGAAAATGTTCCGTCTAGCCTACTATATTAGGAAGTTAATACAATAAGGAATCACTCAACCTCTACTTTTGCAGTTTGCTAACTCTTGCATCTTACCTAGTGTACTTTACTACTCCCCCATAGTCTTTTGTGAGCTAAAAGAAAGCAAAAAGAACCAAATCAATAGATGTTTGGAAGTGATCGGCAGGAAGCCTTGGACCTAGGTTTCGTGCTAGTTGGCACTCACCAGTCAGAAAGGTGTATCTGCCACCTTGAAGGAACTCATGTCCCTTCTGAGACTCGAACCCACGTCACCCAGCGCTGCAGTCAGAGATGTTACCACCATGATGGTGAGCCACCTAGAATGATGGCCACATTGTCAATGGGACTGATAGAATTCAGTATGCACCAAACAAAGGACTAGACACATTACACTAGTTACTAACTAGTGTTCAATCAAAAGGACTACGTCATACTGTGAAGGGTATTCAAGATCGTTTGTAGGCGTTTGTAGTAGTGGGCCACTACTAAGTCAGCTCCTTACTACTGTAGTCGACATACACCTGAACTCATACGAGAAACAGGCTGAATCTACATTGTATCACTCTCAACACCCTCTTTATTCACAACTCTCTCCTTGAATCCCATCAGGTAGGACTAAAAGTCATTATAAAAGATTATATGCTGTAACAAATATGTAAAAAAACCTAACCTCTGGGCCACCGATGCTATTAGCAAAATAATGGGCTCCTTTATCCTCTCCTGTTTCTAATCTATGGTGAGACTATTTTAGTTAATTTATAATTTTATCTCTCAATATTATTATCATTATTTGACACTATTAAAAAAACTTTTCTTGACTTTATTGTCACCGTAAAAACCGAATTATTATTTATTTATGAATGTTTCCTTTAATTTCTAGAGGAACATACGGCTTCAGCCGTGCGTCTCCATTGCGTTCGCTTCTCTGCTACAGTCTTCACCTGGCTCCAAGTCTGCCCACACGTTTTCATCTCCTCTTCACATGACCTCCTCTAAGTCACCCTTGCACTGACGACCAACCAAACGCCGCTTCCTATTCAGTCGGGTTCCACTCGAGCAATGGCTGGTCTAGTGATGTCACTTGATGGTCTGTTTTCTCAGAGTATGGCCAGCCAATCCACCTCCATTTCTTCCTGCCTATGTAAAAACCTAAAAGCTGCTATTATCAATTCTGGTTACGTATACTCTGTAATATTGTTTTTGTGTTTCTGCTGTTGTTGCTGCGTAAATAAGATGCAATATTGTACCAACTGCTGAGAACTCTATGTCACATAAGTACTCTTTCGGAATAAAGCAATTATTCTTATGATCACTATTATTACCATTGTTAATGAATGAGAATCTTATACTAATCAACGATTGCCTCATTTGTCTACTGATGAATGCAATGATAAAAAAACTTCTCGTCTTCAGGATTCGATTGTTCAACTTTTTATTTTAGAGTAAACTGACCTTTCGCGTCGGTGGCATAGCGGTTAGGACGCTCGCCGACCATTCATGTGGTTCGGGGTTCGATCCCCGGTCGACGCACTCCTTTACCTCGCTAAGCCAGAACTAAAGCTGGTGAAGAGGAAAGGTTGGGCATGAGGCTAGCAACCCAATCCTGTAAAATAAACACTGTTACAGAAACGTCAAGCCACTAGCCTGAAGCCCTATGTTCCACTGGGAAAGTGAAGGAATAAAAAAAACTGACCTTTGATACATTAAATTTTCTGTTAAAATTACTCTGATTTTTGTTTGTGTTTATTTTTTTAAAAAAGGGTTTCCCCAATTTTTTAAAATCAATCTACACCAAGATTTAACAGGTGATATATCTAGCAATTTGGGCAATTCTATTTACTCATGTTACATGTGACATCACGTTGGACAAATCCACATTCTAGTTTTTGGACAAGATTTAAAATTACACCAATCTTTTTGGAAAGAAGGCAAATTACCTGAGGATTGGAAGAAAGGATACTTATTCAACCTACCAAAGAAAGGAGACTTAAGTTAATGCAAGAACTGGCGCGGAATTATGCTCCTGTCCACCCGAAACAAAATACTAAGCCGCATCATCCTGGAGACAATCAAACAAGCCCTGGATGAAAAACTTCGACCGGGACAAGCTGGATTCAAGAGAAACAAGTCATGTATTGATCAAATCGCCACACTACGGATCATCATTGAACAAAGCTTGGAATGACAGTCACCTCTCTATCTCAACTTCATCGACTTTGAAAAGGCCTTCGACAGACAGCGTCGATCGAGAGGTGATTTGGAAACTACTCCGCTACTACGGGGTGCCGCCGATAATTATACATCTCATCCAACAGTTGTATGACAACGCTGCATGCCAAGTAATCCACAACGGGAAGCTCACGGAATCCTTCGAAGTGAGGACAGGAGTAAGACAAGGCTGGTTGGGTGCCTACTATCGCCAATGATTTTCCTGATTGCAGTAGACTGGATAATGCAACAGACAGCGGTGGGCAATGAGGAAACAGGCATAAAATGGAGTCACACAAAACACTTTGAGGATCTGGACTTCGCCGATGATATATGTCTGATTTCACACAAACTGGAAGATATGCAAGTGAAAAGCAACAAGTTAGCAGAAGAAGCATCTAGGGAAGATAAGACTTCAGGTGAACATAGAGAAAACAGACGTGATGAAGATTCCTGGACAAGAACAACAACAGACAAGTGACATCACTAGACAAGCCATTGCTCCACAAGGAACCCGGAAGAGAAGCGGTGAGTTGGCCGTCAGTGCAAGGGTGGGTGACTTGGAGGAGGTCATGTACGGAGGAGATGAAAACGTGTGGGGAGACTTGGAGCCAGGTGAAGACTGTAGCAGAGAAGCGAACGTAATGGAGACGCGTGGCTGAAGCCCTATGTTCCTCTAGGAATTAAAGGAAACAATAATAATAATCCTTTTATTAGTTGGGAGTCCTGAATGATATTGCTGTGACTGAGGAATGAACTACTGGTATACACTGATTCTATTATATATTATTATTCTCTTGGGTTTCAAGTGGAACACAGGGCTTCAGCAGCACATCTCGACTTCATCCTGTTTTCTGCTGTCCTCTTTAGCTGGCTCCACGATCGCCCATAGGCTCTTGTCTCTTCGTCACATGTTATCCTCTGGCGCCCAACTCGTCGTTTCCCATACGAGAACCAATCAAAGGTTTTTATGACAGATAAATTTTCAGAAGTTCGATTAGTAATCGCAGGAGCGTCCCCTGACTTCAATGGAGCTCTCCTCATGAAGTGGCACTGCTCTGAGAATCAATACTCCCTCGTTTTCAAGTACATATGTTAGCTGCTGCAACAAACATTTGATTCAGGTGTTAACGATTCAATGTTAGGATGCTCACCACCTATACTAGAGGTCCTGTACGATTCTCAGCCGACACACGCTTTAAACCCCGCCTGTTACCGTTACTGAATCGTCAGAGTTCAGAATTAAAGCCCATAGGAATGACAAATTAATAAATCAGTAGATATTTGTGTACCTTTTGAACGATCTAATTACAATATTTATACTTATTTGGACGTTTCAACTAGCTTTGTAATTGTCATCGATTTTTATCTTAGAATATTTATCAGTATTTTCACATTTTCATATCACAAGTTATTTGTCACTTTTCTTGCTTAATCTGTAATTTTAATGCTTCTCTTTGTGGTTATGTGTACATTGATAATGTGTTGTACGACGTGATTTTGTTTGAGTGAATGAAAGTCATTCCTGACCTTGGACTGTTCGCGGGAAGCGTTGGTACGTGATTCTTGTATTATTATTATCGTTATTATTGTTCCCTTGGGTTCCTAGTGGAACATAGGGCTTCAACTACACGTCTCCACTTGCTTCTGTCTTCTGTTGTACTTTTCACTTGCATCCATGTTATTCCATATTGTTTCAACTCCTCTTCACACGATCTCCTCCATGTCACCCTTGCACTGACGTCCCACTCGCCGCTTCCCTTTCGGGTTCCACTCGAGCAATGGCCTGACGCGCGATGTCACCCAGCGAGTGGCCTCCTCAGCGAGTGAGTGTCCAATCCATCTCCACTTTCTCCTGCATATTTGTTGAGCGATTGCTTCTTGTTTGTTTTGTTTCTTCCCATAGTTTCTTGTTGGTGATTCTTTCTGGCCATCTGATCTTCAGTATAGAACGAAGACAGTTGTTGATAAAGGTCTGCAACAGGCTGTTGGAAATACTCATTCTTTGTGACCCGCCGCTAAGTTTCTGATCCATCCGTATAGAAGAACTGACTGACTTGATGTTTGTATTGAAAATCCGAATTTTGTTGTTGATGCTGGCTGGGTTGAGTGACGAAGATTTCCAGATTGGTTTCAGGTTGATGAATGTGTTTCTCGCCTTCCCGATTCTCGATTTGACATCCTCGTCCGTTCCACTTGCCTGTAGTTGAGACAATGCTCCCTAGATAAGTGAGTGAATGAAGTAACCTCTTTCAAATCCCTTCCGTTGATGGTGATTGGCGCTGGATGTTGCTGCTGCTGCTGTTGTTGGTTGGTTGGTTATTTTCATAACCTCCGTCTTGTCTATGTTCACCTGGAGTCCTGTCTTCTCTGGCTGCTTCTTCGACCAGTTTGTCGGTTTTCGCTTGTAAGTCTTCGATTTTGTGTGACATCAAGCATAAATCATCCACACGCGAAATCCAGGTCTTCTAGATTCTTCATGTCGGTCCAGGATATCCCTGTCTTCTCGTTTCCCACTGTATGACGCATAATCCAGTCCACCACAATTAGGAATATCATTGGTGATAATAGGCTAGCACCCTTGTCTGACTCCTGTGTTTACTCCAAAGGCCTGGCTGAGTTTTCCATTGTGGATCACTTGACATGTTCCGTTGTCGTACAGCTGTTGAATAAGGTTGATGAATATTTGGGGTACGCTGTAATACTTGAGTAGTTTCCAAATTACTTCGCGGTCAACGCTGTCGAAGGCCTTCTCAAACTGGAACTGTATAGCTACCTAACTGCAGTTTTTGAGGTAGTTTTGAGTTTTTAAAAAATGTTATTATTGTTTAATAGAACCACAAACTATTGAAGAATAATCGTCTTTTTCTTGTCTTTGGAGTGTTTAGTGTTTATACATGTCTCAAGCAAGTTTTGTCAGCTATACAGTATGACCCAGAAATCGGTTTCCTGCATTCAAACCATCACAAGTCGGTTTCGATTGCTAAAATTTGACCTCAAATGGAAATGGAACCAAGGAATGAGTGAACGATGAATCAAGAAGGAGTATTAGATTACGCTGTGTCCGCAAAAGTTTCAGACAGTTTGTTCTTTTCAAGTGTTGGTTTGTAGGGATTTGACTGATTACAGGATTTTCATCATAAGGTGACATTATTTAGAGAACAATTGGAAAACCACCAGGGAGTACTGGACAGCTGTTTCATCCTCGTTTGGGACTCTTCATCAGTACACACACACCGGGATTCGAACCCAGGACCCTCTGCTTACAAGGCGAGCTCGTAGACCACTAAGCCACTGGGACCCGATCCAATGGCCAGTCCATGAATTCTAACTTCTCCCAACTCACGACATAGCGCGACCCCTAGCTAATGACTTCGGCGAGTATTTGTCCTCACATCCGACCTTCTGCACCCTACTGGTCACGAATTCTCACTAGAACACCAGGCAACTACCTACCTGAATAGGGCCAGTCGCTAGTGAGCATCTCATTGATATTCAAGTGTTGGTTTGTAGGGATTTGATTGTTTACAGGATTTCATTATGAGGTGACATTAGTTAGAGAACCATTGGAAAACCAGGGAGTACTGGACAGATGTTTCGTCCTCGATTGGGACTCTTTACAGTACGTACCCTCCGGGATTCGAACCTATGGCTTTTTGGTTACAAGGTTTGAATGAAATTAAACTGAGAGTGAACTCTTCTGTTCAGAATGATGCCATCGAAAACTAAAGGGAGAGTGTTCACTGTGGTGATGACATCTCATATTTGATTTTGACCATGATTTTAGATCATGAAAATGATATTAGTTACCATCTGACAAATGATTCGTGAACAGTTTTTGAGTTCTTCAGCCGAGAAACAGCAGCAGCTCAACAGTAAAACTTCTCACTTCACTGTTGGGTGTTTCAGGTTCAACTTAGTATTTAGACGATGAAGTTCTTCTAGGCTTCTGAAAATTTTCAATAAGTTTGCTATAGATAACACGGCATTATACTATTTCGTGGATGGAGTTCCAGCAGTAACAAGTCAATCCATAGGATTGAAGTCAACTAAGTGAAATGACAAATGAAACAGAGAATGGTGAAATTATCGATCATGTGGGGAAGTGTAGACTGGCTTCCTGTTTGGGGCCCTCAGAGCAGTAAGAACCAAATGGCTGGACATAACTGATGATAAGGCTCAAAACTGTTCTCAATGGCTTAGACGCATTCGCTCTTTGTGACTTGTCATATCCAATAAAATCCCGGTGGGTGCGTACTGTAAAGAGTCCCAATCGAGGACGAAACATCTGTCCAGTACTCCCTGGTTTTCCAATGGTTCTCTAACTAATGTCACCTCATAATGAAATCCTGTAAACAATCAAATCCCTACAAACCAACACTTGAATATCAATGAGATGCTCACTAGCGACTGGCCCTATTCAGGTAGGTAGTTGCCTGGTGTTCTAGTGAGAATTCGTGACCAGTAGGGTGCAGAAGGTCGGATGTGAGGACAAATACTCGCCGAAGTCATTAGCTAGGGGTCGCGCTATGTCGTGAGTTGGGAGAAGTTAGAATTCATGGACTGGCCATTGGATCGGGTCCCAGTGGCTTAGTGGTCTACGAGCTCGCCTTGTAAGCAGAGGGTCCTGGGTTCGAATCCCGGTGTGTGTGTACTGATGAAGAGTCCCAAACGAGGATGAAACAGCTGTCCAGTACTCCCTGGTGGTTTTCCAATTGTTCTCTAACTAATGTAACCAATAAAATTCTATTGATTTTCCATAATACTATTTTTTCGCCTCACACTTCTGTTGTTTTATCTCTATTTTGAATGCCTCTTCACTCTATTCTCTCGCTTTATGTGCTACACAGGGAGTGGCAACTGGAACAGCTGCACGTCTGTGAAAAGTCTGTTGTTGAAGCCAATCAGTTAGTCAATTATAGAACACAATTTCTTTCAGCACAAATAAATCTGATAACGAGTTAGTGCTAAATCGTATCCACTAAGTGTAAAGGAATGTTGGAGTGTTTTTTCTACGTCTATAATACCCCGAAAAGTCTGAAGAAACGTAAACAAATACCTCTTTTTCTCAAGATCTATACTATTCGCTCTGCTGGAATACTTTCGTTCATTGGACTGTGTTGAGAAAACTAAGGGGAAAGTCTTCCCTGTATTGAAGATGAAAATAGGAATGAATACGTTGGCTCCACTGCGATCCATTCCCGGACATTTGTTTGATAATCTCCATAACAGTTAGAACATTTGAGATAGACCGTTTGTCGAAATTACAAACTGGCCCAACTTACATCATCATTGGCGTAGACGTGATATCTGACTGTCGATCAAAGGACATGCGTGCAGAGCAGCAGTTTTACTGTGTCCTCCTTTGTGGTTGTGAGACCTGGTTACTGAAAATAGAAGATATAAAGTGGTCAGATGTATCTGACCATATGCAACTGACATATTTGTGAATGGGGTGTGGGGGGGGGTTAATCCGGTTGTCATGATTGATCAAGACAAATTACAAGATCCACAGGCAGATATGGTTCAACCAACAACACGAAATTAACGACACATCAAGAAGGTTTCGCATGCAAGCTACCCTTAGCAGAAGTCAAATATATAATCCGCTTTGACATAAAGTTATCACGCACTAACGAATAATATTCCTGAGTAGGCCTTAACAATAATACCAAATCAGTAATTTTTAATATGAAAATCGTGTGGTATAATATATATACGAGATTGTTACCTTTACTACAACATATAGGTCATCATCACGTAGGAAGGAGTTCATCAGGATGAGCAGTGATTCTTGTGTTTGGCAATGATTTTCAACATTTTGAAAATCAAACTTCGAGTTTTTGTTTCAACACACTACTACTCATTCTCTGCCTGCTGAGTGAAGCATAGGGCCTCAGCGGTACATCTCCACTACACTAGGTCGCCTACCATTCCTTCTAGCTGATTACCTGACTGCCTATATGAGCTTGCATTTCTTCACACTTTGATCTTCTTTATGTCAAAATTGGATGCCCAAATTATCGCTCCCTGAAGGTTTTCACCAACAGGGATCATGTGCCAACGAATTGAACAGTTTCCTGAAATCAAGCGAAGTCGTGACCAGTAGGGTGCAGCAGGTCGGGTGTGAGGACAAATACTTGCCGAAGACATTGGCTAGGGGTCGCGCTATTTCGTGAATTGGCAGAAGTTAGAATTCATGAGCCGGCCATTGGATAGGGTCCCGCTGGCTTAATGGTCAACGAGCTAGCTCACCTTGTAACCAAAAGGTCGTGTGTTCGAACCCTGTCGGTGAGTGCGTACTGATGAAGAGTCCCAAACTAGGACGAAACAGCTGTCCAGTACACCCAGGTTTTCCAATGGTTCTCTAACTAATGTCAGCTCATGATGAAATTCTGTAACCAATCAACCAAATCCCTACAAACCAACACTTGAAAAATAATCTAATTGTTTTCATAAACCGGATGCTTTTGCAGAGATAGAGGTGTTTCTTACAATTGGGGAGAAGTTGGCCTGTTAACTTCATGTCAGACTGCGTCCTTTTTCTGGGCCTGAGTTGGCCTAGGAAATCTATGCGATACTGACAAATTTTCAGAATGATTCACAAAGCCCAATTTAAGGCAATAAAAAAGACAAATTTAAAAGTAATGACCCTCAAAATGGATAAAAGTCAGTCGGGTTTTAACTATAACATCCACAATCCTTCAACACAATCGATAGGAAAAACGACATTTCAGAGTTAGAATTTAATCGACAAACAACTGTTTGTGGAAATTTGTTTCTTCTAAAAAATCTGTTCAGAGTTATAAATTTATCCTTAAACGACACAATTATCAGAGCAGAAAATCCCCATTTAGACATTTGGAAAACAGAAAGATTGGGCGAAGAAATATTTACTTTTCAATTAGATCCTCATCTCACTCTAGCTCTACTCTAATTTACACGTATAGCATTTTTATTACAATACACAACAGTTTACCAATCAAGTGACACTGATATGTTTGTTAACAATAATTAGTCAGTGTCAACATGTCAAGCAGTGGGATGATAATTAAGGAAGAAAATCAATACACATTTAAAAGGTAGAAATGGTTAGAATGAATTAATTTTACAAGGATGACACGTAATTAAAGATGAAGTGGTCAAAATAAATATAAATAAAATAAAATAATTTGGGCAATTATAATTTTTATAGTTTTTAAAGGTTTAGGAGGTGGGGGACGACGTAATCTGGTTTATACATTCATGTAACGATGATGAAGGTAAGGAAAGTGGCTGTACAAATTTCTTCTGAACACATAGGCTTGGCTTCTTCAGGTAGATTCCGATTGCTTCAGCTGTCTGTAGAAGACGAACTCTTAGAGCAAAACTAAGATTAGTTGGAATGCGATAAATAGTTTTAAATGCAGTATTCACATCAACCTTGTGCTCAGTATCAACAAGGTGTGGTAAAATAGAACTACGAATAGATCTTGTTCGTCCCTTGCTCAACTATGATGGATGATGATGAGAGTGAAGAACATGAAGCCCAGCGAAGATTTCTTTTTTTTTTCGGCAACTTTCTTCTCGAAAGCTTTATAATCGTAGTTGTATACATAAGCTTACATATTCACAATCATTATTTTCAATTCAGCATAATGAAGAAGGGAGACTAAAGGTGACGATAATTTTTAACTTGATATGAATGTTTGAAGATGTGAATATGGGCATAGAAACAAGATAACATAAGATTAGAAAATAGTTGCTTAATATGTGAAATGGTTTATAACGAAGACAGATGTGAACGGGATGTACACAGAAACCAATCGAAGTAATAGTTTTTCATAACTGATGATGAAAAAAGAATCAGTAGAAGAGGAGATCACCCTTTTGAGGAAGACACTACTTGAGAATGACGATACACCAGTCTTTATAGATAAACACATAAAGCTGAAAATCAATAAAGAACAGCGTATCTCTCTGTCAAAGAAGATGTTATTCGTGAATGTGGCGTTCTTAGGCGATCTTCTAGCCGACATTCTAAAGAGAAGAATATCTAACACCCTGAAAAGAACATTCCCTGCGCCTAGATTACGATTGGTATTCTCAAGCTGCCCATTGATCTTCAACAACTCCAAAGATAAACTATCACATTTGATCACTTTGATGTGTATCTACCAATTTACTTGCTTATGTGGAGCAAGATATATAGGCCGTTCGATGCATGTTTTAACTAAAAGAGTTAAAGGACATAATCCCATTTGGCTATGCAAAGGTAACAGTGGATCAATAAAGAGTGCTATAATTGAATACATACTCAACACTGGTCAATCAACATGCATGCAGAATTCATTCAAAGTCATCTACAAAGTCAAAAGAAGCCTCACGAAGACTGTAAGCTTCCGTATACTGTACATTGCCGAGACCTTAGCGATCTGAATAGAAGAAACTTCTGCACCATCTCCTTCTAACTTGGGTATAATTCCAAGTTCTGCGACTTTGCTAATGATTTTTTTTGAGTTTTTGTATGGCATCTTAGTAACATTTTCTTCTTAACCAAACCTTTATTTACTCTTTCAACCTATTACACAATTTATTTCTTGAACACATGTCCCCATTACCATCCTATATCATATTACGCAACCCCTGTCAATACTTACCAATCTCCATTCCCCCCGAGTTACAATTTTGATTATTCATCACATTTAAAAAAAACATTTTGGTGGCATGAAAATTTAAAAAGCCATTAAATTGATTTTGACAATACTGAAATATAGAAAATCAAAACAAATGATTCAGCGAAGAGACTCTTTTCAACGAATTTATCATCAAGTTGTACAATCGTATATATATGGTTTTTTTAAGAAGTTATATCCGGTGAGGGAATTGAATCATAGGTGTGAATGCATAAAATAATAATAATAGTAGTATGAAATGCAATTAAAACTAAAATGTTTGTGATTATAATCGTAGTTAAATGTCAAGTGGCAAAGCAAATTAATGTCATATATAGAATAATTCATAGGATGGATAGAACTTGAAAAAGGGTGTGCAATTATAGGATTAGTAGACAAATCGAATAAAATAAAAACGTTACGTAATATTGTGTGAAATTTAATAGCATAGAATTTAATGTTGTAAAAAGGAATTGATTTAGAATGACAAGTGGAACAAGTGAAATAATACCGGGGACAATTAAAAGTGAGAGTAGTAATAGTAACAATTGACGTAATAAGGAAGAGTATACAAATTGAATAGACAAAAATGAAAAAATGAAAAATTGGTAGAGCTAAAATATGATTGGGGATTACCATACTTTAGCATAGAGGGATTAAGACCATGAAAGTTGGAGGGGTTGAACGAACTTTTTCTGTACACAGAGATCTGGCTTTTCTGTTTCGATAGCCAAAGCTTCAGCAATACAGATGAGTCGGGTACGTAGGGATTTGGGTAAATTACTCTTTGCCTTGTAGATGACTTTGAAGGCGGAGTCTATAGAGATAGGGTGATCATTATCGACCAGAGATGTTCAATGATCGCACTTCTTATTGCTCCACTTCCACCTTTTCGTAACCATGCAGGATAGTGTTCTTGCACCCTCTTGGACAAAACTGGTGTCGAACGACCGATATACCTAGCGCTGCTTTGAAAATTATATACACTTATCAAATGCAACAATCTATAATTGGTTTTGTTGTCTTTACCAATTGGCCAACTTGACAGTGCAAAAATGCTCCCAGGCTGAGGAACGATGATTCAGTTGTCATGTATCAGCTGAGATTTTGTAAATTCTGGTTTAATACTACTACTTTGATAAAGCTACTAACAGCATTAAGTAGCGAAACGTCAGTAAAAACAATAAAATCGTTTTGTTTTTCATTTATTGGGAAATACAAAACGCCTTTATTATAATGCATAAACAGTAACCCTAGCTAATTTTTATCTTTGTTTGGTAATCCTGATGCACAGACACAAAATAAATCATACACAAATGCGACTGTACAGCTAAGTAAATGAATCCGTCGAAAAGAGACTCTTAACTGAACTTTGTTTTCTTATATTAATGAGAAAACAAGCAAATGAAAACTAGGGAGTCGAATAGAACTAGATCCACAGTGAATAATGAAAGTTGAACTATTTTCTTTTGGGGATGTAACTTCGGTTTCTCAACGCATATGGAGAGGGCTTCTGTAGTACAAAGAAGTTGGAAATACACTGCCTTTAGTACATTTTTATTCACTAAGTAGCTGACGTTGAGTGATGAGCCAGTTGAGATGCTATTACAGATGCTGACAAGATGTTCAGTTGTAGTGCTCCTGACTGAACCAGTGCCACCTCTTTTTAGTCATGCTGGGTAGTGTTCTATAACACATTTTGAAAGGACGCGCATAGAACTGTCTATGTACCTAACGGCAGAGAAGCAGGTGAACTAATATATTCAGACAGGAGTGATAATATTGTAGAGTTTGTCCTTGACATTCTTTAAAAGCTGTGGGCAGTTAGAGCATACCCCTTTTAGCGTTGCTGCAAGAAATTTCTTTTCTTAGGGAACTAGGGATTCCCCCCTTTAGGATATCTGCCTCTAAGTCTTCTTTGGCAGTGAACTGTATTCTTCCCTTTTTGACCTTGGTTTTATATTTTTCCCCACAAAACATGCGGGTTTCCATTTTGTTCTCCCTCTAAACGGTCAATACTGCAGATTCTTCTGATACAGTGAGCAAGTGAAATGTGACAGCTCTTTTGGGATTCATGCGTATCTAATAATAAAAATTTTTTAGTTGACCATTCCATAGTAATTTTCTGTGGATAGAGATCTTTTCAGAGTCCCACTATCTCTTCTTTCAATTCTACACCGAAAAATGGGATATTTGATTTATTTTCTAATTCTTTTGTGAATTTAAATTGAAGGATGACAATTATTAAATTTTTGTAAAATACAATTTAAATCGGAATCATCATGACAGATTATAAAAGCGTCAGTAGCATATCTTTTGAACAGCAGTAATTTTTCTGTTATTGATTTAAAGATTCTGTTTTCCAATCTGGCCATAAAGTGATCGTAAAGCTTTTGAGAACGTCGCCTAGATTTCTAGCTCGCTGGTTTTCTAGCCGGTCCCAAGCCCGGATAAAGAGGGGGGGTTGGGTCGTGGTGCTAGCAACTCCACCCCCAAAACTTAATCAAACTGAAACTTGGTGGGTCACAAAGAATATTTCCAACAGCCTGTTGCAGACCTTTGTCAACAACTAACTGTCTTCGCTGGCTGGCTCTATACTGAAGATCAGATGGCCGGAAAGAATCACCAACAAGAAACAAACTATGGGAACAAACAAACGAAACAAGAACCAATCGCTCAACAAATATGGAGGAGAAAGTGGAGATGGATTGGACACTCGTTGGCTGAGGAGGCCGTTGGGTGACATCGCACGTCAGGCCAACGCTCGAGTGGAACCCGAAAAGGAAGCGGCGAGTGGGTCGTTGGTGCTAGGGTGACATGGAGGAGATCGTGTGAAGAGGAGTTGAAACAGTATGGATTAACATGGATGCAGGTTGAAAGTACAGCAGAAGACAGGAGCAAGTGGAGGCGTGCAGTTGAAGCTGTATGTTCCACTAGGAACCCAAGGGAACAATAATAATAATAAAGCTTTTGAGAATTTAATCTCTGAAAGAATATCTTTACTGAGCTTCTTGTTCCATTTTCCCTAATTTCCTGATGGGAGTTTTCTACGATTTGAAAATTATGGTTATCTCCACTCAACAAACGCATTACTATGTCATAAATCAAGAATATTCCAAAAACTATCAAGTGATCAGTTTGTATTTCACAGCCAAATGGAAACACAAACCAACTATAGCCCTGAGAAGTTATAATGAGGAAACTGAAAGGTATTTATTCACTTACAGTTGGACATTCCAATTTGCTTGTATTAAAAGAATCGAAGTGGCCAGTCTTCTTTTACCAATAAGCTTCAAATATAAATGCTTCAAGGATAAATTTGAATTTAAATTTCAAACCGTTAAAAGTGAACTTGGTTTGGACATATATAAGGCTTGTATCATCCCAGCTGCGTCTCCTCAGTTGATACGCTTGTAGACATAGATCATTTGTGTTCATTTGTAGGAAAAAGCCTTGAAATGTAGGTAAAAAAGACAAAAGGGGTGAATTTCACGACTTATCTGCCTATTAGCGACTGAAAAGTTGACTTTAGAGCGTGCTGACCACTTCATTTATTTGAGAAGTTGTACCAGCTCCAAGAGACTAATTCCAGATGAAATCTTGGCATGGAGACATAAGGCTTGTTTGGCATTTACCAGCTTAGGTCAAATATTGCGTAGATGTATGTAGTGATGAGAAGTCCTCGTTGTCTTCCTTTGTGAATGTGAAATACTGCCACTCAAAGTGGAAGACTATCACCAATGATATTCCTAATTGTGGTGGACTAGATTATGCATCAGACAGTGGGAAACGAGAAGACAGGGATATCCTGGACCGAAGTGAAGAACCTAGAAGACCTGGATTTCGCACGTGGATGATTTATGTTTGATGTCACACAAAGTCGAAGACTTACAAGCGAAAACCGACAAACTGGTCGAAGAAGCTGCCAGAGAAGACAGGACTCCAGGTGAACATAGACAAGACGGAGGTTATGAAAATAACCAACCAACCAACAACAACAACAACAACAGCAACATCCAGCGCCAATCACCATCAACGGGAGGGATTTGAAAGAGGTTACTTCATTCACTCACTTATCTAGGGAGCATTGTCTCAACTACAGGAGGAACGGACGAGGATGTCAAATCGAGAATCGGGAAGGCGAGAAACACATTCATCAACCTGAAACCAATCTGGAAATCTTCCACTGTCACTCCTCAACATCAACAACAAAATTCGGATTTTCAATACAAACGTCAAGTCAGTCAGTTCTTCTATACGGATGGATCAGAAACTTGGCCAGTGTGTCACAAAGAATATTTCCAACAGCCTGTTGCAGACCTTTATCAACAACTAACTGTCTTCGCTGGCTCTATACTGAAGATCAGATGGCCGGAAAGAACAAGAACCAACAAGAAACTATGAGAATAAACAAAACAGACAAGAACCAATCGCCCAACAAATATGCAGGAGAAAGCTGAGATGGATTGGACACTCACTCGCTGAGGGGGCCACTAGCTGGCTGACATCGCGCGTCAGGCCAACGCTCGAGTGCAGCCCGAAAGGGAAGTGGCGGCGAGTGGGACGTCAGTGCAAGGGTGACATGGAGGTGATCGAGTCAAGAAGAGCTAAAAAACAGTATGGACTAACATGGATGCAAGTGAAAAGTACAGCAGAAGACAGAATTAAGTGGAGACGTGTAGTTGAAGCTCTATGTTCCACTAGGAACCCAAGGGGAACAATAATAATATTAATACAAATTGGAAGATATGAAAAGACTATCTGTCGCTGACCACAGATGTTTGCATTCACTTTCCTCTGTTAAGTAACATAATGTGTTGAGCAACACTGAGGTAGAACACTGATTGTTAGGCAGGAGTTGCTCAAGCCTAGCCATCGTCCTCCTGAACGGGCAAGGTAAGCTTAGAAAAAAGCTATGGGTCACCAAACCAAAGCTTTTCATTGGTCCACGAAGACTTTTAAAGTTGTTCTGAGCCAAGTAGGGAGGTGTAGGTAGACTGTTTGAGGTCCTCGGTATGCTAGAAACCAAAGTCTGGAGAAATGGCTAGAAATCGTTGTCTGTGGCGTAGGTGTATTCGCTCTTTTTAATCCCTCAGATCCAGTAAACCTTCACTTTCTTTTCCGATTATTGTAGTTCCTTTGATTCCTTTTTTCTGTTGCTTTTTCTGCCTGTGTGTGCTACATGGAGTGCAATGAGTCAATATCGAGTCATAGTAGTGGGAACACTATCGTTCTCATAGGAGTGCAGTTAGATCCCACTGGCTAGATACGAATGGAACAATGAAACACGTATCCTGGATTCAACTTCTAATCACAATCTATTTAAGTCAACTTTGCCAGAGAAATATAAGAAAAACCGCATTTTTAGAAAAAGAAAAACCACATAATAGTCAACAACACAATCGAAGTCAGGGTTTGAAATTTAACAAGCTGAAACTTGTTATTTTAGATAAGAAAATTTCCACTTGACAAAATAGGAAGGTGAAGAAAGACTAAACATACAGAGTAAAATGTACAAAGGGACATTTAAGATTGATGGTAGTGAATTATTTACACAAACACAGAAGCAAACGAGTGGAAAGGAGTTTATTACTATGATACAAAAAAGACTGGACAAACCTTTTTCCCCATACAGAGTTTAGTTAAAGAATTGATATCGCCCCTTCCATATACAAGCCTAGAAACCTAGACTAAGTGGTGCTCGGGAGGCACAAACACGAGAAAACCAGGCAGGTTTTAGGTCAGGAAGAGGGTGTATTGATCATAACTTCACCCTTCGACAGATTCTAGAACATACGCATTCCTACCGGCGTCCAACAATCATTATATTTCTTGACCTAAAGGCGGCATTCGATTCTATCGACCGAGAGGTTCTCTGGAG
The DNA here is from genome assembly GCA_944472155.2 of Trichobilharzia szidati. NCBI lineage: Eukaryota > Metazoa > Platyhelminthes > Trematoda > Strigeidida > Schistosomatidae > Trichobilharzia > Trichobilharzia szidati. The sequence goes on along the minus strand of OX235272.1, from coordinate 19,625,763 downwards.
ATGCTTGGCTGTAAAGGGAATGCCGAGAAAATACACTGTACTGATTAAGGCACTCTACTCGTACTCATGCAGCCAGGTGAGGGCTTATGGCGAGTTGTCATCTGAAGTGGTGACGACTAGTGGCGTCCGTCAAGGATGACCATTATCGCCATTTCTATTCAACTTCATCATAGACGTACTAATGGAGTTAACCCTAACACACTTCAGCGACTCAGGGATTGACTCGCTACCAGGGGATAATCTCGTCGACTTAGAATATGCGGACGATATAGTCCTTCTAGGAGAGGACGCTGAAAAAATGCAGAGTCTACTGAACACCTTGGGCAGCAATCTTCGTATGTTTGCAATGCGATTGGCCCCTGTAAAATGTAAGATGATGCTGCAGGATTGGACTACACCGACCCCTAGATTAGAAATAGGAAGTGAAGTGGTGGAGCACGTTGACCGCTTCAATTACTTGGGAAATACCATCAGCCCCAACGGGTTGATCTCTCATGAAATCTCATCACGAATACAGAGGGCTAGTTTCGCATATACCAGTTTACGCCGTCTCTGGCGTAGACGTGATATCCGACTATCTACCAAAGGGCGTGTTTACTGCTCATCAGTCTGCTCCGTCCTCCTTTACTGGCTGAGAGACCTGGCCATTGAGAGTGGAAGACATGAAAAGATTAGCTATCTTTGATCATAGATGTCTGCGTTCTATCTCCGTTGTGAAGTTGTATAATGAGGTAAGCAATATTGAGTTTGGGCGTCGAGTGCTAGGTAAGGAGGGGAAATCAGTCGACGAGACTGTGAAATTACATCGACTGAGATGGTGAGGACATGTGTTACGTATGCCCAGTCATCGCCTTCCTCGACAATGGGTAATGTTAGTTGATATAGGGTCAGGCTGGAAAAGAGCTGGCGGCAGTCAAAGGAAAACATGGCACTAGTCAATGAAATCTACAACAGTTAGTCTAAGCCAGTCACGTAGGAAGGTTTAGACTTCCTGACTGGTTGGCGTCTTCGGGACGGTAAAAACCAATGGTTGGAAACAATTGGTGACATGGCTCAAAATCGTTCTCAATGGCTGGTGCAGATGCATCCACTCCTTGTGACTTATGATTTCCAATGAAACTGTTTTGTTCTTCGTTATTACGATACCTTTGTCTCACACCTCTGTTCACTGTCTATATTATGCATTTCTCCTACTTTCTTTTCTTGCTTTGTGTGCTACAAGGAGGGAGTGTGGCGACTTGAACTGCCGCACATATGTGCAAAGTTCTATGTCAAAAACAGACAGACAGACACCTAATGCTTTTGTATCTTCCAGCTTTACCCTGTATATATATTCAAATGAGCTGGGGAGTACTGGACAGTCGTTCATCTGAGTTTAGGTTTCTTTAGTGGTTCGCAACCATGATAGCAGAGAACCGAACGCAATGGAGACGCATGGCTGAAGCCCTATGTTCCTCTAGGAACTAAAGGAAATAATAATAATAATAACCATGATAGTGGCGGAAATCGAACGCAGGACCTTCAGTTTATAAGGTGAGTTCGCTGATTATTCAGTGACTGGAATAGAATTCACTAGTTAATGAATTCTAGCTCCTGTCAGTTCACGATAAACAGCGCCATTACAGTAACTGCTCTCACATTCGACTTAGTGGATCCCATCGGTCAAGACTTCTCACCAGAACTCCTAGAATTCCATCCCTCTGTTAGTCACTAGTGAGCACTACAGTAATTTTTAAGTATTGGTTTTCAGATGACAAGTTAGCATCACTTAGAGAACCAGTAAAAGCCAAAGAGATTGTTGGATATCTCCTTCGTCCTAGCTTGAAACCCGAATCGTAATCTGAAGGTGTGATCATAAGTACGTACTGCTGAAGAGTACTGCCTAGCTTTCACTGGTTCTTTAACCAATAACAGCTAATGATCGAACCTCAAACCAATGGAATCCTCACAAATTAACCTTTGAAAGTTTTAGGAGGGATCTGAGTCACCTGCTGTAGGTAGTGAACTACTGGTTGATTTGCACTGCCCTTTTGGAAGCCTTTCAGAGTAGTAATTTTCTAAAATGCGTTTATGTATATGCTTGTTTTATGCATTCGAATAAGACCCAAATCAACAGACTTCTTTGATTTCTTTAAAAGCAGGAGAACGAAAGTTAAATTATGCGCCACAGTGTTTTGGTAAAAAACAAAAGCCGTCATAATCAACAGACAAACAAACAAACAAAAGATTGATATATTTTTTAGGCAGTCGGCAAAGTAGTAAATAAACAAATCCATAATCACATTAACTGTCAGCGGTAAATAACAAAAAAAAACTTCGACAACACAAAAATGTGCCTTACCAAAACTTGAAATCAAAGGCTTAAGTGTGACAGAAAATAAACCTGTTTTCTTAATAATTCGAAGCGAGTTTCATTGGCAATAAAATCAAACCATTAGTTCAGAAAAAGAAAAACATTATTTGCACTGTAAAAGAAACTTTATTTGAACCTGGATTTTAAGGGGGACTTAATCTGTGATGTCCTTAAGGGAGGAATTTCATCATCCCTCTGGAGAACATTCTCTGTAACAACGCTTAGAGTGGTAGTGTTCTTCACTCATCCGTGAATGTGCAGAAACTTGAAAGGCGAAATCCCATATGTGACCACTTTTATGGTCATTTATCAGTCTACCTGTTCCTGTATAGATCGGGATATTGATCGTTCGACGCATTTCCTGTTTGAAATGGTTCAAGAACACTACTTCATATGGTTGCTGAAAGGTTTCAGTAGCTCTATAAGAAGTGTGATAACTGAACACTGTGTGGAAACTGGTTATTCCATCTCAACAAACTCACCCTTAAAAACAGTGAATAACAATCTTTAAATATTCCCATTTATAATATTAGAACAAGACATATAAGCAAACAATATTGTTGTTTTCAATTAGATCTTCTTCAGGCTTTACTCTAATTTACATAGATTTATATATAAAATTTTAACCAATGACGGTGATTTTGTGGATCTAATAATAATAATAATAATAATAATGTGGTAAATGTTTTGAACATAGTTAATAACGATGATTATATCGAGAGCGATAAAACGGACTTATACTGCCGCCACCCTTTGTTTGTCATTTTCCAGCCGACCAATTTTGATTGCTCAAGTGAAAGATAAGCTACCTAGTTGTGCCACTTCAATGTGTATCTATAAATTTAGTTGCTCCTGTGGAGAGAGCTACATAGGGCGAACAACTAGACAACTTAACAAACGCATCAATGAGCATCTTCCTTCATGGTCCGGAAAAAGTCAAATAAAATCCATACGAAGTTCTATTTTGGCTAATTTGATTGATGATAGCGGTCACCAAGTGGACAAAAATAGTGCCTTTAAAGTTATCTATCGTATTCCATTGAGTCTTTCGAACGGAATCAGAACCCGTCTTTTACACCTAGCCGAAGCTATGGGAATTTGAGAGAACATTCCTAGTCTTTGCATACAAAAGAAGTTTGTCCTACCTTTGTCTCTCCCTTGGTCTAGGTGAATTCTACTTAAGACCCTCCCACCCTTTCTTATTTTCCATCTCCTTCGTACTATGTTCAAAAAATTTACCATATTATTATTATTATTATTAGATTCCCAAAATTACCGTCATTGGTTAAAATTTTATATATAAGTCTATGTAAATTAGAGTAAAGCCTGAAAAAGATCTAATTGAAAAAAACAATATTGTTCGCTTATATGTCTTATTCGAATAACAATCTGCCAAAGGCAATACCCTTTCACCTCCTCTGTGCTACTGAAGGGCTAGTCAATCAGAAAGAGAAATCGGAGCTGTGAACACAAAAGATAATTATTCAACCACCACTACTATCATGGTGACAAATTTTATTTGTTTGCTTTTTAATTCTTTACAACTTCTGTATTTCTATCGATCCCTTACGCGTTATCACATTTTCCTTCTTTTCTAAGTGCATCCTGTTTATAATAATTCATTCATTAAAATATTCACCTTATTGCGTAATAATAATACACTTATTCAATTGAATATTTCGTCTGACATTTTACACTAAGAGGTTGAGTCACTCAGGCATAACCCAACCACTCCTCTTACAGTTTATCAACTGGTTATTTTACCTATTCTTCTTTACTGTTCACCCTTGCTTATTCTTTCCTGGATTGCTTTAAAAGCACTATGTCATACTTCGTAGAACTCTAAAAACTGTCAGTAGGATGAGTGGTATCCCATGGGGCCATATCGTTGACATTGTCACTGGTAGGCACTTGATGTCATGCAACAAATTCGCTAAAGGAATTTTTCAGACTGTGAGCATCCATTTTACCCGCAGCTCCAACCTTGTTTCACCTCAGGTAAAACAAGAAGTCTTTTCAGAAGACTTTATGCAAGTACGTCTAAGTATAAAAATTCCACTATACCATATTTCGCTGCACGTACTTTATGTGATAAAAATAGTGTTAGACATGAACTAACTAACCTTCCTAGCACCACTAAATAAACCATTTCCTCCACCCTTAAAGCATCAAACTTTATTGTTATTGTATTTCTTATATTTATAATCCTTTCAATTTTTCGTTTTGTTTATTTGTTTTTCATAAGTGTGAACATGATTTAAGCTGTATTGTAACTGTTAATTTTGTATTTCCCCTCAACATACTATATCAACAGAACATTAGACCCAATAATCTATAACATGCTAAAGTTTTCAAACTGAATCGAGAATACTGTTTGAAACAAACTCACTGTTATTATTATTATTATATTTAATAATCTCAATTCGTGCTTCGAATATTTTTGACTTTATGTCGTATATGTGGACAAATTCCTCTGGTTAATTTTGTTTTAATTTTTAATTTTATTTATATTTTGAGTAAATCAGATGCAATATTGTGACAAATGCTGAGAATTCCATTCTGTATTAAAAGTACTGTTTTTGGAATAAAGTAGATTATCATTATTATTATGACAACTCCACTTATTTTACTACCCTCTTTCACTAAATGTTGTACACAAGTGCAACTGTACAGCCTAGTGCACAAATTCGCCGAAAAAAGCCTCTTTGCTTAAATACCTGTTTTGTTGTTTTCACCGATGCTTCGATGAGGATTATTCATGAACTGAAGATTAAAAAAGATGCTATAAGCCATGTCGTAGAAATGTCTTCATATCTTTTTAGTTATAAAAATTTTTTCAATGAATTTGTGCTGATTGTACTGTCAAGTTTGATGATGGAACGTCCTGGATGAGGTTTATACCTAAAAAAGGTTTTATCCCAGTCATAAGCGTTTGAAGTGAACACAGGAGTCAGACAAGGGTGCTTATTATCACCAATGATATTCTCAATTGTGGTTGACTGGATTATGAGTCAGACAGTGGGAAACGAGAAGACAGGGATATCATGGACCAACGTGAAGAATCTAGAAGACCTGGATTTCGCGCGTCGATGATTTATGTTTGATGTCACATAAAATCAAAGACTTACAAGCGAAAACCGACAAACTGATCGAAGAAGCAGCCAGAGAAGACAGGACTGACTCCAGGTGAACATAGACAAGACGGAGGTGATGAAAATAACCAACCAACCAACAACAACAACAGCAGCAACATCCAGCTCCAATCAACATCAACAGGAGGGATTTGAAAGAGGTTACTTCATTCACTCACTTATCTAGGGAGCATTGTCTCAACTACAGGCAGGTGGAACGGACGAGGATGTCAAATCGAGAATCGGGAAGGCGAGAAACACATTCATCAACCTGAAACCAATCTGGAAATCTTCGTCACTCCTCACCATCAACAACAAAATTCGGATTTTCAATACAAACGTCAGTGAAGTCAGTCACTTCTTCTAAATGGATGGAACAGAAACTTGGCAGCGGGTGACAAACAATATTTCCAACAGCCTGTTGCAGACCTTTATCAACAACTAACTGTCTTCGCTGGCTCTATTCTCAAGATGAGATGGCCGGAAAGAACAAGAACCAACAAGAAACTGTGGGAACAAACAAAACAAGAATCAATCGCTCAACAAATATGCAGGAGTAAGTGGAGATGGATTGGACACTCACTGGCTGAGGAGGCCACTCGCTGTGTGACATCGCGCGTCAGGCCAACGCTCGAGTGGAACCCGAAAGGGGAGCTGTGAGTGGGACGTCAGTGCAAGGGTGACATGGAGGAGATCGTGTGAAGAAGAGTTGAAACAGTATGGACTAACATGGCTGCAGGTGAAAAGTACAGCAAAAGACAGAAGCAAGTGGAGACGTGCATTTGAAGGATTATGTTACACTAGGAACCCAAGGGAACAATAATAATTCTAGATGCCGGTTTGCATCATAACGAGGAATATTTACAATGTCTGCATCTGTGACTCTTAAAATGACATTGAGAAGAAAAAAAGAAGACTGAGCAAAGAATATTCACATTTTCGATCATTCTCTCATCAGATTCTACAGTTATTCATATAGATAATACTTAAAAAATAATTGATATTAACAACACAGATATTTAGAAAACAGAAAGATTGAGCGAAGAAATTTTTACTCTTCAATTAGATCCTCATCTCTGGCACTACTCTAATATATGTATTTATAGCATTTTTATTACAATACACAACAATTTACCAATCAAGTGGCACTGATATGTTTGTTGACAACAATTAAACAGTGTCAAAACGTCAATGGGTTGATAATTAACGAAGAAAATCAGTACACAATTAAAAGGTAGAAATGGTCAGAATAAATTAATTTTACAAGAATAACACGTAATTAAAGATGAAGTGGTCAAAATAAATAAAAATAAAATAATTTGGACAATTATAATTTTTATCATTTTTAAAGGTTTAGGAGGAGGTGGGTGACGTAGTCCTGTTTATGCATTCTTCTAGAGATGGCCACGGTAAGGAAAGTGGCTGTACAAATTTCTTCTGTACACATAGGCTTGGCTTCTTCAGGTGGATTTCGATTGCTTCAGCTGTCTGTAGAAGACGAACTCGTAGAGCAAAATTAAGATTAGTCAGAATGCTATAGATAATTTTAAATGAAGTATTCACATCAACCCTATGCTCAGTATTAACAAGGTGTGCTAAAATAGAACTACGAATAGATCTTGTTTTTCGCTTGCTTAACCATGTTGGATTATGTTCGGAAATACAATGATGAACCTGCCTAATTGTACGCCCAATGTAGCTGGCTCCGCAGCTGCAGTCGAACTGGTAGATACACATAGAAGAGGCAAATTTAGGTAGTTTATCCTTATTTCTCGAACGTAGAATAGGGGTGGTTGTGAAGAGACAACGTACCTCTGCTGCATAATAAGCTCTTTTAATTGCATTCTTCAAGCACTGTGTTACTATTTCGCTGATGTTGTCACCGAGGAACTGCAGTTTTATGAACATTGGTTTTTTCGGAACTGTAGCCATACTGACTCTCCTTGGTGCTGAATTCATATTTTTCTCAATGAATTTATCTGGATAACCATTGTTTCTAAGTAATTCTTTAAAAATTTTAAGCTGATCATTGAGGGAGTCGTCTGAACAGATTAACTTAGCTCTATAAACCAGACACTTTACCAGGTTGCGTTTATATTTCAAAGGTACAAAACTCAAAAAATGAGTGTACTGACCTGTTGTTGTAGGTTTCCTATACACACTCCTTCTTAGTGTACCATCTTCTTTCCTTGCCATGAAGACGTCTAGGAATGAGATACTGTCATTACTTTCTTTCTCTATGGTAAAGTTTATTGCTGAATGTGCATCATTAAACTTGTCAAGGATGTTCATTGCATCATTCTCGTCTTTCATAACCGCAAATGTGTCATCCATATATCGACAGTAGAAGTCATTACTTACTCCTTTCAGTGCTCCATTCTCTAATTTAGCGAGGAAAAAATCAGCTAGGATTGGACCTAATGGGGAACCCATAGCTACACCATCAATTTGTCTGTAATATTCCTTATTGAATAAGAAATGAACATTCATTGTACATCTTAAAATAAGTTCCTTCAAGGTGGATACAGAAATCCCGATGTCTATGTTTCGTGTAGTAATCTCCTCACAGATATTGTTTTAAATAACATAGGACACACATTGAGAAGACCTCTGTACGAAATGACGTGTCAAGCATTCGAATGAACCCCTAATGGAAACCGACGAGTTTGGTTCGGGTTCGGAGGTTATATGGAGGAGATAGTGTGAGGCTATGAAAGCTTATAGTCCCCTGTGCAGCCATCTTAGGAGGACTGCAGAAACAGACTGAAATGGAGATATCCTACTGAAGTCTTGTGTTCCACTCGGAACCAAAGGGAATGATAAATAACAACATAAGATCAATGGATTCCAGATCAAAAGAAAGTGTAAGGGATAACATAGACAAGAAGATTAAAACAACAGTCGAAGGATCGAAGAATACCATATGTTTGATCACGAGCTGGCATCAGTTAGAAAGCCATTAGAAAACCAGAGAGTACTGAACAGCAGTGTAATCCAAGTTTGAGACTCTTCATGAGCATGTCCACACTGGGCTTCAAACTCAAGAACTTTAAGCTAAAAGGCAAGTTTGTAGATCATTCAGCCACTAAGACCTGGATTTCAGCATCCGTCAGTTCACGGTATATGCAGCGTCACTGGTAGTCAATGTCGTCAGAGAATAAATGTTCTCTCACCTGACTTGGTGGAACTAACTGACGTCAGTTCGTGACCGGACGAATCAAATCCCCAGAAACCAAAATTTTAAAAATATTAATTTAATGAACAAAGCAACAACTACAGTTTTAGCAGAATAAAATCGCACCATCTTTTATTTCGTCGCCTTCTCGTCAGCTGCTTACAGGGCAAAGACATTATCAAAATGTATCTACAAAAACAATTTTAACATACTTGCACAGAGTTCATTTTAAACAGAAATCAATCGATCAATATATACATACACTAATAATATATACATATATATATGAAATATAAAACTATTCCGAGCAATTAATAATCATACACAATGAAAACTTTTCAGTATCTCGCATTCGGATGAAAAATATCCAGTTACCAGGGCAAAGAAAGACTGATGACCGCTTCTTTCTGAACGCACAAATCAAGTTGCAGGCGCTTGATGGAAATGGCTTCAACAAACTTAAGGAGAATTGAGCTCTTTTGGTTATTGATAATTTTGAACGACTTTTCGACGTCCACCTCATGACCCGTGTCGAGGAGATGCCTGGCGATGGCACTGTTTGAAGCATTTGTTCCCTTTAGACGTAAGCTTTTTGGTACATGTTCAGAAAATCGTAGATATGCCCTTCTTCTTTCTGTTCTTCCAATGTAACTGCTCCCGCAGATACATGTAAATTTGTATATACAGTTGGAGTTAACATGAGAAGGATATCTATCGATTTTTGATTGCACCAAAGAGCAAGTTGTTCGAAAGACGGGAACGAGCTAAGCTGCGAGATAGGCTATGGCTAGTGATGTGCTCAGCCTTCTGTTGATCATCGCTGTGATGTTTTCACCTTTATAATCAAGCTGAAAGTAGATTGGCTTTTTCCTTACTGTGATTTTTTTTTGTATTTTTGATACACAAGCTGCATCGATGGGTTTGTTTACAGGTGCAATGAGTGCCGAACCAGAAAATCAGTTCGAGAAGGTATCTCGTTCTTTTCTAGTTTACAGATTCCTTAGGTGCTTTTTTCGCAAAGTCTAAATTACCTCTGACGAAAATTTTAATGATGTGTCATAACTGGATGCTTGAAAGACCAGTAACAGCAACAGCATATGAATCGGAAAATTCAGAAGTGTCAGCAGTGCAATGGTACCAATACTGCAGAGACATAGCATCGTGGAAAATGAACAGTCTGACTGAAGTACTTGGCAGAGTTGGCGTCATTGTTCACATGGATGAGATGGTGTTCATAAAAAGAAAATATAATCGAGGTAGGTTAAGTGCAAATCAACAGTAGGTGTTTGGCATATGTGACACCACCCTCCACAAGGGATACACTGAGCTGATCCCTAATCGCAAATGTATTATTGCCTATTATCCAGCGCTTAGTGCTGTCTGGGACGACTGTTCATACGGATGAATGGAGTAGTTACAGTCAGTTATCAAATCTGGGCTATATTCATCAAGTCGTCAACCATACAAATAGTTTCATCAATCCTTTCGATGGAACTCACACTAATTCCATCGAAAGTTTTTGGAGTCACCTCAAAAAAACGGATCAGATCTGTGAATGGATCAAGAAATGCAATGATATACAGTTATCTTGATGAGTTTATGTACAGGACTTGGTTTAACATAAGTATCAAGACTCCTATAAGAAATTGGGAGATTTTTTCGAACATATACGAAAACGTGATCCTTTGTAACTATTTTTTAACATTGCATTACTTTTATATAAACGATTAATTAAAATTATGCGCCGTTTTTATAGAGCTTTCTGATTGGTCAAAGTTGTCGTTGTCAAGGTCATTTGTCCGTTCGCTAGGTAGTTTCGGTTTGGGCTGCTATAGTTTAGAAATACCCTATATCCATATGAATATCAACTTTATGCTCAGTGTCTATCTACAAGGTGCACTAAAACAGAGCTACGAATCAGCCTTATTTCTGTCCCTTGTTTAATCACTACGCAGGATGATTTTGAAAGAAAAAACTGATTGTAAACATGACTAATTGTACACCAAATGTAACATTAACAAATTCTTTTCGTGTTAACAGTGAGAGAATCACATGTATCGATTCAATTTGCTTTTTTTAGCAATTCAACACTTATCTACATAATGTTTAAATAATCACTTTATTAGTATAGAATCCACAGGGCATCCATAATGTGACTAATTGATCTACAATTAGGCTCTCCGAAAAAAAGACAAAAACGATATCAGTAAAACGAAAATGTATGTAATACTAGCACTGCCGTGGTGGTATGATACAAACAATGTGTTCTAACTGAATATTATTCTCGGATATATTCCCACAGCTCAATACTATATAAGCAACACAATACTATATTTTATTCAATTTTCGACTTTCCCGTCGATTGACTGGTCCAAAGTGCTCGGTCTCAGGTTAACATATGGCTTCTTGTGCAGATGCTTCGACGATGTCTTGGCATGTAATTAGAAGTTAAATGGTGGATGGTGACTGGCAGTGGAATCCAGGATGCTCATTTCGTCCCATCTGGGGCCCGTCATCTGGATATACCTACATTCCGCAGTGAGTACATCCAGTGACGAGTCCCAAGTAGGACGAAATGCGCATCCTGGAATCCACTGCCAGTCACCATCCAGAATACTATATTTATTTGAACATTCTATTTCATGTCGTTTAATGTAGACTAAAATCACATGCTCAGTGATTAGTTAAAGAATTTAAACTGTATAGATTATAAATAGTGGTTTGATCAGTGGAAAATATACCTTGGCTTCCATGTCTTGCCTTCTTCTGTTATAATACCAATTACAATTGACTGTAGATACTGAAGACTGATTAATGAACAAAGAATATTCTTCTTCATAACTCCCTCTTCATCAGGTTCTACATTTATATGACCGTAATAATGAAAGATATATGTCTGATTTCCCACAAACTGGAAGATATGCAAGCGAAAAGCAACAAGTTGGCAGAAGAAGCATCAAAGATAGGAAACTTCAGGTGAACATAGAGAAAACACAGTTGATGAAGATTCCTGGGCAACGAAGAACCTGAAAGAAACAACCTCTTTTACCTACCTAGGAAGCATCGTTTCAACAACTGGCGGACGGAACTGACGAGGATATCAAAGCAGCGAGGATCGGAAAGGCAAGACAAGCTTTCACTACTCTCAAGTCTGTGTGCAGGAGGTCAACAGCACCACTCAGCATCAAAACGAAGATAAGATCCGGATTTTCAACTCCAATGTGAAGTCAGTCAGTGCTACTATACGGATGGATCAGAGACTTGCACTGCGCGTCATAAAGAGCATCTCAAACAAACTACAGACCTTCATTAACAGCTAGTTGTCTTTGCTCAATACCACTCAAGATCAGATGGCCAGAAAAGATCAGCAACAGAGAGGGATCTCTGGCAATGAGCGAACCAACCCATTAGGAACCGATTGTGAAAGAAATAGGCAGGAAGAAATGGAGATGGATTGGCTGGCCATACTCTGAGAAAACAAACCATCAAGTGAGTGACATCACTAGACAAGCCATTGCTCGAGTGGAACCCGAAAGGGAAGCGGCGAGTTGGTCGTCAGTGCGAGGGTGGGTGACTTGGAGGAGGTAATGTGAAGAGGAGATGAAAACGTGTGGGCAGACTTGGAGCCAGGTGAAGACTGTAGCAGAGAACCGAACGCAATGGAGACGCACGGCTGAAGCCCTATGTTCCTCTAGGAATTAAAGGAAACAATAATAATAATGAAAGAATTATTGTTATTAACAACGTTAATGTTTCGATAAATCACATTTCAAAAGCATCAGTAATAGAAAGATAATATGCATTATTATAACATTAGACTAACTATTAGATAAATTAAGACAAGTAACACACAATTTATGAATTTGTAGGTTCCACAGCAGACCAGGGTAGCAGTAGTGGCTCGACCTATTTCTTCTGCACACAGAGCTTCAGTTACTTTAAACGAATTGCTATGGCCTCCACTGCTCAGAATGTTTGATATCTAGAAGTCTTTGGTAATTTATTCGATACCTAATAGACGATAGAGAAAGTCTCTTCAATGCCAGCTTTGTAGCCTGTTTGGAAGAGGTGATCTATAATCGAACTGTTGATGGCTTTAACAACGCTTTTATTTAACCACACTAGTAGGTGTTCCTGAGCACAGAACATTAAGTTCCTAGAGCAACGACCAATATTTACTGGCCCCACAGAAGCAGTTGATAGATTGATGGATAAAATTAGAGGTGGCTAGCCTAGGTACTTCGTCTTTTAGTTTTGGAATAACAACTGGTAGTGTGGAAAGTATAAGCTGCAGCTTACCGGCATTAAACGTTTTCTTACAAGTAGTTAAGTGCCTCAGAATTCTATTTAGAAATGTAAAGGAATCTATTATAAACCAAAGAGGATTTAGTCACATGAAGGTATATACTTCTTATTGATATAAAGGGTATGAATAAGATGAAAATACTCGTGTTAACCAGCGCTATTGCTTGCTATCTCAACTGAAATGATCTGAACACCAGAAGTGCTTATTCTTCTGGAAATGCAAACTTAGTAAATTATGGGTACCAACACATGAGCCACACAAAATCGTATAGTTTATGCGAGGACTGGAACGCTGGAACTTCCCTGACACTCAGACACCGAATGAGGTGGCTGTCTTAAACGACTACCCTACGAAAATTCAACTCGAATTGTGACCCACAAGCCAGTTGCTGCGTTCCCAGGGATCCCGATGACTAAGCCAGGCTCGTACGATATTCTGGAGACGATGTATACCGTAAATTTAAAATCAGGGATTTCCGACTCACCTAGGTGGAAATGGGCATCTACCAGTCCAGTTGTAATCGCCAGACGTTCGAATTCTCCCTTTTACGTTTGAGGAGAACTCCGCTGTGTGAAGACTGTGAATAAGACTTTTTCGGCAGAGGCTGTGGATGAACAACACATGGAAGCATTTCGGTAGGAAGATGGACAAGTTCATTTATGGCAGTAAACTCGATTTAACTCAACCCCGAGGGTCGAAACAGTTCCCTATATATAGAGAGAGCAGTCCCCTCATTTTCTGTCTTTATGAAAGTAATATGAAGTCATGAATATTTTTTCCACTGCTAACCGACATCAGTCGAGTCACCTTACATAACCTACATATCCTCCTTCCGCTTCCTATGCTCTTTTGTGATCAATATTTGCCTTTAGATATATTTAATATTCTCTTATATTGTGTTTAGGCATCAGTGGTTCAGCGGTGGCACGTTGGCAAACCACCCTCGTAGTCCGGGGTTCGATCCCCGGACCACAAAACCCTGAACATCGCTAAGCCAGTAGCAAGACCTGCCAAGAGGCAAAGTTGGGCGTGAGGCTAGCAACCTCGTCCCGTAAAAATAAAACCAATACCAGTGAAAATTAAAAGCTCTATCTTGAAGCCCTGTGTTCGTCTCGGAACGTTAAGGAATAAAATAAAAATAAATAATCATATGTTGTGTTTGAAAAAATGACAATATTAGAGGAGATCGATAGCTCAGACGGATGATTTACATGTAGTTGCGTTCTCTGAGCTGGACGGTTTGATTCCGAACCTTTCATTGTCATTATAGACAACACATTCAGCTCAGCCTTCACTATCGAGTGAAGTTATTTGAAATTTCCATGAATGATGATACGATTGTATCCTCTGACAATTTCTGTTTTTATTGATTGTTGATTTCCATCAGTAGTGATCATTTTTATTGACTTGAATTTTGACTCCTTTTGTAATATGGCTTATTCTTTATTTTCTATAGTTTGGTTTGTAAGGGTTAGTTTTGTTTTTACGAGTCGATCACGGACTGATATCAGTTAGAAAAACATTGAAAACCAGGGAGTACTGGACAGCAGCTGTTTCATCCTAGTTTGGGAATCATCGGCAATAAGCACCCACTGCCAGGGTTCGAACCCAGGACCTTCCGGTCACAAGGCGAATTCGTATACCATTCAACCACTGGGACCCGATTCAATGGCCAGCCCATGAATTCTAACTTCTACCAATTCGTGATTTAGCGCGACCCACCCAAACTAGGATGAAACAGCTGTCCAGTACTCCAATACTGGTTTTCAATGGTTCTCTAACTTATTCTTTATTGACTTATAAATTTGATCCTTAATCATGTATGTTCATGGCTGATTCATCAGAGTACCAAAATTCTAAAAATTCTCTGGCATCGTTTGTGTTTACACTGTTTAAAATTTCTACATTTTTCCCAGTCAGATTGATGTTCATAATTATTTATATGCATCGGTATGAAAGAATACATATTGTGTCTTTTCACAGCTATTTTGTGTTGTTGGATTGGGAGTTGAAGAGAATATCCACACTGAACAATACAGTGAGAGACATCTAAAGGATGTCTACCTTCTTACCTATCTCGTCAGCCTTTTTTTCAACTACAGGCGGTACAGATGGGAATGTCGAAGGCAGGATTCAGAAGTCACGACAGACCTTCATTAGTCTGAAGTCAGTGTGGAAATATACTACACTAAGCATAAAGAACATAGACAAGACGGAGGTTATGAAAATAACCAACTAACAACAACAACAGCAGCAACAGCAACATCCAGCACCAATCACCATCAACGGGAGGGATTTGAAAGAGGTTACTTCATTCACTCACTTATCTAGGGAGCATTGTTTCAACTACAGGCAGATGGAACGGACGAGGATGTCAAATCGACAATCGGGAAGGCGACAAACACATTCATCAACCTGAAACCAATCTGGAAATCTTCGTCACTCAATCACCATCAACAACAAAATTCGGATTTTCAATACAAACGTCAAGTCAGTCACTTCTTCTATACGAATGGATCAGAAACTTAGCGGCGGGTCACAAAGAATATTTCCAACAGCCTGTTGCAGACCTTTATCAACAACTAACTGTCTTCGCTGGCTGGCTCTATACTGAAGATCAGATGGCAGGAAAGAACAAGAACCAACAGGGAACTATGGGAACAAACAAAACAATCAAGAAGCAATCGCCCAACAAATATGCAGGAGAAAGTGGAGATGGATTGGACACTCACTCGCTGAGGAGGCCACTCGCTGGGTGACATCGTGTGTCAGACCATAGTTCGAGTGGAACCCGAAAGGGAAGCGGCGAGTGGGACGTCAGTGCAAGGGTGACATGGAGGAGACCGTGTGAATAGGAGTTGAAACAGTATGGATTAACATGTATGCAGGTGAAAAGTACAGCAGAAGACAGAATCAAGTGGAGGCGTGCAGTTGAAGCCCTATGTTCCACTAGGAACCCAAAGGAACAACAATAAATAATAATAAGTATAAAGAACAAGATTCAAGTTATTTCTTGGCATGTCACCAAAAGAATTTTTAACATACTACTAGAGAGTCTCCTCAACAGCTGCCTTCCCTTGATACTGAAGATCAGATGGCTTGTCACAAAGGATTAGAAACAAGGAACTCTGTCAGTGCTGACGAATCAGTCAAGAACACATTGCCTAACAAATATGCAGAAGAAAATTGAGATGGACCGAATACACCTTGAAGAGACCATTGAGTGACGTCACTCCCCAGCCAATGCCGTCGAGTGGAAGCCAAGTGGGATCCGGCAAGTTATACTTGAACGCAAAAGTAACATGCAGAAGACCATTTGTGGAGGAGACGAGAGCTTATGAGCAGTGCAGTCTTGGAACAAACTAAGTAGGATCGCAGAGAACAGGATGAAATGACGATGTACTGTTGAAGTCTTTTGTTCCATTTAGAACCTAATGAAATAATACTGAGGATATGTTATCACACAGTTGACTTCCATAGAAAGAGGAAATTTGGTTTTTCCTTAAGTAAAGAGAAAAACTTAACCTAAAAAAAACCTAAACTGCATTTTCTAGTCTTCTCTTTTCAAAAATGACATCAGTCGATAAAAAGTGAGGCTGGTTACAATCTACATGAACAATATGACTGATCACCGTTACTGTTGTTTGTGTACTACAAATGAAAAATCTCGCTGGTAAAGTAAGCAAGTAAACAGTTAAAAGAAAGGACTGAATATTGATCAAAAATACTTTGTGATCACTTGTTTACTCTGTGCTTTTTGATCAGAGAGAGAGAGAGAGAAATTTCTCAATTACAATCTTACGGTTATTGATCACTGACTGTTGCTTTAATAATGCAAGGCAGTGAAATTAAACAAAGGCAAACATGAATACTGCTTAAACACAATCACAGACAATAAATAACTAGAGTTTACAAAGTTTAGTTTAATGTTTATTCTTAAATATCTAAATGTGTATATTTTAGAAAATATTGATTAGATAACAATAATTGTTGGCCTTGACTAACTGACTTTAAAGTGACCTTGAATTCACTCACCAGTAGAAAAGTCATTGTATAAGTTTATGCTCAGATAGCATAGGGGTATTTAATAACTTCATGTCAAATATTGTGAAATCGATATGCTGCTTCTTCTTGTCTTTTAGTATTTTCAAGAATTTGGAAACAGAGGTTGGATTAATTAATATCAGTTTTTATTATTCCCTTAGGTTCCGGGCGAAATTATTATTACCGACCGATAGCTGTTACCTTGACGTGGTGGTCGGGCTTGCATATCGCAATGACCCAACGAGCTACACTGGCTGGAACTTATGTTCCTGTAGGTCCTACCATGCCAGAAAGGTTGTTTGGATAGCGGTTAGACAAAAAGCAGCTACCCAATCCAATACTATGACTCAAAAAAAATTCACAAAATATCATGCCGGATCGGTCGGGGGGGGAAAGCAGATTAACAACGACCGCGCTTCCTGCTGCCGTGTCACAGGGCAGAAGTGATAAATATTCTACTGAGACACACCAAAAAAGAAAGAACAAACAAAAACAGGCCGCGTGTGACCGGCCTCAAGCAGTTGTCCCCTGGGCTCTGTGGTCACGCAACACTAACTCTCTCCCCTTCTCAGGCGTGAGGCTAGCAACCCCACCCTGTAAACAAAGCTGCTACAGAAACTTCAGCAGGACGAGTCTCCTTGCGCCAAAAGAAAAAGTCTGTGTGGGGACATGGAATGTCCGTACCATGTACGAGATTGACAAAGCTGCCCAGATCGCAAACGAAATGAAAAGATACAGAATTCAAGTACTGGGAATATGTGAAAGCAGATGGAACTGGAATGGACTCACCAAATTGTCAACAGGTGAGTCAGTGATCTACTCCGGTCACCCAGAGGATAACCACATGCACACCGAGGGCGTAGCTATCATGATGTCACCAACGGCAACGAAGACCCTGATACAATGGGAGGCGATCTCGCTCAGTATAATGACCGCCAGATTCAACTCCAAAGGAAGGAAAGTGTCAGTTATACAATGCTATGCACCCACAAACAACGCAGACCTCGAAAAGAAAGAAGAATTCTATAGACAACTACAGGCAACAATGGACAATACTCCAGCTGGTGACATTAAAATACTAATGGGAGACATGAACGCCAAACTGGGATCAGACAACACAGGAAGGGAACTCATCATGGGTAAAGAAGCTCTCGGAGAAATGAATGAAAATGGAGAACTCTTCGCCGACTTCTGTGCCTTCAATGAACTAGTGATTGGTGGCAGCATATTGAAACACAAGGATATCCACAAGACTACATGGGTGTCACCGGGCGGAATATAGAGCTTTAATAGCACATCTCTATTTCATCTTGTTTCCTGAAGTCCGTTTTAGCTGGCTCCACGATTGACAATAAGCTTTCATCTCATCCTTACACGATCTCTTCCATATCACCCTCAGACCAATGCCCAACTTATCGTTCTCCATTTGAGTTACACCAGAGGGTCTGACGCGCGATGTGACTCAACGATCTGCACAACGTGTGTCAAGTCCATCTTCATTTCTTTCACCATATTTTTTTGATAATATGTTCTTGGTCGTCTGGCCATCTCAAGACAGCTGTTGATAAAGGTCTGAAGCCTTCTGGAAATGCGTCTGATGACACGCTTAGTCTCTGAAAACTAATAGAAGCACTGACGGACCTGACTTTAGTGTTGAAAATTCGAATCTCGTTCTTTATGCGTTCTTTATGCAATAGATTTCCACACTGATATAAAATCCATGAAGGTGTGTCATGCCTTTCCGATCCTGAGTGGTTTTGACATCTTCTTTATCTGTGCTACCTGTGGTTGAAATGATGCTGCCTAGACAAGTTCAAGGTGTGAATTTCTTCATATTTCTACCGTCGACTGTGACTGGTTGTTGTCGTTGGTTGTAGTGGTCACTGAGTATCTTCACCACTTCTGTCTTCTGTATGTCCCCTTGAAGTCTTATCTTTGTTGCCAGCATTTTATGGAATCTTGTTGATTTTTGTCTGTAGACAATATGTTGCAATGTGTAATTAGAATTTTAAAATAATAGAGAATTACACGTGTGATTCCTTCGATAAAGCAAGTTTGACCGAATTTGCGTAGCTGTTTAAGCAATGTGATTAACTAAAACTTCATTGCATACGAAATTTCCAAATGCGGCTAAGTCCAAATTATGAAGGCGAAGTTAAACAACAGTGTCCCAGTAGTACAAAGGCTCCAATGATCTTGAACTCATGCTATTCGTCACCTAATGACACCTGTCGTTGTTATATCACAAATATGAACGCTATTCAACGACTAAGGGGTGAATTTCGCCCAGACCACTTTTTAAGTATTGTTTGGACTTTGTGCTTATAACTCGTTAGGGTTAGGATCAGGTTTATAATTAGTTAGTGTGAAGGTTAGGGTTACGATTACAGTTAGTTTAGCAGTTGGTATCATTTATTTGAATTTGTTTTATTATCCACAGTTTCCCAGCAAGTAGTTGTCGATCCTCTTACTGGAAACCATAGTAATTCAACCGAGGGTTTTTGGGGAAGGCTGCTAAATAGGATAAGACCTATCAGCCGGTCACAAAAGAAGCTCATCTGCAGTCACCTTGGTGGATATATGCACAGAGGCTGATCTAACTTAAATACTGACACTCTTCATTATAACTGGGATGTATTTTTAAGTCATGCCAGACAAAGATACCCTGTTTAGTGTGTTTTTATATATTTTCTTGTAGATAAACGTCATTTTTGTGCATAAGTCACCTATTTTCGTGGTTGATCGACTCAAGGTCACTTGCTCGTTAGCATCCTTTGGAATGCTATTGTTTAACTTTACCATTATTAACTCCCGAAATATACAACCCTGAATGTACCAAATGAATGAAAATGGTATATTTTAGGTATAAAATACATAAATTCATGAAAACAACAGGGTACCTTTCTTTCACGTGCTGTGAAAAATATCCTCCGATTCCGCAGTGGCGTCTTATTAGAGGAATCAGACCAACGTGTACACATAAATTTGTCCAAACGACTTTAGATTACATGGAGGATTTCATCATGAGCTGACATCAGTTAGAGAACCACTGGAAAACCTGGGAGTACTGGACAACAGTTTCGTCCTAGTTTGGGACTCTTCATCAGTACGCACCCACTGGGATTCGAACCCTGGGCCTTCTGGTTACAAGGCGAGCTCGTAGACCATTGAGCCACTCACTGGGACTCAATCCAATTGTCCTTGAATTCTAACTTCTGCCAATTCACGACATAGCGCGACCATTTCGCAATGTCTTCTTCGATGAGTTACTGCCTCATCTTCAACCCTACTGGTCACAGCTTCCCACTAGAACGAAACAGCTGTCCAGTACTCCCAGGTTTTACAGTGGTTCTCTAACTGATATCAGTTCATGATGAAATCCTCCATGCAATCAAACAAAATCCTTACAAAACCAATACTTGAAGACTGTAGATTACGCCATTTTGAGACCTACTAATCGCTCTAATCCCAATTTTCAGACCAACTGAAAATCATTCAATTGAATTCATATGGGTACCAGTACTCAGTTCACAAAATCGGTGGAATGCCTAACTTTGTGATGAATATAATCAAGCAACTGTGAAGAATTACACCCATGCTATTAATCTGTGTATATTGTAGATCCAGGCTTTAGCAGTCTGGTAATAATAGGTAAATTAAAGTTGTGAAGCATCTATCGGATATTCCTTCGATGAAACTATTCCATATGGTGGTATCGTATAATCCAAGTACCGTTGTTTTTTCTTTTCTGAGGCACTATTTAATCTATGTACAGTACAACACCTCCTCACAATAAGGCGGTTATTCTTTCCACCTTCCATGATGCAATATCTCTTCAGTGCTGATACCACTGAACAGTTGACATGAGACTTTTTTAACGTTTCAGCAGGTGTAGCTCTCACAGAATGTTTTCAGAATGCGACAGAGACAATGTTAAGCGTGAAACCTATGACTTGCTTTGTTATTAACAACATGATTTTAGGCTCTTTTATTTCTTTCTTATTTTGCATTCTATAGCGAAATCCTTCTTAAACATACTTAGCTACCTAAAATATTAACATTGGCTTCCTTTTCCGTACTTTATTCTATTCCTTCTTTTGTGTATCTACTGGTTCTGACTATATTAGCACTATGAGTATTACAAAATTGTCCTGTCATTAACCATCATGTAATTATTAGTTTTTGTGGTTGTTGTTTTTTATTATTATTTTTTTCGGCAATATTAACTGACAATCATTGGTTGTGAACGCCATAATCACCACCTTAGAAAATTTTGTATTATGCAGGATAACTCACACTACCACTACAAACACTGCATTAGACCTGACAATAAAAAATAAAACAACAGCCCTGAAATGTTATTTTATGATTGTTTAGTGCTGTTTCAACCAAATTAACTGATCATCTTGGCGATAAACATTCTTAAATATCATTTCATAACTTTTTGTATGACTATAGCTTTACTGTCACCATGCATAATCATATCATAGCTTCCACTACCCAATACTGAGATATTATTTTATGTTGTTTATTTTCCTTTCTACTTCTTGGTATTTTTTTCGCATTTTTTAAAATTATTTTGTGTTTATCCTGTTTTTCCTGTGTTTTTTTTGCTGTTGGTGTCTTTAGATTTATTTTTTTTGTTAAATACTCCTTTTAAATGTTTGAAGAATTAGATGCAAATATTGTAGATATGTGCTGACAATTCCACACTGTACCACTAGTATTGTTTCTGGAATAAAGCAAATTATTATTATTCACACCCAGTAATTGAAAATTTAAAAAATCTGAATTAACTACAGGTACGAACTGGCAAAAAGTGTCCTTACAAAGTAATATGTTTACAAGCTTACTATATATCGCAATAGATCGCCTCTGACAAACATTATAACGGAATATAGAAAAAGTCCCTATTTAGACATTAAGAAACCAGAAAGCTTGAGCGAAGAAATATTTTTTCTTCAGTTAGATCCTCATCTCTGGCTCTACTATAATATATGTATAAAAAGCATTTTTATTACAATACACAACAGTTTACCAATCAAGTAGCACTGATATGTTTGTTAACAATAATTAGTCAGTGTCAACATGTCAATGGGTTGATAATTAACGAAGAAAATTAATACACTCAATTAATAGGTAGAAATAAATGGTCACAAAAAGTGGATTGCATAATGCATAATTTTGAAAAAATGAAGAGTAATTAGGGAATAAGCGTGTACACAGGTTGATTATGTAACAGATTATTAAAGAAACGAAAATAATTTGGATAATTGTAATTTTTATAATTTTTAAAGGTTTAGAGGGAGGGTGGCGAAGTAGTCCCGTTTATACATTCATGTAACGATGATTAAGGTAAGTAAAGTGAGTGTACAAATTTTGGTAATAGGAATCCACTTGAAGGAGCCAAACCTGTGTGTTCATATGAAATTTGTGCAGCCACTTTCCTTACCTTGGCCATCGTCACGTGAATGTATAAACAACCTCGTCCTTAGTTACAAATTATCATTGTCCAGAACCTTTAATTTTCTTTAATAATCTATTACGCAATCAATCTGTGTATACGCTTATTCCTTAATTACTCTTCGTTTTTCCAAAATTATGCACTATGCAATCAGTCCACGTGTTGTAACCATTTCTACATCTTAATTGTGTGTATTAATTTTCTTCGATTGCATGGAGGATTTCATCATGAGCTGACATCAGTTAGAGAATCACTGGAAAACCTGGGAGTACTGAACAACTGTTTCATCCTAGTTTGGGACTCGTCATCAGTACGCACCCACCGGGATTCGAACCCAGGACCTTCTGTTTACAAGGAGAGCTCGTAGACCATTGAGCCACTGGGACCCGATTCAATGATCCTTGAATTCTAACTTCTGCCAATTCACGACATAGTGCAACCATTTCGCAATGTCTTCTTAGATGAGTTACTGCCTCATCTTCAACCTTCTGTACCCAGTACTCCCAGGTATTCCAGTGGTTCTCTAACTGATGTCAGCCCATGATGAAATCCTCCATGCAATCAAACAAAATCCCTACAAAACCAATACTTGAATATTAATTTTCTTCATTAATTATCACCCCATTGACATGTTGACACTGACTAATTATTGTTAACAAACATATCTGTGCCACTTGATTGGTAAATAATTGTGTATTGTAATAAAAATGCTATATATACACATATTAGAGTAGAGCCAGAGTGAGATGAGGACCTAATTGAAGAGTAAATATTTCTTCGCTCAATCTTTCTGTTTTCTAAATTACAATAGAAAGCAAGCTCATAAATAGCTCAGTTGTAACATTCCATATTCATAATTTCTCCATTGGAATAAATCTTATAATTTAGAATCAATCTCATATCCAAACAGTACTGAAATAATTTGTCCACACTAACTTTCAAACGCCAGTAGCCACAAGGAGTCTCCTGACTTTAATCGAGTGGATTAATAGCTTGAACTCACATAAGGAACATGACTGTTCCACTCAAGGTGACTGGTGAGTTGGCACCCTTTTGGTTTCTAAAGCTTAACTTTGCTTTTCAAAAATGGATTTGTAGGCATTTGATAGCTTTTAAGTTTGCCAACGAATTGATATTAGTATGAGAACTGGAGGGTCCTGGATTCGAACCCCGGTGGATGCTTATTGATAAGTAGTTTCAAATTGAGACGAAATGGCTGTTCAGGATTCTCTCTGATTTTCAATGGTTCCCTAACTGACAACAATTCCTTATCAAACCTTAGGCAAATAAAATCGCTAAAAATTTACTCTTGTAAATTAATCTGATGCTGGCTGGTGACTGGCTGAAGGATAATAGTGACAGGAGTCTTAGTGAAAAGTCATGATTAGTAGAAATCACAAGCTCAGGCGTAAGGACAGTTAGCTGGTTGTCTGGCTAAAATCACAAATCAGTAGAATTTGAAACTCATAAGCCACTGGATTGAGTCCCAGTGGCTGACTGGTCTAAGAGCTTGACTTTGCTAAAGTGATTGTAATCAAGTGTTCTCAGTCCTAAACTTATGCATCCATGAAGTAAGTGGGATGAATCTCCCGCCACTTCGGTAAACTGTTTTTTTTATTTTGATGACACTGATTGCATAATCATCCACATTAATGTTTTCACCTCACTGAGTTAATTGCATTCTTGTAAAGTATAATTCTCTAAAGGTGTTATGTAACCCTGTGATCTGTCAGTGTTTATTGTGTTTTCTGTTTTTGGTCTTCTCCGCCCCATCCCCTCTTTTTCTACTTTGAAACTTATGTAAAGTGAGGATGATGACTTGAACTAGAAAACTTTATGATACTTACATTTTGAATCCTTTAATTTATAACATTTTCTCCGCTATGACATTTCAACAATGAAGTGTACCATGAGTCGGTGGCAGAGTGGTTAGGACTCTCGCCGACTATTCACATAGTCCGGGGTTCGATCCCCTGCCGACACACACCCGATATCTATAGTCGGCCTGCGAAATTTGGGCTACCGATATCCATACTGAAAATTCCACACTTGTACTGAAAATACGGTATGGCATAAAGCTATAATCAAAATAAAAAAATTTAAAAAATAATAATAACCATTGAACTTTCAGACATATTATTATTATTTTTTCCTTTAATTCCTAGAGGAACATAGGGCTTCAGCCAAGCGCATCCATTGCGTTCAGTTCTCTGCTACAGTGTTCACCTGGCTCCAAGTCACCCTTGCACTGACGACCAGCTCGCCGCTTCCCGTTCAGTCGGGTTCCACTCGAGCAATGGCTTGTCTAGTGATGTCACTTGATGCATTGTTTTCTCAGAGTGTGGCCACCAATCCATCTCCATTTCTTCCTGTCTATTTGTTTCACAAGCGGTTCCTGCTCGGTTGGTTCGCTCATTGCCAGAGATCCCTCTCTGTTGCTGATCTTTTCTGACCGGCCATCTGATCTTGAGTGGTATTGAGCGAAGACAACTGTTAATGAAGGTCTGTTGTTGTTGTTCTTGTCTAGGAATCTTCATTACTTCTGTTTTCTCTATGTTCACATGCAGGAAGTTCTATCTTTGATGCTTCTTCTGCTAACTTGTTGCTTTTCGCTTGCATATCTTCCAGTTTGTGGGAAATCAGACATATTTCATCGACGAAGTCCAGATCCTCCAAGTATTTTGTGAGTCCATTTTATGCCTGTTTCCTTATTGCCCGTTGCTGTTTGTCGCATTATCCAGTCTACTGCAATCAGGAAAATCATTGGCTATGATTTCAGATAAGAACTTATGAAATAGAAGATGCCGTCAAAAAGTAAACAGTCGGTAAATATTTGAAATTCATATTTCTAAAGATCAAAGCCTCCAGGGTCAATATTACTGCTTTTTGATTCCTTATACAATTCAGATTAACTCTTGATTTGACTTAGTCTAAAGAAGATGATGGCACAAATTCCTCTGGCAGGGAATTCGACTGATTCATAATCCGATGTACGAAGTAGACTTCCTGAGAGAGACAATAACTATGATAAATGGGCGCCGAAAATGATGCATAAAATACAGAATGCTAAAATATGTGATTAGACATATAGAAAGAAACAGAGGTGGGTTCGACATATGCTGAGAAGGCCTATAAGTGATATCACGCACCTGGCTCTCAAGTGGAAGCCAAATGGGAAGCGATGAATATTCTGAAGAAGATGGAGATAGGTCGTGCACATGCTGAGGAGACGCTTGAGTAACTTCGCGCTCTCCAGACAGACCCTCAAGTGGAGACTGAGTGGGAAAGGAAGAGTTGGCCTTGAGTTAGACAGAGGGTGACATGGAGGAGATTGTGTGAGAAGGAGATGAGACTTCATAGGCGATCATGGAACCAGCTAAAGAGAACTGAGGATAACAGGCTGAAATGGAAATGTTCTGCTAAAGCCCTATGTTTCATTAGGAATTCAAGGGAATAATAAATGCATTATAGACATCGATTCATCGTCCCAACAGAGAAGAGATAGTCTTATGACAAACATTTACAGATGGAACATACCACTACCAGAAACAGTTACATTACTACTTATAAAAGCTATCTTACCGCCTACTTTCAATGTGCAGTAATGTGACTATTGATTAGTCACTATGCTCACTATGAGGTAACACTGAGTAATCGGCTGATCCCCATTCATCTAAATAATTTAGTCCGATTTGTTTTTTTTCGTCATTACCAAATCCAACTTCAGCTTATTGATACCTGCTAGATGAATGTCCTGAAGCCGTACTCAGAAGTCGTTAGCAGTAGAGTTCATTATGTCAAAGTGGAGTGGATTCTCATCGAAATCACTGACTGAGGAAAGGACTATATCACATATTTCCAAAGACCATTCAATTCTGGCCTAAATCACTGAATGACCAGTGTCTTTGGTCTTGAAAGCTGTAGCTTCCAGGTTCTGTCACTGATTCAGCCGTCGGCGCACACAGTGAAGAGTCCCAAAAAGAACGAAACAGGCACCCAGTACTCTCTGGTTTTTAATGATCTACTTAACTGGAGCGGCTTCGTGACGAAAACCTAACGATTAAAATTAATCCAAATCCCTGCAGAAATCTATAGCGCAGATATTAAAAAAGGAGTTTCAGGTTAAGAGAATTTATTCATATAATTTTAGTATTTTATTGCTGTCTGGTGTATGACAACTGATCACTAAGAAATCAATAAATACATCAATAGATATAAGTCTGAAAAAATAGGAAAGCAAGGTTATTTCCCCTACGTCTAGACTTCTAAGTAAATATCACAATCAACAAGGTAAAATAAAGTAGGTTGAACCTAGTGCTATGCTATCAGAATAGTGACACTGATGCCCATCCAATAATTTGCAATTGTAATCCGTCAGAATGACAGTACGTTTATGGTTATTATTGACATTAGTCTAGTATTGCAACCACAACTGGGATTGGGGTGTTAATGTGGTAAGCTCCAAGTTACACCTGTATGTCTAAATAGCGGGGATTCAAACGACCAAGGGATTCTGAAACCTGTTATATGAGAAGGAGAGGTTGGATCGATTGGATTTATTCCCTGTCATGTCAACAGCCGAAGGGTTATTACTTATTATGATACGTTATCAGGTGTACAAGTGGAGCATCGGGCTTCACGAACATGTCTCCATTTCATTGCGTTCTCTGCAGTCTTTTTGTAGCTGTATCATAGGCTGCTTTGATTCCCACTTCACAGAATCTCCTCCATGTCAATTTCTGTCTGATCCCCGCCCAACTTTTCGTTTCTCACTAGGTCTCCACTCAAGAGTCTGTCTGGAGCGGGCGAAGTAAATCATCCGTCTCCTAAGCATGTGCACGCCATATCTCCATCTTCTTCAGATGACTTGTTGGGTAATAGATCCTTTATTCATTCTCTGTCTGAGTTCCCTGTTACTTTTCCTTTCTGGCTGGCCATCTGCGCCTATCTAAAGAGTGAAAGCAGTTTTTAATGAAAAGCTGAAGTCTGATGGAAATGCATTTCGCAACATACGTGTCACGTCTTTGAACCGAATTGAAACGCTATTTTGCATAAGTTTACAAGGCAGCCATAAGCCCAAAAAAAGAAAGAAGTCTGAGAGTAGGACCAACAAACCCACAGAGGAAAATCAATCGAATCGCTATAGAAACCTCAAAGCACAACAATAAAAGTTAAAAACGAACTAAAAATACATTTGCCCTACTATCTTACCAATCTTTAGGTATTTTATACTAAAACCTGTGCTGGAAGAGTTGTCCGGAAGCATCTCAATTAAATCAACCAATTCAGAGAACACAACTAATTCAAAATCTTTTGGTATGTTAAAAACTATTTTTACAGCCAATTTCCTCTTCTGAGGTTTAATAACTTGTGACAATTTTCAAAAACCCTTCATCCCTGATATGTCATCCTTCATTACAGATCTCTGAAGTGTCTTATTCAAGAACCGCTTGCAATTCCAGGTATAGATGGCAGTGAAACACATTCATTCTGTATATTATTATTATTGTTCCCTTGGGTTCCTAGTGGAACAAAGGGTTTCAACTACACATCTCCACTTGCTTCTGTCTTCTGCTGTACTTTTCACCTGCATCCATGTTAGTCCATACTGTTTCAGCTCCTCTTCACACGATCTCCTCCATGTCACCCTTGCACTGACGTCCCACTCGCTGCTTCCCTTTCGGGTTCCACTCGAGCTATGGCCTGATGCGCGATGTCACCCAGCGAGTGGCCTCCTCAGCGAGTGAGTGTCCAATCCATCTCCACTTTCTCCTGCATATTTGTTGGGCAATTGATTGGTTCTTGTTTGTTTTGTTTCTTCCCATAGTTTCTTGTTGGTTCTTGTTCTTTCCGGCCATCTGATCTTCAGTATAGAGCCAGCGAAGACAGTTAGTTGTTGATAAAGGTCTGCAACAGGCTGTTGGAAATATTCTTTGTGACACACTGGCCAAGTTTCTGATCCATCCGTATAGAAGAAGTGACTGACTTGACGTTTGTATTGAAAATCCGAATTTTGTTGTTGATGCTGAGTTGAGTGACAGTGGAAGATTTCCAGATTGGTTTCAGGTTGATGAATGTGTTTCTCGCCTTCCCGATTCTCGATTTGACATCCTCGTCCGTTCCACCTGCCTGTAGTTGAGACAATGCTCCCTAGATAAGTAAGTGAATGAAGTAACCTCTTTCATCAAATCCTTCCCGTTGATGGTGATTGGCGATGGATGTTGCTGTTGCTGCTGTTGTTGTTGGTTGGTTGGTTATTTTCATAACCTCCGTCTTGTCTATGTTCATCACCTGGAGTCCTGTCTTCTCTGGCTGCTTCGTCGACCAGTTTGTCGGTTTTCTCTTGTAAGTCTTCGATTTTGTGTGATATCAAACATCATCATTCATTCTGTAACGGCTACTAATACCACCTGGTCGTCCAAACCTTGGTAGCTGGAGTGGGACTCAGATAGCTGCCCCATTGATTTTAAGCCCATCGCCTAGACCAATAAGAGCCATAGTTCTTCATATGACTGTTATATTGCCTGACCGCTTGAAATGATGGATCCCAGGTTGCAGTTACCGTAAGAAAAACATCACTCACCACGATATATGTGTACATCCGGATGACAGCTCCCAAGTAGGATGAAATGTGCATTCTGTATTCCACTGTTAGCTATCATCAACAAAATAACTCAACTAATGACTCAACTAATAACCACTCTCTGAGCTAGACGATTCTATATCACACCAAATGATTACCTCTCATCTACTATAAACGTACCGCCTTTGGCCACCTCAATATGTATTTACCAATTTACTTGCTCGTGTGGAGCAAAGTATATCGGCCGCACGCAACTTCAAGTCCACAAACGTATTCTGGAACACTGCCCAGCTTGGTTAGCCAGTGGAGAAAAGAAGAATAGCAACAGCTCGATCCTCGAACACCTTGTCATCTCTGGACATCGAGCACCCCCACGTGAACGATTCACAGTGTTACACAGAGTCCCTCAATATCGTACAAAGGGACTCCGGATACGCAATCTGTACATAGCTGAAGCATTAGCTATTCGAGATCTGAAACCGAACCTCTGCATCCAAAAGCGATACATACATTCTCTTGCCTTACCATGGCCAGAGTAAATTTCTTACCACAATTTTGCTTCTTTCCTTTATTATGTAAGTTCACTATTATTATTATTTTATTTTATCAATACTTTTATTACCATTATTATTCCCATGATCCACATTTTATTACCACTCTATTACTATTTATTAATAACATTGCTTTTCATACATATTTTATACAAAAACACTTTATAGCCTTTCCACTAGTTCCTATCCATTAACGACTTATTGATTATCCATTATCTCACACTTATTACGTCATGCCAACTTCTGTCTCCTTTCTAACATACAATTAGTCATCCCTTCTTACATCTTACATTATGTAATACAATTTTCCAAGGACAAAAATATTTACCAGTATGTGATTGGTTTAAAGATTTCTTTGTTAATTATAGTTACGATTGTACAGCAGCTCATGAAAATGAATCGTCGAAAATAAAATTTTCTTCGCTGTTTGTGCCCTTTTCTTATGACTCAATATGGGAATATTTCGTTCATTGAAGTACTATAAATGTATCAATTAACCTCATGATCCTACGCTACACTTTCTATTCTTTCGTTTAAATTTTTTATATCTCGAATACACATATGAAAGAAAAGTTTGAGCGATGTTCTTTCACGTACGTACGTACTAATATTGTTATTAATAATTTCCTTTTATTGCCCCTTATGGGTGTGGTTATTTTTGAAATAAATCTCAGCCAATAAACGGAATCTATTGATTTTTTTTCCTTTTGTCATTAGTGTAAAAATGGAAAGGGTCGTGTGATCAAGCATAACTTTACAAAAAACAACATCTAGTGTCCTATATACAGTTAATTGATTGTTATTGACAAAGTATAAATAAATTAGGCAAAATGTGATAGGTATAGTATTCAGTAAAAGAATTGGAAAATATTGGGTAGTGTTCAATTAAAAAGACACCGGGTCCAAGGTTTCGAACAAAATTTTCATAGACAATGCCGGAACTGAGTACAAGAAAGGGTAACAAAGAAGGACATTGTGGATTTTTAGTGGTGATAATAATAATGGCTTTATTCCAAACAGCACTTCAGATCCACTGTGGAATTCTCTGCATGTAGTTGATCACACTCAAAGTCAATGCAAAGTATTTTGGAAGTAATATGATTTTGGTAACAGGATTTCATGATGAGCTGACATTGGTTAGAGAAGCATTGTAAAACCAGCTGGGAGTACTGGACAACTGTTTCGTCCCAGTTTGGGACTCTTCAGCAGTCCCAGTGGCTTAATGGTCTACGAGCTGGCCTTGTAACCAGAAGGTCCTTAGTTGGAACCCCGGTGGATGCGTACTCCTGAAGAGTCCCAAACTAGTACTCCCAGGTTTTCCAGTGGTTCTCTAACCAGTGTCGGCTCATGATGAGATCCTGTAATCAACCAACCAAATCCCTACAAACCACATACTTGAATAAAATTATTTTGTCTAATTGGGTCAACTGGGTCCTTAAGCGTATAGAGCTTGTCCCTGAGTGAGTCCCAGTTGACCCAATGAGACAAAATAATATAATTTACAAAATACTTTGCAATGACTTTGAGTGTGGTCAACTACATAGGTCAAACTAGTAGATCAGGAGCAATGAGATTATCAGAATATAAGAATTTAGCCAAAGTTAGAATCGTTGACGCTACGAAGATAAGTAATCTAGAAAAAAGTTCCGCAGTTGCACTGCATGCATTAACACACAACCACACAATAGAGTGAGTGGGAGAGGGTTAAAATTCTAAGAAGTAATCTAGGTTGGTGGAGAGAGAGGCTGATTACTGAATCCTGGTTCATCGAGTCTACACCCAACACATACAACAGGAATGGCTCATCACTCATACCGGAAATATGGAGAATACTACTACCAATCAAGTTAAGCGATGAAAAATAAATTGGATTATATCAATGAAGTTAGAAAGTTGTGTGGGTACCTTGATATGATTATGAGTGGCAATAAGTTGTCCTCGAAACTTGGTCATCAGTAAATATATCACTGTATAACAGTGTGAGACTTTATCAAAATAAATTTTGACCCCCAATGAAATTAGACAAAATATCTTTCTTGAAATTAATGTGATATGAGGAAACCATGAAAGACCAGAGAAAAGACATAGATAGATCAAGGTATCTAAAATCCAAGTTAATTTCAGCTTTAATGCCTTCTATGATACAAGAATCATGGGAACGAATCAATTCATGTATATTACTTTTGCGTCTGAAAATGAATTGTGTGCGATTTAGACAAACCTTATCTTAATTTATTAAATATTCCCATAGTAAAATTTAGAACAACACATTTAAGCGAACAATATTGTGCTTTCAGTTAGATCTCATCAGGCTTAACTCTAATATGCCTATATAAGTTTACAAATAAAAATTCAAATATAAACCAATCATGGTGTTTTGTCTATAGGATAATACGATGGTGAATATAAATTGTGCAATTAGTCATAATAGTAGTAATGATAATAATAATAATAATAATAATAATAATAATAATAATAATAAAATGGTCTTATCAATAATAAGGATGAAAAAGTGAGGCAATCTGTGATAACACGAATAATGAAAAAACAGTATGATTGAACAAACAACCGTTCAGGTGGAAGTAGTCGATAAAGGCTATTAAAAGCAAATAAACCGATTAAGTAATGTTAGATTGTAAGGGAAGGAAATGAAACACGTTTATAATGAAGATAAGATTAAGGGATGATAAGAAAGGGGATGAAAATACAAACAAAGGGTGATGTAGAAGTGATTAGTTGGTTATGTCTTAATAGGCCAACAAGGGAGGGATAATGGCTGTACGAACTTTTTTTGAATACATAGTTTAGGTTCAATAGTTCGAATGCCTATCGCCTCAGCTGTGTGTAGTAGACGAATACGAAGTCTATTGGAAAGATTCGGTGGGATACGATGAATCACTTTGAAGCCTCTCGTTTTCTCGATTACATGACCGCTATCAATTAAATGTGACAAAATTGAGCTGCGAATTGTTTTTGTCTGTCCTTTGCCAAACCACGATGGGAGATGTTCACTAACACGCTGACTAGGCTGCCTAGTAGTACGTCCAATACAACTGTCACCGCAGGTGCAGTTGAACTGATAAATGCACAAAGATGTGGCAAAACCATCAAGCTTATCCTTCGTTTGCGTCCCAATCATTCGTCGGTTAGAGAATGACAAACATAGGTGTGCTGCATAAAATGTTCTTCGTATACTCCTTGAAAGTCTTAATTGTCACACTTCATCCGGCTGGCTAGGGGATATTATTGAATAGAAGCTAGTACGAACCTTTACTCTAAACAGTCAAATCACAGTGCAAATGACGCCAAATCATGATTGCCGCTCATTCATACTATTGTAAGGTTGTCCTTAATCTAGTTAACGATTAGTGTGTATAGGTATAGGTTTAATGTGACGTACTGAAATGTGCTTGTGTAGCAGTACAATGTCAGTTAAACAATATAATCTAGCTTACAAATGTAGTAGTTGTGTGGTGAGAGCTGGCTGCTAGCCAAAGTGGTAGACAGTAATTGACGTCAATGTTTATGTCCCCAATTTGATGGTGAGAAAATGAGAACAAAGGCTTTGCGTAGGCGGATACAGTTAGCATATGGATGATCTGACACAGCCACAAAGAGATGCAAGGTTAACTTTCTGTGAGAAACAACCAATCAAAAGACTGTATTTTCTACTAACAATAATCTACAATAATGTACATTAAAATCTATAAATATGTGTTGATTTTCCTTAATAAACGATCTGTTGGCTGGCCCTTGTCTTCTGTTGTTACAGTTGTATTAGAAGGAAGTTTGTTTGACTTCTCTACAGATTACGTAGTGAGAGACACCGAAATAGTTTTTAAAACATGTGAGAGAAAACTATCCTACATAAAATTCTGTTTTATATAGTTTTAAATACAATTTATTGATAAATTTGACACTTTTAATGCTCCTTTACTCTGATTGGTTGTTTAGAGTTGAGGCTATCATTGGCTGCTATTCTTTAAATTTGCACTCTACTTAGGAGTAGCTGTTCCATCAAAATGGATACCTGTACCACTTATATATTATTATTATTTTCCCCTTGGGTTCCTGGTACAGCAGAGTGTCAACAGCACATTTACATCTTATCCTGTCTTCTGAGGTCTTCTATAGGGGTGGCTCCACGATTCCCCATAAGCTCTCACCTCCTTTTCATGCAGTCTTTTCTGCGTCACTTTCAACCCCACACCTAACTTGCAATTTTCCATCTGGGTTCTGCTGAAGGATCTCTCTCCTACTTAGTAAATAAATGTATGCTTGGTTACGGAAACGTATTTTTAAATGGAACTATGTACTAACAGTTGCCACCTAAGCTGAGTCTGACGTCATGCGCAGTAGATGAGTTTGGTCCCAAATGAGTAAACTGAATGTCCAGTGTCAACACCTGGTTGATACGAGTGGTTTCCAGCAATCCATATTAATCAGTCGTCATTCCATTTCTCTTTCATTCTTGATTGGCGCTGATAGTATCAAAGATTTCTTACTATTTTGGGATTTTATAAAAAAACCTTAGTAAATTTTCAGCTCAAACTACGTAGCCTGCAAATGACGAATTCGATCCTAGAATAAATCTTGTCAGATTATAATACTGTTAAGTTTTGATTATATCTATATATATTATATTATATATTATCATGAGTCCTGAAGGCAGTCAAGATGTTAAAAGCTGGAAAAGCAGCAGGACCAGATGGAATCCCAGCGAAAGCATTGAAAATGGACTCAGAGACAACAGCGGAATTGATGACGCCACTGCAGGAGAAGGTGTGGAAAGAAGGCAAAGTACCTGAGGATTGGAAGAAAGGATAATTATTCAAACTACCAAAGATATGAGACTTAAGTCAATGCAAGAACAGGCGCGGAATTATGCTCCTGTCCATCCCAAGCAAAATACTAAGCCACATCATCCTGGAGAGAATCAAACATGCCAACCTGGATGAAAAACTTCGACCGGAACAGGCTGGTTTCAGGAGAAACATGTCGTGTATTGATCAGATCGCCACATTACGGATCATCATTGAACAAGTGAACATAGACAAAACAGAGGTAATGAAGCTTCCTGGCTAAAATCAACAGCAACAGCCGACAACAATCAGCATAAATGGGAGGAACCTGAAGGAAACAACTTCTTTCAACTACCTAAGAAGCATCGTCTCAACTACAGGAGGAACTGACGAGGATATCAAAGCCAGAATCGGAAAAGCAAGACAAGTTTTCATTTCTCTCAAGTCTATGTGGAGGTCAACAGCATTCAGCGTCAAAAATAAGATCCGTATTTTCAACTCCAATGTGAAGTCAGTACTACTATACGGATCAGAGACTTGGCGTGTCACAAAGAGCAGCTCAAACAAGCTACAGACCTTCATTAACAAATGCCTTCGCTCAATACTCAAGATCAAATGGCCGGAGAGGATCAGCAACAGGGATCTCTGGGAGCGAACCAACCAGGAACCGATCGTGAAACAAATAGGCAGGAAGAAATGGAGATGGATTGGACACACTCTGAGGAAACCAGCAAGTGACATCACTAGACAAGCCCTCGAGTGGAACCCGAAAGGGAAGCGACGAGCTGGTCGTCCAAGGGTGACCTGGAGGAGATCATGTGAAGAAAAATTGAAAGCGTGTGGGCAGACTTGGAGCCAGGTGAAAACTACAGCAGAGAACCGAACGCAATGGAGACGCATGGCTGAAGCCCTATGTTCCTCTAGGAATTAAAGGAAATAATAAATGATAATAATATAAATTGAACAAAGCTTGGAATGGCAGTCACCTCTCTACCTCACTCAACTTCATCGACTTTGAAAAGGCCTTCAGCAGACAGCGTCGATCGAGAGGTGATTTGGAAACTACTTCGCTACTACCAAGGGGTGCCACCGACAATTATACATCTCATCCAACAGCTGTACGACAATGCTGCATGCCAAGTAATCCACAACGGGAAACTTACGGAATCCTTCGAAGTGAGGACAAGAGTAAGACAAGCTGGCTGGCTGCCTACTATCGCCAATGATCTTCCTGATTGCAGTAGATTGGATAATGCGACAGACAGAGAGCGGGAAGCGAGGAGACAGGCATATAATTGACTCACACAAAGACAAACTTGGAGGATCTTGACTTCGCCGATGATATATGTCTGATTTCTCACAAACTGGAAGATATGCAAGCAAAAAGCAACAAGTTGGCACAAGAAGCATCCGGGGAAGATTGGACTTCCCGTGAACATAGAGAAAGCAGAGGTAATGAAGATTCCTGAGCAACACCACCACCAACAACAGACAACAATCAGCCAGCAAAACGGGAGGAACCTTTAAGAAACAACCTCCTTCACCAACCGACCTGGAAAGCATCGTTTCAACTACAGGCTAACAGAACTGACGAGGATATCAAAACAAGAATCAGAAAAGCAAGACAAGCCTTCATTTTTCTCAAGTCTGTGTGGAGGTCAAAAGTAGTCAGCATCAAAACGAAAATAAGATCCCGATTTTCAACTCCAATGTGAAGTCATCAGTGCTACTCACTATACGGATGGGTCAGAGACTTGCACTGCGCGTCATAAAGAGCATCTCAAACAAACTACAGACCTTCATCAACAGCTGGTTGTCTTCGCTCAATACCACTCAAGATCAGATGACCGGCCAGAACGCATCAGCAACAGAGAGGGATCTGTGA
Source organism: Trichobilharzia szidati (assembly GCA_944472155.2). Taxonomy (NCBI): domain Eukaryota; kingdom Metazoa; phylum Platyhelminthes; class Trematoda; order Strigeidida; family Schistosomatidae; genus Trichobilharzia; species Trichobilharzia szidati. The sequence continues at coordinate 19,589,469 of OX235272.1, read as the reverse complement.
CAATGAGCGAACCGACTCAGCAGGAACCGATTGTGAAACAAATAGGTAAGCAGGAAGAAATGGAGATGGATTGGCTGGTCATACTCTGAGGAAACAAACCATCAAGTGAGTGACATCACTAGACAAGCCATTGCTCGAGTGGAACCCGACTGTATTGGAAGCGGCGAGTTGGTCATGTGAAGAGGAAATGAAAACATGTGGGCAGACTTGGAGCCAGGTGAAAACTACAGCAGAGAACCGAACGCAATGGAGACGCATGGCTGAAGCCCTATGTTCCTCTAGGAATTAAAGGAAATAATAAATGATAATAATATAAATTGAACAAAGCTTGGAATGGCAGTCACCTCTCTACCTCACTCAACTTCATCGACTTTGAAAAGGCCTTCAGCAGACAGCGTCGATCGAGAGGTGATTTGGAAACTACTTCGCTACTACCAAGGGGTGCCACCGACAATTATACATCTCATCCAACAGCTGTACGACAATGCTGCATGCCAAGTAATCCACAACGGGAAACTTACGGAATCCTTCGAAGTGAGGACAAGAGTAAGACAAGCTGGCTGGCTGCCTACTATCGCCAATGATCTTCCTGATTGCAGTAGATTGGATAATGCGACAGACAGAGAGCGGGAAGCGAGGAGACAGGCATATAATTGACTCACACAAAGACAAACTTGGAGGATCTTGACTTCGCCGATGATATATGTCTGATTTCTCACAAACTGGAAGATATGCAAGCAAAAAGCAACAAGTTGGCACAAGAAGCATCCGGGGAAGATTGGACTTCCCGTGAACATAGAGAAAGCAGAGGTAATGAAGATTCCTGAGCAACACCACCACCAACAACAGACAACAATCAGCCAGCAAAACGGGAGGAACCTTTAAGAAACAACCTCCTTCACCAACCGACCTGGAAAGCATCGTTTCAACTACAGGCTAACAGAACTGACGAGGATATCAAAACAAGAATCAGAAAAGCAAGACAAGCCTTCATTTTTCTCAAGTCTGTGTGGAGGTCAAAAGTAGTCAGCATCAAAACGAAAATAAGATCCCGATTTTCAACTCCAATGTGAAGTCATCAGTGCTACTCACTATACGATGGATCAGAGACTTGCACTGCGCGTCATAAAGAGCATCTCAAACAAACTACAGACCTTCATTAACAGTTGTCTTCGCTGCACACCACTCAAGATCCGATGGTCGGCCAGAAAAGATCAGCAACAGAGAGGGATCTCTGGCAATGAGCGAACCATCTCAGCAGGAACCGATTGTGAAACAAATAGGTAAGCAGGAAGAAATGGAGATGGATTGGCTGGTCATACTCTGAGGAAACAAACCATCAAGTGAGTGACATCACTAGACAAGCCATTGCTCGAGTGGAACCCGACTGAATGGGAAGCGGCGAGTTGGTCGTCAGTGCGAGAGTGGGTGACTTGGAGGAGGTCATGTGAAGAGGATATGAAAGCGTGTGGGCAGACTTGGAGCCAGGTGAAGGAAGACTGTAGCAGAGAAGCGAACGCAATGGAGACGCATTGCTGCATCCCTTTGTTCCTCTAGGAATTAAAGGAAACGATAATAATAATATTTCATGCTAAAACATGCTCACAGTGTATTATTTATGCTCGACTTAGTATGGAAAATTTTTATCTATGAGATTTCGTTAAGCGAGATATGTGAATGCGACTTAACTGGTTTTATATCGTGAACCGTTTACTTTCCTCTGAAGGCATAGTAACTCGTCAATATGTTAGCTATCGGGGATTTTAAGAATCAAACTGTCGAATGATCTAATGTGATCTTATGTAGAAATAAGTATCCAACTGTTTTAGATGTCCAGCAGTTTTCAAGCTGATGTCAGTCGGTAAATTAGCGTTAATGTAATCACAGCTTATTTTACATCTGAGTACATCTTCGAAAGAGTTCAATAAAAGTCTACCAGCCGTTCAATTTGTCACCAGGTAGTAACCAGTTTCACGCACCTAGTCCTTGGTTTGGTTTAGCATTTCTGAACTATGTGACGTAGGTTGGAATCTCAGAGGGAAAAATGAATTTCTTTAAGGTTGTAGATTCGCCTTACTGACTCATGAGTGATAACAAGCACGAAACATAAGCTTACAGCTTCCTGTCGATTGCCTGCTATCATCCAGAATCTACCAATCAGACAACGTGTCATTTGTTTACATCGGATTATCAGCGTGACGCCCACGCACTTGCATGCTCTCTTATTGGCAGATTTATTTTAACAGATATCAGAGCCAATCAGTTAGTTAATTCATTTATCCACGGCCTTTTATTATTTGATGTCTTCCAAACAATTAAAATTGATCAACTTTCACTTGATGGCTTTGAGATAACAGTCCAGAAATGTGTTTCAAGTACTCACAAGACAAGCATCATGTTAAATTCTCCGAATTTGTTTTTACTAGTTTTTGAAAGTACTTGAAACAAATCGATTTTTTACCTATTCTTTCCAACTACTTCTCAGCAACATCTGTTGTATGCATAACATATATGTAAAAACGGTATTTTTACTTCATCAGAATACTGGAAACCAATGTGTTGCACAAAAACGGAACAGAACCAAATTCTGAGGAGGAGTAGGAGCAAATTTAAAAAATAGTGAATCAAGAGGGTTAGTACACAAATGACATGAAAGCAGCCAATAAGGGCAAATTAGAATGACTGAATTAAACTATTTTCAAGTGTTGGTTTGTAGGGATTTGATTGGTTACAGGATGTTCATCATGGGCTGACATTAGTTAGAGAAGCATTGGAAAACCTGGGAGTACTGTACAGCCAGCTGTTTCATCCTAGTTTAGGACTCTTCATCAGTGCGCACCCACCGGGATTCGAAACCAGGACCTCCTGGTCACAAGGCGAGCTCGTATGTCATTAAGCCACTGGGACCAGATTCAATGGCCCATTAATTCTAACTTCTGCCAATTAACGACATAGCGCGACCCCTAGTCAATGTCTTCGGATAGTATTTGTCCTCACACCCGACCTGCTGCACCCTACTGGTCACGACTTCTCACTGGGACCCCAGGTGACCACTTCTTGATGTCACACAAAATCGAAGACTTAAAAGCGAAAACCGACAAACTGGTCAAAGAAGCTGGTGGCGAAGACAGCACTCCAGGTGAACGTAGACAAGATGGAGGTTATGAAAATAACCAACCCACAGCAACAACAACAGCAGCAGCAACATCCAGCGCCAGTCATCATCAACGGGAGGGATCTGGAAGAGGTCATTTCATTCACTTATCTAGGGAGAATTGTCTCAACTACAGGCAGGTGGAACCAACGAGGATGTCACATCGAGAATCAGGAAGGCGAGAAACACATTCATCAAACTGAAACCAATCTGCAAATCGTCCACTGTCACTCAACTCAGCATCAACAACAAAATTCGGATTTTCAATACCAACGACAAGTCAGTCAGTTCTTCTATACGGATGGATCAGAAACTTGGCAGCGGGTCACAAAGAATGAGTATTTCCAACAGCCTGTTGCAGACCTTTATCAACAACTAACTGTCTTCGCTGGCTCTATACTGAAGATCAGATGACCGGCCGAAAAGAATCATCAACAAGAAACAAACTATGGGAAGAAAAAAAACAAGAAACAGTCGGCCAGCAAAGGTGCAGGAGGAAGTGGAGATGGATTGGACACTCACTGGCTGAGGAGGCCACTCGCTGGATGACATCGCGCGTCAGGCCATAGCTCGAGTAGAATGTGAAAGGGAAGCGGCGAGTGGGACGTCAGTGCAAGGGTGACATGGGGGAGATCGTGTGAAGAGGAGTTGAAACATGGATGCAGGTGAAAAGTAGAGCATAAGACAGAAACAAGTGGAGACGTGCAGCTGAAGCCCTATGTTCCACTAGGAACTCAAGGAAACAATAATAATAATGTCAGTTTTTTGGGTTAAAGACATACCATTATACCTGCTTACATCCTTCAAAGTTCTGTGTAATATAATGTAGACCTTTTTGAGAAGTCGAGAAGAGATTAGACAGATAGGAGAACAATAAAGAGAAGAATAGGTAGAATACATAAATCAATAAATTGTACAAGAAGAGATTAAGTTATGCCAGAAAATCTCAGCTTCCTTTCGTAGTAAGTCGAAAAGGAGATTCTATTAATCAAAAGAGATTTGAAGAGAAACTGATGTCAAGATAGGTGCATTATTCGATTCATTTCCTACCACAGTGTCGTTAATATTACAAGAATTATGAGAATGAATCAATTCACACAAGTCTTGTTCATGCCTGAAACTAAAATCCGCAGTCTCGCATTCAGAGTGGTTCACAGTTTATTGTTATGATTATTATCATTGTTTCCTTTAATTCCTAGAGGAACATAGGGCTTCAGCCATGCGTCTCCATTGCGTTCGCTACTCTGCTACAGTCTTCACCTGGCTCCAAGTCTGCCCACACGCTCCCATCTCCTCTTCACATCACCTCCCCCAAGTCACCCTTGGACAACCAACTCGCCGCTTCCAATACAGTCGGGTTCCACTCGAGCGATGGCTTGTCTAGTGATGTCACTTGATGGTTTGTTTCCTCAGAGTATGGCCAGCCAATCCATCTCCATTTCTTCCTGCCTATTTGTTTCACAATCGGTTCCTGGTTGGTTGGTTCGCTAGTTGGCAGAGATCCCTCTCTGTTGCTGATCTTTTCTGGCCGGTCATCTGATCTTGAGTGGTATTGAGCGAAGACAATTAGCTGTTAATGAAAGTCTGTCGTTTATTTGATGTGCTCTTTATGACGCGCAGTGCAAGTCTCTGATCCGTAAAGTGTGTAGCACTGACTTCACATTGGAGTTGAAAATCCGGATCTTATCTTCGTTTTGATGCTGAGTGCTGAGTGTTGACCTCCACACAGACTTGAGAGTAGTGAAAGCTTGTCTTGCTTTCCCGATCCTCGCTGCTTTGATATCCTCATCAGTTCCATCGGCCCTTATTTGAAACGGTGCTTCCCAGGTTGGTAGGTAAATGGATTGTTTCTTTCAGGTTCCTCCCATTTATGCTGATTGTTGTTTGTTGTTGTTGTTCTCGTCTAGGAATCTTCATCACCTCTGTTTTCTCTATGTTCACCTGAAGTCCTATCTTCTCCGGATGCTTCTTCTATCGCCAACTTGTTGCTTTTCACCACTTGCATATCTTCCAGTTTGTGGGAAATCAGGCATATATGTTATCGGCGAAGTCCAGATCCTCCAAGTTGGTTTTTTGTGAGAGTCCATTTTATGCCTGTTTCCTCATTGCCCGCCGCTGTTTGTCGCATTATCCAGTCTATTGCGATCAGGAAAATCATTGGCGATAGTAGGCAACCAGCCAGCCAGCTTGTCTTACTCCTGTCCTCACTTCGAAGGATTCCGTGAGTTTCCCGTTGTGGATTACTTTGCATGCAGCATTGTCGTACAGCTGTTGGATGAGATGTATAATTGTCGGTGGGGTTCACAGTTTAAGACCGTTTAAATAAGACCCTTTGTTAACCGTAGATAGGAAACTATTCGCATCAGAACAAAATCGAATGCCCAAACAATTGGGACAGAAATTCTCAGATAATCAACATATCTAGGGAGATCGGCTTTATATGAATACAGTAAGTCATGTAAAAAGAAAGAAAAAAGAAATAAAGAAAGTACAGCCCACCACAAGGGATACCATCTTCACTAAGCAAAGACGTGGAGCACTTCCCCTTGCTGGAATGAGAATCATGAAAGATAATCTCAAACCAAGCATAACATTCAAAAGAAAGTACAAATTCAGAAGCCTCTTCTATGTGTGTCTACCAGTTTGACTGCAGCTGCGGAGCCAGCTACATTGGGCGTACAATTAGGTAGCTTCACCGTCGTATTTCCGAACATCATCCAGCATGGTTAAGCAAGAGACAAACAAGATCTATTCGTAGTTCTATCTTAGTACACCTTGTTGATACTGAGCATAAGGTTGATGTTATTACTGCATTTAAAATTATTTATCGCATTCCGACTAATCTTAATTTTGCTCTACGAGTTCGTCTTCTACAGACAGCTGAAGCAATCGGAATCCACATGAAGAAGCCAAGCCTTTGTGTTCAGAAGAAATTTGTACAGCCACTTTCCTTACCGTGGCCATCGTTACAAGAATGCATAAACAGGACTACGTTGCGCCCCTCCCCCTAAACCTTTAAAAACTATAAAAATTATAATTGTCCAAATTATTTTATTTTTATTTTGACCACTTCATCTTTAATTACGTGTTATCCTTGTAAAATTAATTTATTCTATCCATTTCTACCTTTTAAATGTGTATTGATTTTCTTCGTTAATTATCAACCCATTGACATTTTGACACTGTTTAATTATTGTTAACAAACATATCAGTGCCACCTGATTGGTAAACTGTTGTGTATTGTAATAAAAATGCTATATATACATGTTTTAGAGTAGAGCCAGAGTGAGATGAGGATCTAATTGAAAAGTAAATATTTCTTTGCTCAATCTTTCTGTTTTCCAAAATCAGAAGCATCTTTCTGAAAATTCCAATTCACTTTTTGAAAAGAAAGTAAAATAAATTCATCTAACACCTATTTCATGTATATATTTTTTTCCAAATTTTTAAAAAGTTCCTAATAATTGACAATAATAAACTGAGTAGTAATATTTTCTAAAAATTTCTTCTCATATTTTAAATACTGTTCATGTTATTGAATCATGTGATTAAACTACTTTTTTTTACAGTTAATCTAATTTGTTTGTTTAAATTTATAGATTAAAATATTTGGCGGTAAATTTAATCACTTTTGGGTTAGAAAAAGTGAAGTGAAAAGTTGATCCCGATATTTGTCACTGTTCTTTTTCTTACTTTTACTTTTACTGCATGTGATTCATGTGACTGTCAACTTTCGTTGGTTCAAAATGTCAATTTTTTGTATGATCTGTAATGCAATAAGCATTAACCGTTTGTTTGTAACTGATTTAATAAAATGGTATTCACTTTAACAAAATTTTATTGTCTATTTCAGTTTCATCCAAGACTAATCCATGTAGTGTAGAACTCAGTGGCTTGTATACTAGTATGCATTAGGAACACCTGTAGTTTGTACATATGAGCCAGCACTTCTTATATGTAATATTAAAGTGATTTGATTTCTGGAGGTCAGATCTGCTGATTTATGGTTGAACTCATTGGGGGCAGTGTACCTTGATTGGTTTAGCTGAAACTAGCGAGGTTTTCAAATTACTTCAGTTAGGAATAGTGGCCTAAATTTACATAGGCCCTGTGATTAGATCGTCAAGTAACAAGTAACTGTTGGGTTTCTGGACGTTATTCATGATGTTTATCAAATCACAATATGATGTGTAAGTATTTTGGCTTTTGACATTCTTTCCAGTAGGAATGAACGAGGTGGGATCGGACCCTATTTAAACGACAAATAAGTCTCGTGTACAGGTAGACATATATAACCAGTGATAGCCAACTTTACTATGACTGAACTATGGATCTTTTAAAGTTGCCTGGCTGGGTACTAGGTCTAGTTCCTTGTGATGAGTGTGTGACATTCAGATGTTACGCCTGCTGACACTGTCTTGTGGTTGTTGCTTAAGTAGGTCTAAAACTGCTAGGACCAAGCCGAGTCTTTACAGCTGTGGGAGTGACTTTCTGTAGCCCTGAGGGATACCTGGTGCAGCGTCACTTAATCTGACCGGATGTAATAAAAGTAGAACTCGTCGACTGTCTTCAGATTATACTGAGTGAGACGATGTCAGCAGATTGGAATAGAAACTGAATTTTCTTTGCTTGAGTCCAACATTCTGTTGTTAAAAAATTGTGGCAACGAAACTTGATAAGTGTCGCAGTGGATTCCGTCGATGGTAATGCGGTCAAGTCTAGCTTATTGCAGTTTGAGGTCCCATAATGTGGACGAGATCCACTTATACAACGCTGATGGAACGATTCTCTAGATACACGTGCACGAAAGTTCCAAGTTTCCTACCAGTAATACTAGAGGTAGAATTAGTTCAGCTGCTTGGTAATGCTCTAAATGCTTAGTTTCTGCCACCGATAACCACATGCACTAACGCATCTCAAGGACTGTATGTGTGATCAGCTGCCTGAGGAAACTAAATACCTGAAGATTCGGTAACTTCAATGTATTATTATTGTTCCCTTGGGTTCCTAGTGGAACATAGGGATTCAACTACACGTCTTCACCTGCTTCTGTCTTCTGCTGTACTTTCCACCTGCATACATGTTAATCTACACTGTTTCAACTCCTCTTCACACGATCTCCCCCATGTCACCCTTGCACTGACGTCCCACTCGCCACTTCCCTTTCGGGTTCCACTCGAGCGTTGGCCTGACGCGCGATGTCACCAAGCGAGTGGCCTCCTCAGCTAGTGTCCAATCCATCTCCACTTTCTCCTACATATTTGTTGGGCGATTGGTTCCTGTTTTGTTGGTTCCCATAGATTCATGTTGGTTCTTGTTCTTTCCGGCCATCTGATCTTCAGTATAGAGCCAGCGAAGACAGTTACTTGTTGATAAAGGTCTGCAGCAGACTGTTGGAAATATTCTTCTTGACCCGCCGCAAAGTTTCTGATCCATCCGTATCGAAGAACTGACTGACTGACTTGACGTTTGTATTGAAAATCCGAATTTTGTTGTTGATGCTGGCTGGGTTGAGTGACGAAGATTTGCAGATTGGTTTCAGATTGATGAATATGTTTCTCGCCTTCCTGATTCTCGATTTGACATCCTCGTTGGTTCCACCTGCCTGTAGTTGAGACAATTCTCCCTAGATAAGTGAATGAATTAACCTCTTTCAAATCCCTCCCGTTGATGGTGATTGGCGCTGGATGTTGCTGCTGCTGTTGTTGTTGTTGTTGTTGGTTGGTTATTTTCATAACCTCCGTCTTGTTTATGTTCACCTGGAGTTAGTCCTGTCTTCTCTGGCTGCTTCTTCGACCAGTTTGTCGGTCGGTTTTCGCTTGTAAGTCTTCGATCTTGTGTGACATCAAACATAAATCATCCACGCGCGAAATCCAGGTCTTCTAGGTTCTTCACGTCGGTCCAGGATATCCCTGTCTTCTCGTTTCCCACTATCTGACGCATAATCCAGTCCATTCCACCACAGTTAGGAATATCATTGGTGATAATAGGCTAGCACCCTTGTCTGACTCCTGTGTTTACTCCAAAAGCCTCGCTGACTTCAATGTAGTCTTCACTAATGGGCGTTTCCGTGGTTCATAATCATGATTTTATGAACGTAAGAGTAGAAATTACCTTCGGATTTCCAGTCATGATTAAAATTAAAAAGGAACGCATTTCTGTAGAAGTGTTCCTAAAATTGGCTGCATGTTATGTTTTATGCCAAAAAGAAAAAGATGAAATCGGAAACACCTTCTGAAGTGAATACCTTAAATAGTGAGTGAAACAAATGAGACATTAACAACCAGTGTGTTGTTCAATATCTACTGAAGGTCATTCTTCAAATCTGCTCTCATCTCATCTTTTTTTTCACTTTTACACATAAGTTCATTTAAATTAATCTTTATTCACTGATGATTCTGATTTCGCAGTATTCCCTATCTTTAGAGTACATTTTGAAAAATCTACAACACTTACAAGATAAACCTTGATTTCTATGCCGCTTAGATCGCCATAGTGATTATAGTGATTATTTTTAAATTTAGAACCTTTGAAATTTAAAACAAAATAATACACTTTTATCTCATTCAATCTTTGATTGACACGCTTCTACTTCCTGTGTTTGTGTTTGTGTGTGTGTGTATTCAGGGGAAAAGGATACAAATAGAGAATGATGTAGAAAGGATACTAGAATACAGTGAGTGTCTGTTGGGAGGGTAGGGAAGTGAGAGGGTATTGGAAGAAATCAATGCATAAATTCCAGCAGTTTCGTCCTTTTCAGTTGAGCGATAGTTACTCTTGGGTAGAATACCAAACCCTATACTGAAAAAGAGTAAACAGTTTTGAGAAATAATTTAGGTGCATTTATTTTAAAGCGAATCGATACTTTAGGGACAATAAAAATAGAATTTTTCATACATATATTCCCCTAAGTGAATCTGAACAAAGCAACAACTACAGTTTTAGCAGAATAAAATGGTACCATCTTTTATTTCGTCGCCTTCTCTTCAGCTACTTACAGGGCAAAAACATTATTAAATGTATCTACAAAAACAATTTTAACATACTTGCACAGAGTTCATTTTAAACAAAAATCAACCGACCAGTATACGCATACATTAATACTATATACATATATATATGCAATATTAAACACTATTCCGAACAATAAAAATCATACACAATGAAAACTTTTCAGTATCTCGCATTCGGATGAAAAATATCCAGTTACCAGGTTGGCAAAGAAAGACTGATAACCGCTTCTTTCTGAACGCATAAAAATCAGGTTTCAGGCGCTTGATGGAAATGGCTTCAGCAAACTTAAGGAGAATTGAGCTCTTTCAAAATTATCAATAAGCAAAAGAGCTCAATTCTCAATAAGTTTGATGAAGTCATTTCCATCAAGCGCCTGAAACCTGATTTTTATGCGTTCAGAAAGAAGCAGTTATCAGTCTTTCTTTGCCAACCTGGTAACTGGATATTTTTCATCCGAACGCGAGATACTGAAAAGTTTTCATTGTGTATGATTTTTATTGTTCGGAATAGTGTTTAATATTGCATATATATATGTATATAGTATTAATGTATGCGTATACTGGTCGGTTGATTTTTGTTTAAAATGAACTCTGTGCAAGTATGTTAAAATTGTTTTTGTAGATACATTTAATAATGTTTTTGCCCTGTAAGTAGCTGAAGAGAAGGCGACGAAATAAAAGATGGTACCATTTTATTCTGCTAAAACTGTAGTTGTTGCTTTGTTCAAAAATAGAATAATATTGAAAAGAGGATATTGATAAAAAAAAAAGACATAGGCTAGTAAAGAACAGTTATTTAGTGACCTCAAATCCAAATTTGTACAATTGAATAGTCATTTCAAATAGTCATGAAAATGCTTACAAAGGTCAGTTGTTAAGAAGATTTCAGGAAAGCAAAAGACAGATAAATAACCAAGCTTGTTTAAGTAGTCTTATGTGATCTAAAAGCAGTAACCGATGAATACTGGTCATAAATGATTAACATTTAAACTCTACTGATTTGCATATGTATGTATACATATATATTATTATTGATTTTAAAATTTTATTCCTTTACGTTACCAGTAGAAAATAGGGTTTCTAGCTAGAGCTTTGAAGTTTTTTGCTTTTACAGGATGAGGTTGCTAGCCTCATGCCCAACCCTTATTTCTCTACCAGTCTTCTTACTGACTTGGTGAGATGAAGGAGTGCTTCGATCGGGGATCGAATCACGGACCACCTGTGTGGTTGGCGAGTATCCTCCCACTGTGCCGGCACACCATGTATATATGTAGTGAGAGCTGCCTGCTATAATAATATAATAATAATATATATACGTGTATATACTCTCAAGTCTGTGTGGAGGTCAACAGCCCTACTCAGCGTCAAAACGAAGGTAAGATCCGGATTTTCAACTCCAATCTCAAGTCAGTCAGTGCTACTCACTATACGGATGGATCAGAGACTTGCACTGAGCGTCATAAAGAGCACATCAAATAAACGACAGACTTTCATTAACAGCTAATTGTCTTCGCTCAATACCACTCAAGATCAGATGACCGGCCAGAAAAGATCAGCAACAGAGAGGGATCTCTATGAATGAGCGAACCAACACAGCAGGAACCGATTGTGAAACAAATAGGCAGGAGGAAATGGAGATGGATTGGCTGGCCATACTCTGAGGAAACAAACCATCAAGTGACATGACTAGACAAGCCATCGCTCGAGTGGAACCCGACTGAAAGGGAAGCGGCGAGTTGGTCGTCCAAAGGTGACTTGGAGGAGGTCATGTGAAGAGGAGATGGAAGCGTGTGGGCTGACTTGGAGGCAGTTGATGACTCTAGCAGAGAATCGAACGCAATGGAGACGCACGGGTGAAGCCGTATGTTCCTCTAGGAATTAGAGGAAACAATAATAATATAAGCAACATTCCCTTCTTACTAATCGTTTTACGATCAGGATCACCAACATATAATCTGTTGAAAACATTTTACAGAAAATTAAAATATCCACCAGAATCATGCAACCATTTGACCAGTTCATTAAAAAAATCTTCAGAGGAAGTCAAAAACATTCAAGTAGATGACAATGAAATCATGATGACCTTTGATGTCAAAGCACTACACACATCAATAGAGACAAAACTAGCAAAAGAAACTATGCAACAACTAATCTGTAGTGATGAACACTCAAACGCACAATGATGAACTTAAATGGAACTCATAGAATTTTGCTTTATTAATGTATTTTGAATTCAATAATCTGATATACGAACAGAAAAAAGGAACGCAGATGGGGTACTGAAGCCGTTATGCCAACACCAGAATTGATAGCTCTGCCCCGTATTCAAACGGAATATGTGTACAAGTTATGTTGATGACATGTTTGTAGAATAGAAAAAATCCCCATTTAGACATTTAGAAAACAGAAAGATTGAGCAGCGAAGAAATATTTACTTTTCAATTAGATCCTCATCTCAATCTGGCTCTACTCTAATATATGTATATATAGTAGCATTTTTATTACAATACACAACAATTTACCAGTCAAGTGGCACTGATATGTTTATTAACAATAATTAGTCAGTATCAACATGTCAATGGGGTGATAATTAACGAAGAAAATTAATACACACAATTAAGAGGTAGAAATGGTTACAACACGTGGATTGCATAATGCATAATTTTGGAAAAATGGAGAGCAATTAAGGAATAAGCGTGTGCACAGGTTGATTACGTAAAAGATTATTAAAGAAAGTAAAACGATTTGGACAATAATAACTTGTAACTAAGGATGAAGTAATAATAATAATAATTTGCTTTATTCCAGAAACATTACTAGTGGTACAGTGTGGAATTTTCAGCACATGTCTACAATATTTGCATCTAATTTTACCGACATTTAAAATAAGTACTAAACAAACAAAAAAAATCTGAAGACACCAACAGCAAAAAAAGCAGGATAAACACAAAATAATTGTAAATGCGAAAAAGTACCAAAGTCTACCAAGGTCTAATGCAGTGTTTGTGGTGGGAGTGTGAGTAATCCTGAATAATACAAAATGTTTTAAGGTGGTGGCTGTGGCGTTCACAACCAATGATTGTCAGTTAATATTGCCGAAAAGTATAGAAAATAAGAAAAAACAACCACAAAACTAATAATTACATGATGGTTAATGACAGGATAATTTTGTAATACTCATAGTGCTGATTGAGTAGGAACCAGTGGATATACAAAAGAAGGAATAGAGTAAAGTACAAAAAAAGGAAACCAATGTTAATATTTTAGGTAGCTAAGTATGTTTAAGAAGGAGTTCACAATGGAATGCAAAATAAGAAAGAAATAAAAGAGCCTAAAATTATGTTATTAACAACAAAGCAAGTCATAGGTTTCACGCTTAACATTGTCTCTGTCGCTTAGAACACGGGCCAAGTATGATATCGTTGAGTTCCTGTACTTGGTTGTACGAGCATAGATTATATTCTACTGATTTCTAGTTTTACTTGATGAGATACAAGGCGAGAGTTGGGAAAAGAGGGGGTGTTGGAAGTCGGAGAGTATGGTTTTAGACCATTTTTCGCATGTATTCAGATGCATATCAACTAAAGTAGTGACGAGCTGACTGAGATTTACACCACTAGTCCTACTGACTACCTTCAACATCCTTCTCAGGATGGTATAGTCCTTTTTCAGTAGACCAGGAAAGACTAACGGGGAAAGAAAAAAAAATAATTTGGATAATTATAATTTTATAATTGTTTAAAAAAAAGTGTTCAAACGCACTACAGCACTCCAATGCTCAAGGAGACAGAAAAGAAATGCTTCCTAACTGTTTTCAAGAAATGTGAATACCCATACAATTTCATTAAAAAATGCTCTAAATTTGAATCAAACAACCAGTAAGAAACCATCCAGTGAGACCACAGGAAACTTCGTCCTACCATACATAAAGAATGTTTCTGCTGAAGTAACGTCTAGAATACTAAAACTATTTGGAAAAGGTGTAGTACTCAAACCAACACGGCCACTTGATTCAGTAATCTGGAAAACCCATCCAGACCCATCCAACAAACAGTAAAAGAAGACAAGATCAACACTATCTACAAAATAAATTGCATGAATTGTGATAAGCACTATATTGGTCATCAAGGGGTATCGCCTTTAACTCTGAGTCGAAGAACATAAACTAGTTGTGAAAAGACACGATATGTATTCTTAAATATCAATGCATGTAGACAACTATGAACTCCAGTTGGATTAGGAAAATGTTTAATTTCTGAATAGTGGAAACACCGAAATTGCTAGAAGCCTGGTAATCAGACGAATTGGCGATTAAATGTATCAACTAATGAAGAATAAGTTACACGAAAAAAGAGTTACATCCCAAGTCAATAAAAAGGATCAATGCTGATGGAAAACGACAACCAATCATAACAGAGGTTGTCATGGGATGCAGTTATATCATTTATGTAGAACTCAAAGAATAGATTCACTTCAAATTGAAGTTTGCAGTGAAGATGTTGTCTAGAAGAGGGATAACGAAAGCTTCACAGTTAGATCACCCAGCTCAGAGAACGGAACCACAAGAAAATCATCCACCTGGACTACAAATCTTCTCTATGTTTTATCGGAATACTTTAAGATAACTTATATCCTTTTTCCCTGCGTCAATGTTACAAAATCCTTTACTAGCTGACTGACTTCTAGTGATAAGGAAAAGTATGTTAAAACTGTGTACGTCTGTGGTTCAGTACAAGAATGTTCACTAACCACGTAAGTGGTCTGAGTTAGATTCATGGCCGACTCACTCATCAATCTTGCCTATCTGGCTATAATCCCTGTAAAGTAGGGAGATTAGGGAAGAAAATAGCAAACCCACCCCGTGGAGAAAACACCACTGCTACTGGAAATTCACAGGTCAGGTTCTACTAGGCACCTTAAAGGAAAATAATGATCAAATTGTATAACAACTAACTAACAATGTTTTTTAACCACGCATGTGGCTCGGGATTTGATCCCCCGTTGACGGACTCCAAAACCTTGCTAAGCTAGTAGTAAGACTGGTAAAGAGGGGAGGTTGGGCATGAGGCTAACAACCCCATCCCGTAAAAATAAACACCACTGCTACAGAAACTTCAAGCCTCTAGCTTGAAGCCCTATGTTCCACTAGGAATGTAAAGGAATTAAAATAACAATGTTTCAGGTTTGACGCAATAGCTGAAGAGAACTGACAAAAGAGAATGGATCTGTGTCGCTCTGCTTCACTGTGTGTTCTTTCTCCCTTCATATATATAAGAAAGAATTTGTATATACAATATATAAGAGGTTGGTAGAAATAAGTAGCTCTTTATTTACAACTTGCAAAGTAGGTTTGTTAGTCGTCTTCTGTGATATTCGTTTCTTCACATAACACTTATGCTAAATAAGGTGTAGCTAAATTTTTAAAATTTAGGCATATCAGTATAAATCTTAGTGAGTTTTTCATTCCTTTGCCTACTGTATGAAATATAGGCCTTCAGTATTTAAGCTTTTAAGTTTCATCATTGGTTTATGCTGTTTTTACGGATCGGGGCTGCTGACCATACGCCTAACCTTCATTCTTTTTCAGGCCAACCATCGCCTAGGCTATCTTTAGGAATGTAATGGCCAGGAATCAAAGCGAGAACACGTGCATAGGTCGCTTTCGTTCTTCCCCTGAGGCACCACTGTTTTAAAGCTGATACTTCTAGTTTTCCCCCAAGAAATGAAAGGAGAGAAATGTGATTTAAGTGTGTGTTCAGAACTTGTCAAGACGATCTAAGCCAAATGCTCTCACGAATTCAGACGTTTATCAAAAACAGTACTAGTGAGTTCGGTCAAAAGCACACCACTAACCTTGCCCACAGTCTTAAAAGACCTACGTAATAATGTACAGTACTTTTCCATTAGCCTAAGAAGGAATAAAGATAGGATAGTAACGAGGAATGCGTGACAGCATGCTGAAACCACTTGGGTTGTAATATGGAACAGTACTAAATCAGAACACTGTGTGTTTATCAATTGGTCATTGGCTTTTCAGTCTTTTTTTCCTGTTAACATGGACTGATGATGAAATCATTCTAACTGTAATGAAATCTTCATGCAATTCTTTCCATTAATAAACTTGAACAAAGCAAGAACAACAATTGTACCAGGATAATATGAGCTCATCTTTTATTATTTCGAGGATTCTTCTCAACTGGTTACAACCTGAACGATAAAAAATATGAATTACATTACATTAAAGATTTGAACATACTTTTCCACGATCACAAGGAGTAATTGGTAGGAAGTAAAAGTAACATTAGTCCGGAATGATTTAACTAATTAAGAGTTACAAAAACTGACTATTTATAGAATAATTAGACAATTAGGCTTGGAAACAAAAACAGAGTTGCGTATATATGTGTGTGTATAGAAACAAGGTTTAGCTAGAAAGAGCATAACAAAAAAGTAGATTACGTAACTAAAGAAAATGCTTTATCTAATAGCCAATAGAAAAAAAAAGGAAGAGAAAAGAACAAGAAAGGGTGAGTAATGTTTAGATGAGAGTAGAGTTTTCTAAACAAGAAAAAGGGTGACTCATAAAAGTTGTATGTTTTTTGTTGTCACCAGGGCAGTGCAAGATTCACCACTGTCTCTTTCTGAGTACATAGATTTGGTTTAAGTCGTCTGATAGCAATTGCTTCAGCAAAGCGTAGCAAGCTAGGTTTCTTTTGCTTGTTGATTATTTTGAACGACTTCAGGTTGTCTACATTATGACCAGTGTCTAATAGATGACGCGCAATTGCACCGTTTAATACTTGTGGACCTTTCAGTCTCAGGTTCTTTGGTATGTGTTCAGAAATGCGGACAATAACCCTTCTCTCTGTTCTTCCGATGTATGTGCTTTGGCACGTACATGTAAATTGGTAGACACAGTTGGAGGTAACATGAGGTGGGTATTTGTCCACTTTTGATTGTCTCAAACAACTAGTTGTTTGATAAACACATACAAGCTTGGCGACTGGATATGTTCTTTTCAGGGCAGCGTTCAGTCTGCATCTTATTCTACTAGCAGTATCATCACCTTTGAATGCAAGCTGCAGAAAGATAGGCTTTTTCTCTACTGTGCTGCTTTTCACTTTTTCAACATGACGTCTCCCATACTTGTCGATGAACTTTTGTGGGTAACCGTTGTCGCGTAGGCATTTCTCCACAATGGATAGCTCTTCCTCAATCTTTTCTTCTGAACACAGCTTCCTTACACGATCAAATAATGTTCTCACCAATCCTTTTTTGTAACTTATAGGGCAGAAACTTTTGAAGTTAAGATAAACCGCCCTCCAGGTCTCTTTTCTGTGTATATATCTTATGATTTTGCCGTCTATATCTCGTTGGATACCCAGGTCAAGAAAATGGAACTTCTCCTCTTTTTCATGCTCCATTGTAAACTTAATATTAGGATGGGCGCTGTTCAAGACTTTTAGTACTTGAGATGCATCATCAAAAGAATTACAAATAACGAAAGTGTCGTCGACATACCTGGTATAGAAGTTGGTCTGACTGATTGCGGATTTCAGCCTTGTTTGTTCCAGACTACCCATAAAAATATCTGCCAGAATCGGACCCAGGGGGCTTCCCATGGCGACTCCGTCAATTTGGCGGTACAGAATGTTGTTGAACTGGAACTGTACGTCTTTGGTGCACATAAGTAAAAGTTGTTTGAGTTCGTTCTTGGGCAGAGGAAGAAGTTCGGCATGTTGACATATAATTTGTCTTGCTTCTTCCAATGGGATTTTTTTAAACAGTGAAGACACGTCGAAGGACACCATAAATTTATTTGAGATGCTTACATTCTCTAATTCTTTAGCGAATTGGAAGCTGTCTTTCAGGCTGTAGACTCCTAATTTACAACGGATCGGTTCTAACATTTCTGCTACCCACCTAGCTACTTTGTGATACGGCGAATTATTCATAGATAATATTGGTCTCATGGGGATGTCAGGCTTATGCATCTTTGGTAAGCCGCACAGGTAAGGCAATCTGGATCCCTTAGGCTTCAGTTCGTTGTATATGTATGTAAGGAAATCAACGACTTCTCACGACTCCTAAGAAGAATAGTTTCGTTAGCATTTAAACTGAGGCTGATGCTGATTGACAGAATTAAGTCTACATTAAAAAAGACATTAGTTACCACCTAGCGTCCAGATTATCCATTACAGTCCTACCCGGAACCCTGAATAACTCTGGACTACTGAGTCACCCGAGTTGGAATCTCACAAGGGATATGATTTCTTTTCAAGACTGTAGATACATTTTAGTGACGTATGCCAACAAGCACGAAACTTGAAAACATCGTTTCGCTTACTGTATGAGGGCCGATATTACTACATAGTTGCCAAGGTAGAATAAATGGTATCAGGATTCGATGCAAGGAACCATTATCTTGAAGTAATAGGCTTAAGTCTGTAAGGTACTGGTTAGGCTGGTGACTAACCAGGCTCTACCAGCTTTACTAATCTTAATATAGCTAATTACCTAATCGATCAGTACTCCACCTGACCTATAAGTACCGATAACAAATTGGAAATCAAAAAGACTCAGTTATTTGAGAATGAAGTCTGGCGAGTAGTATGTTTAAATAGAATAAAAAATTAGGGGTATTTAGGGAAATAATTTTACAACTTATCTGGCTAGTATGGTCGAACTATGGACTGAGAGTCCGTGTGAGTTAACAACACAATGATACATATAATATATACATATATATATATATATATTGTTTCCTTTAATTCCTAGAGGAACATAGGACTTCAGCCGTGCATCTCCATTGCGTTCGGTTCTCTACTAGAGTCTTCACCTGGCTCCAAGTCTGCCCACATGCATTCATCTCTTCTCACATGACCTCCTCCAAGTCACCCACCCTCGCACTGACGACAAACTCACCGATTCCCTTTCATTCGGGTTACACTCGAGCAATGGCTTGTCTAGTGATGTCACTTGATGCATTGTTTCCTCAGAGTATGGCCAGCCAATCAATCCATCTCCATTTCTTCCTGCCTGCCTATTTGTTTCACAATCGGTTCCTGCTGGGTTGGTTCGCTCATTGCCAGAGATCCCTCTCTGTTGCTGATCTTGAGCAGTGTTGAGCGAGGGCAACTGTAAATGAAGGTCTGTAGTTTGTTTGAGATGCTGTTTATGACGCGCAGTGCAAGTCTCTGATCCATGCGTATAGTGAGTAGCACTGACCGACTTCACATTGGAGTTGAAAATCCGGATGTTATCTTCGTTTTGATGCTGAGTAGTGCTGTTGACCTGCACACAGACTTGAGAGTAGTGAAAGCTTGTCTTGCTTTTCCGATCCTCGCTGCTTTGATATCCTCACCAGTTCCGTCTTCCTGTAGTTGAAACGATGCTTCCTGGGTAGGTGAAACAACACAATGAAAAGGCATAAAATGCAGTCTGAGTCTAGTAAGAAACGTACACATTATAACGAAACTTAAAACACCTAAACAAAAATCCTCAAGTGGGCTAGACATTTATTCAGTTAATATTGAGTTGACTCGGTTTGATTTATTTATTAATTTGAGGTCTAGGTTTATTTCGCTACCGTGGAAGGTACACTACTGGTCAATGAGGAGACACACCTCGACCTCTTCTATGGAGAGCCAATCATATATGTGTGTGCAATGTTTTTTCAACAGCACCTGATAGACTTAGATATGATGGAGAAGATTTGTAGCTCAGGTGGATGATTTTGATGTGGTTGTGTTCTCTGAGCTGGATAGTTAATTTGCTAGAGAATTTTTAGAAGGTTGGCATTCCAGTGAATCATCAATCAATAGACACATCGAGATTGACAAAATTTATCAACCGATAAGAAAGAAACCTCACACACAAAGGGTCAAAGTTCAAGTCAAAAAACAATCAGTTCCAATACAAGTAGGCTAGAAGGTGTTAAAACGCAAAAAAACAACCAATCACGTCCAAGGTCGCCGGAGGAGATGATTAATAAACTCGTGGAGAAATCTAAAATTATGATTATTATTGCTCACTTGGGTTCCTAGTGGAACATAGGGCTTCAACTGCACGTCTCCACTTGCTTCTGTATTCTGATGTACTATTCACTTGCATCCATGTTAAGCCATACTGTTTCAACTCCTCTTCACACGATCTCCTCCATGTCACCAACGACCCACTTGCTGCTTCACTTTCGCGTTCCACTCGAGCGTTGGCCTGATGCGCGATGTCACCCAGCGAGTGGCCTCCTCAGCCAGTGAGTGTCCAATCCATCTCCACTTTCTCCTGCATATTTGTTGAGCGATTGGTTCTTGTTTTGTTTGTTCCCATAGTTTCCTGTTGGTGATTCTTTCCGGCCATCTGATCTTCAGTATAGAACTAAGGCAGCTGTTGATAAAGGTCTGCAACAGGCTGTTGAAAATATTCTTGGTGACACACTGGTCAAGTTTCTGATCCATCCGTATAGAAGAACTGACTGACTTGACGTTTGTATTGAAAATCCGAATTTTGTTATTGATGGCGAGTTGAGTGACGAAGATATCCAGATTGGTTTCAGGTTAATGAATGTGTTTCTCGCCTTCCAGTGGAGAAATCTAAAAGCTCACTTCAAATTGAAGTATGCGCTGAGGATGTCACCTAATAAGGTGATGGAAGCTTCCCAAATTAACTATCCAGCTCAGAGAACACAACCACATCAACCCCTTATAGACTAAAAGAAACAAGGCTAACTAACATTTAAAGCATGTGAGGCATGTATGACGTCGTCACCAATCTACTTTACTATTCAAATAAAAAATTAATCGATTAGTCAATTAAAGTTACTTGAATTTTTCACGACGTACTAAGAGAGTTAAGAGTCATTATAGCATTAAATTATGAAACTAAATCTAATGAAAGACAATAAAAAAGATATCCAATAACAAAAGAAGACATTTACTGTATGAATGATAGTGTACATTGTGTCATGTGTGTACGTGTGCGTTTGCGTGTGAGTGTGTACATTCATTTATTCTGTCTTGTAGTTTCATCTTCATAAAAATAACAGTTTTCAGTATCACATGAACATGTGCTGTATGATGACTGATTCTTCCATGGTAGAATCTTTCTGTATTTAAAAAACACAAAAAAAACAACAATTTGACAGTTACTTTGACAATTGAATATTCCTTTCAAATGAGAGCTATTTAGCAAGTAGAATAATGTACGTGTCTGTTTGTATGCATGCATGCATGGGCATGTGAATTGAGCACTCCGTCATGTACATACTGACAAACAAACATATACTTATACATACATATCATACTATATTGTATTTAAAATCATTTCATTATATATATGCATAATTGAATAATTGTTGGTAGCATATTTAAACCCCGCTCCAGTCTAATTTAAACAACAATGTAAAACAAATGATGAATCATTGAACAGAAAAACAACACGAGATGAGTTTAGGCAAGATATTAATGATGAATATATATAAGAATACAGATGAAAACTCAAAAAAAACTTTTTTATTGAATGAGTTAAAAAAAACAGGGAATATTTGAGTAAATTAGTGTTTCAAGTAGATTGATTTCATTATAATGAAGGTGTTTTTGTATTTTCCAATGAATGAAAAACAAAACGATATTGTTGTTACTGACGTTTCGCTATTTAATGCTAATAGCTTTATCAAAGTAGTAGTATTAAACCGGAATTTACAAAATCTCAGCATATATATAACAAAGAGTTAACAGGTAAGAAAATAGACTTGGGTCAAGTTAAAGGGACATATTGAAAGTCAAAATAACAATGAAGATCACTAAACCAAACAACAAAGGTAATTGTATATCTTTTATTAACTTGATCACCGTTCGTTAGTCTGGGGTCATTTTTCGTTCTCAAGTTGGTCATTTGGTAAAGATAACAAAATCAAGTGTAGATTGTTGGATTTGATCAGTGTTTAAAATTATAAAGGCAGTGTGTGTTTACATAGTGAACTTACATATCACATTCGTGTTGATTTTGTCACTTCATGGGGGGGAAGACGGAGGTGTTGTAACCATGTCAGATTTTGTTTGAGTCCATCATTCCTATTCAGGCAATTCGGATTCCACTTGATATGAAGTGCTTCTGATATTAGACGTTCTTTATGATTTCTGAAGTTTCTCTGGATTATTTCAATATTGTCAAAATCAATCTTGTGACCTGATTTTATAGCATGTAGACCTATGGCTGATGATTTTTCAAGTTTTTGTAGTTCAACGGGATTTCTCGGTGGTCGAAGAGATGCTCTACGGTGTTCATTTCTTCTGGTTTTGATTTCTCGAGATGTTTGTTCGATGTATATCGCATCACATTTAAAGCAAGCATTTTATTTTATAGACGCAATTAGATAGAGAATCTCTAGGGATCTGGTCTTTTATATTGTCAAGGTTGTTTCGTAGTGTGTCTGATGTTTTGAAGAAAACTCTAACGTCGAGCTGACTGAATACTCTTCTGATATCGCCTGACGTCTCTGCTTTATATGGAATGACGACTGTCGAGGTTCATGTTTTCGGAATGCGTTTTCGACCATACTTAATGTCTGTGTTGATTTTGTTGCTGAAGTCCCTTAGGTAGTTGTTTTGCTTGAGAGTTTCAGTAATGTTTGATATTTCTTCTTCTTTTTCTTTCTCATCCGTTATAAGAGAGTGTGCTTGTCTAAGCAGACTTGAAACAACTGAAATCTTTGCGCTGATGGGGTGTGATGACTTGAAGTCTAAATATTTATTTGAGTGGGTTTTCTTCCTGAATTTGGATATACTAAAGTGTCCGTTTTCCTTTCTCTTAACTAGACAGTCTAGAAATGGTAGTTCTAAGATGTCTGATTCTGCTTCCGAAGTGAACTGGTTTCTGCGAGATACACAGTTTATTTTCTCCAGGAATTAAATGTGTAGATCTCGTTTTCGTACTACAAAAGTATCATCTACATATCTTAACCATATTTTAGGAGTGAGTATGCTTGCAAAGGTGTTATTTTCGAATTTATTCATGAAAAGGTCGGCGACTATTGGGGAGACTGGTGAACCCATAGCAACACCATTTGTCTGTCTATATAAACTCCCTTTAAATGTAAAATAATTACTTTCTAGAAAGAATTTCAAGCTCTTAATTATTTCACTAGTGTCCAGTGGACATCTTTGTGATAGCTTTGTATCTGATTCTAGTAGACTGGAAGTGATTGAGTTCATCTAAAGTTTGATCCCAAAGTGACTTTATTTAGAGGACCATGGAAACCAGTAGAGATTATTGTACAGCAATTTTGATTTAGTTTGGGATTAATCAGCACGAAACCATCAGGGATTAAAACCAAGAAGTGCAGGTCCCATCAAGTCTAACCTGTGCTAATTCGGAATGTCTGGAATGAATGCAGTCAATATCATCGGTGCGTAGCTTTCCCCAAGCCCAACTTGGCTGACCTCACCAGCCACAACTTTCCCTTAGAACTCCAGATAAATTCATCCTGTAGTCTGTCACTAGTGAGCACTAGAATTATTTTCAAGTGCTGGTTTTCAGGTTTTTGACAGATTTCAAGATTGATTACGAACTGATTTCAGTTTGAGAACCACCACAAACCGGTATAGAGTACTGGAAACACGTTTTGTTCTGTTTTTGGGACTCCTCATCAATACGCACCTCACAGGTGATAAAACTACAAATCATTCGGTCATTGGAAAGTAATTCGATGAAACTGTCAACTAATTGAGTAATAATAATAATATATTCTCATTTTGGTACATGAGGGACGCCAGTTTACAGGCATCATCAATTCGATAAATTACACATACGATTAGTAAGTATAGTTAGTAATGATACTATAATAAGGTACATATTTATTCCTACAAATGTAGGACACACAAGTTGTATAGGCATGGATAAGTATTATTTAAGTTACATATTTAAATTACATGATTTACGGTTAAGTAACATGGTTGCTGTCATTTTATCTTTAGTTTGTGGGAAAAATCAGATAACTAGTGATTCAATGGAACACATCAAGAAATATAGAGATATTGACTTCGCATTAACAAAAATAACCCAAGTATGCGTTGGATGGATTACAGATACTTGGGAAAATAAATAAAGCTTGAAGTCAATTCCCTCATAAAACAATAAAATGCGTCTTACAATAATATATTCCCACTTTATGCACATGAGGGACTCCAGATGACAAGCATCATAAATATGATAATAATGCACACATGGAGTAGACATGTTTAAAATTTTTCACTAACACAAGATATATATATATACAAGGGAAGATAATGGAATATTGACCGTAAATACACTCTGCATAAGTTAAAACAGTTTATATGGCATAATCCTAGGCACCATTATTGTTTGAATTTGTTGAAAATGAGGGAAACAACTGAGTGTTGCGTTACATTTGGTCGATATGGTGGGCTACTCATAAAAGTATAAAAATGGCTTAAAAAACGTTAGTTAGTTTACCGTAAACGATGTTTTAAGCAATATAATCTACAAGAGGCTCACCACAGCAGTTATTATCCAGTTAAACATGCAGAGAAGTATTAATAATTCAGCAACCAGTGAATTTTTGATTCTTTTCGGTCTGGAACCAGAGTAACTGCGAACCAATCCATACGAAAATGTCGAAAGAGGCATGCAGGAGCCGAATTTTACCATCGAATGAGTCAGTGGGATCTGAAATGCAGCTGTCAACAGTATGCTGTATAAATGACAGTTTGGTTCAGATAACTGTAAGTGACTTAATTATAGGTAGTTAGTGTTGATTGTATCTCTATTCAGTTTGCGATTCCTGAAATATTCAAGCTCTCTCTCTCGGACGATTAATTATTTATAATAGTGCTGTATTATTACCATTCTCTTAGGTTTCGTGTCAAACATATGGATTCAACAGAGCACCTCCATTTCATCTTGTCTTCTGCAGTCCTTTTCAACTGGCTCCGTGGTCGCCCATAAGATTTCATCTCCTGCCCATGCGATCTTCCCCATTTATCCTAAGGAGTTAACTCGTCGCCTCCTATTCGGGTTCTACTCAAAGGCTTGTCACCTAATGCCACTCATCAGTCTCTTCAGTGTGTGTCCAATCGATCTCCATTTCCTTAGGAATATTTGTCTGGTGACAGATTCATGGTTGGTTCGTTACCAGTGTTCCTTGTTCCTAGTACATTTGTACGGCCAACTGATCTTCAGTATGGAGCCAGTTTAGGCGGCTGCTGATGAAACCATGTTGGACATGTTTTTCGTGACGCGCTAAGTCTCTGACACCATATAGAAGCACCACTGGCGTGACATTATTATTGATGATCTGAATACTGTTTCTTATGTTGAGAGCAGTAGATTTTCACACTCACTCATTGACTCGTGTAGAGCCTGAATAAGAATTTATCGAAAACAATTGTTCACTTAAAGTCATCTTGTTCTGATTACACAATGCATAGAGATTTTAGGAAATACCACAGAGTACAATATGATGGCATAAACACTGCTACTGACATGAAGTTAAGTTAGTTACTCATAAGAGGTTTGGAAGAAGATTCAGAAAGTTTTGTTAAATAGCTTACTACAAAATATTAATTAGTCAGCAACAGAATAGAAGAAGATTGTGTAAATATATGCAAGAAAGCATTTAATTAATGAATTAATTAATGAATTCACTTTAATTCCGTGGGTCGAAAATTAATCACAATAATAATCCAGAAACAAACCACATAATTGTGTAATAAGTTCAGTGAATGTTATCAGGGCAGGTAGAGATTAATCACGGTTTCCTCAGGCATAAATAGATTTCATGGGGGATTTCATCATGAGCTGACATCAGTAAGAGAACCACTGGAAAACCTGGAAGTACTGGACAGCTGTTTCGTCCTAGTTTGGGACTCTTCATCAGTACGCACCCACTGAGTTTCGAAGCCAGGACCTTCTGGTTACAAGGCGAGCTCGTATACCATTAAGCCACTGGGACCCGATCCAATGGCCCATGAATTCTAACTTCTGCCGAATCACGACATAGCGCTACCGTTTTGCAATGTCTTCTTCGATGAGTTATAGCCTCATCTTCATCCTGCTGTGCCCTACTGGTCACGGCTTCCCAATAAAACCCCAGGTTAACTTCCTGAATAGGGCCAGTCACTAGCGAGTGAAATGGTCCCGCTATGTCGTGATTTGGCAGAAGTTAGAATTCAAGGACCATTGGATCGGGTCCCAGTGGCTCAATGGTCTACGAAATCGATAGCCTTGTAACCAGAAGGTCCTGAGTTCAAATCCCGGTGGTTGCGTACTGCTGAAGAGTTCCAAACTAGGACAAAACAGATGTCCAGTACTCCCAGTTGGTTTTCCAGTGGTTCTCTAACTGATGTCAGCTCATGATGAAATCCTCCATCCAATCAAACAAAATCCCTACAAAACCAGTACTTGAAAATATATAGATTTGATTTGAGTAACTTTATAGCGATACATTCAGCGAAACGATGTGAAGTAGGATTGATAAATGCAGTCAGAATTGTCACTTTGCGTTTCTGATTGATTAGATATTAAGCAATTGCGCTGATAAGGGACTGAGAACATTTCAGTCTCAGTCAGTCGTTATGGAATATATTCAGAGTAAAATTTGGATGCCCCTCTTTCTGTCCTTCCAAGGTAATTACTCTGGCATGTACATGGGAATTCAGAAGTACATTTGGAAGTGAATTATAATATATACCTGTCTACTCTGTGTTGATAAACAGCACAACTAATGCTGTAAACCGGCACCATTTAACGTTATGGATAAGATATAGCAAAGTCGATTATTAGGTTCTTATTCATTTCATGCGATAAACCGTTATATTTACTCGATTGTTGTAGCATTCTTTGCACGCCGTTCTTTTCTTGGTTAATAACTCATGAAATTCTTTGGATACCTGTTTTTAGACAACTGCCTTTCAAGGAAGTCTAATTCTTCATACAAACTATCTTCAAAGTAAAGTTCCTGCGCTCTACTGAATAACCACCTGACCCATCGGTTTCTCTATTTTATCGTTAGTCGTACTGTGCATTGTAATTTATTGTTTTAACTAAGCAAACAAGTTAACTTGATTATACAAGAGAAAAATATCTTGAAGAAAACTGGTGGATGGTGGCAAGCTGTGGAATCCAGGAAGCACATTTCGTCCTACTTTGGACTCGTCACCCAGATGTTCCTGCATTCCCCAGGTTGACATGTCCAGTGGATAAGGCTTTGGCATTTGAAACTAGGGTTACTGGGTCTCAGTCTCAGTAGGAATGCTACAACTCACTGGGGAATGCAGGTACATCCAGTTGACGAGCCCCGAGTAGGACGAAATGCACATCCTGGATTCTATTGCTAGTCACCACCCACCAACCTACTGCAGGTTAAAGAATCAGGCATCATCGAAGCATCTATACAAAAAGCTGACATGTCAACTTGAGGATGAGCACTTTTGTCAAATCAATCAACGAGAAAGTTCAAATTTAGTTAATGAAATATATCTTGTCTAGCATATTCACTTTAAAAAGCCTTTTGAGTATCATGGTAAACCTGAGGGTGTCATTCCCAGTATTATTATTATTGTTTCCTTCAATTCCTAGAGGAACATACAGCTTCAGCCATGCGTCTCCATTGCTTTCGGTTCTCTGCTACAGTCTTCACCTGGCTCCATGTCTGCCCACACGTTTTCATTTCCCCTTCACATCACCTCCTCCAAATCACCCACCCTCACACTGACGACCAACTCGCCGCTTCCCATTCAGTCGGGTTCCACTCGAGCAATGGCTTGTCTAGTGATGTCACTTGATGCATTGTTTCCTCAGAGTATGGCCAGCCAATCCATCTCCATTTCTTCCTGCTTATTTCTTTCACAATCGGTTCCTGCTCGGTTGGTTCGCTCATTGCCAGAGATCCCTCTCTGTTGCTGATCTTTTCTGGTCGGCCATTTGATCTTGAGTAGTATTGAACAAATACAGCTTCTGATGAAGGTCTGTAGTTTGTTTGAGATGCTGTTTATGACGCGCAGTGCAAGTCTCTGATCCATCCGTATAGTGAGTAGCACTGACTGACTTCACATTGGAGTTGAAAATCCGGATCTTATCTTCGTCTTGATGCTGACTGCTGATTGCTGTTAACCTCCACACCGACTTGAGAGTAGTGAAAGCTTGTCTTGCTTTTCCGATCCTCACTGCTTTGATATCCTCGTAAGTTCCGCCTGTAGTTGAAACGATCCTTCCCAGGTAGGTAGGTGAGTGAAGGAGGTTGTTTCTTTCAGGTTCCTTCCATTTATGCTGATCGTTGTCTGTTGTTGTTGGTGTTGGCCAAGAATCTTCATCACCTCTGTTGTCTCTATGTTCCCCTAAAGTTCTATAATCTCTGGATTCTTCTTCTGCCAACTTGTTGCTTTTCGCCTGCATATCTTCCAGTTTGTGAGAAATCAGACATATATCATCGGCGAAGTCATTCCCAGTACAGAAGTAGAAATAACTGAAATAGAGAAAACTACTGCTGTTGAATAAGTCACAGAACAATGTGCATTGACACTGAAATACTGAGAAAAAAAACAAGAATACAGAATGCCAGGTATTGTTTTCGGAAGCACTGAAATGAATGCACAGTTATATACTTATATACCAATAATTTTGCCTTATTTTAAACTATTTGGAGAAGACCCGAAACAGAAGAAATCACAATAAACAATTTAAGTCACTTGTTTCTGAGGTAGAATATTTTCGCATAATTTGATTGGATATCCTTTGATTCTCGACCTTATACAACTAATCCAATTAATTATTCGTGATGTATTTATGTGTTGTATCTTTTCAAGTTTGATCACAGATTGATTTTAGTTAGACAGTCATTGGAAACCAGGGGATACTGGGAAGTCATTTCGTCCTAGTTTGCTACTCTTCAGTAGAACTCATCCACTGCCCTACCGAGTATGGAACTCAGGATCTTCAGATTACGTGGCCAAGGTCGCTAACTGTTCAGCGAGTGGTTCTCTAAATGACATCGATCCATGATCAGAATTGAAACCAAATAAATCCCTACTAAGGAACTGGTGAAAGATGCATCTTTTGTCTAAAACAATAAATCTTCTCACCGGAACAGACCAGTATTACCTTCTGACTGTTCTATACGGTCTGTATAACAAAGAGTGAGCGACAGACAACAGTCTATATGTTATCAGTTACATCAGGAAGCTTAGTGTTTTAAACACTTTCAGTTCATAATACTCTTGTTTTCTAAAGGTATGCTATATAACAGATGCAGT
Organism: Trichobilharzia szidati; assembly: GCA_944472155.2. Taxonomy (NCBI): domain Eukaryota; kingdom Metazoa; phylum Platyhelminthes; class Trematoda; order Strigeidida; family Schistosomatidae; genus Trichobilharzia; species Trichobilharzia szidati. The sequence goes on along the minus strand of OX235272.1, from coordinate 19,560,034 downwards.
TTAAAGTATTCTGCAATGCTGATTTTTTTTTTAAAAATACACAAGCAAGTATTAAGTGTTACCTCACACCTAGAAAATCAAAATTCAGTTTTGCGAATCGGTGTGAGAAAAAAAGAATAAAATTCGTCACACTGTATTGCGGATACTTATACTTATACTGAGAACTCTAAACAGGCAGCAATTAATAAATAATATACCAATCACCTACTGAAGATCTGCTCATCAAAGAAACAATATTACTGTGAGTGACACCTATTTGGTAAAAAAAACTGTTTCAGTTTCAAATCTCAAAAGAAATCTCTGTGTAAATAGATTTCTTGAGTTTATATCTCACGTTTTCGTAAGAATTTTGATCAATCTCAATGTAGACTTCATCATTAACCAGAATATTAGTGAGAAAATCATTAAAAACCACAAGAAAGTACTGGATATTGGTTTCATCCTCTTACAGAACTCTTCAGTAGGGTAGACTTGTGACCTCATCTGAGATGGAAGTCCGGGCTTTCCCATTACCAAGTAACTACTTTTCAAATCATCCATGTGGGTGATAATCCAATAACCCGTAAACTTTAACTGTAAAACCCAGTGTTAAACGGATGCTCAACGATGGAAGATAGCTCTGTTTTTCGTGGACTGGAAGAAGATAAATTATGTGGGTCACTGAATTCCCACTCATCGGCTGAATGGTCAACAGACTCCTCTAGAAACCTCAGTATCCTGGGTTTGATCCCTTGTAAGTTTACGGGTGAGTACTGAAGATGAAGCCCTACCTAGGAGGAAGCAGTTCACCAATGGCCTCAGGTTTCCAATGATTTCCTTACAGACGTCGATTCCTGAGGGATTATACAATGAATTGTCTTCAATTTTTCAGATAACAAACGACGGATTACAGGTGTGGTCACAAGGTTACATCAGTTAGAGAACCATTGGAAAATCAACCAATAATAGTCGGCCGTTTTGTCATAGATTAGGACTCTTCATCAGCACGCACCTGCCGTGTTTCGAACTCTGGAAATTCAGGTTAAAAAGCCAGCTTGTAGACTAATCAGCCACTGGATGAGGTTCCGGTGGCTAATGAATTGCAACTTCTACCACTGTCTGGCGGTTGGGCTACATATATCTTGAAATGGCGGAAACCGGGATTCATGGGCCATTGGGTCAGGTCCCAGTGACTGAAGGGACTACGAGTCCACCTTGCAACTAGAAGGTTCTTGGTTCAAACCTCGATGGGTGCGTAGGGTTGAAGAATCTCAAGATGGGAAGAAACAGCTGCCCAGCACTCCTTAATTTCCCCCTTTTTTTCTGAATTATATCAGTTCGTAGTCAAACCTGTAACCGGTTGGATTGCTGAAAACCAACACCTGATAAGTGGAGGATTGGCTGATCTTGAAGTAGGTTAGTAAAACACTGGAAAACGCGCGACAGTTTCACACGCAAACTGAAAGCTTTTAGTCAGTCCAATTGGCAGGTTACAATTTAGTGAATAACACTTAATTCTGGCTGAACGGATGAAACGAAGTTCCAAAAGCTTAGTAATCCCACAGATCTAGATAGAGCTGAGAAAAAGTGGAGTAATCTCAGAGGCAGCCTACGACCGTCTTAAACTTACTGGAAGTAATACTTCACGACTTTATGGTCTGCCCAAAGTAAATAAACAAGGACATCCTCTTCGCCCAGTCCTAGATATGTCTAATTCGACCTACCATGGAGTGGCAAAGTGGCTAGGTGAACACCTTCAACCGTCACACAAGATGGTAGTAAATCATAGTGTTAAAGACGTTTTTGAATTCATTGCTAACGTAGATGATATCAATGTAAATGGGAAGCAAATGCTATCCTTAGATGTAACACCACTGTTCACTTATGGAGACTGTGGAATTCATATGCCAACAGATACTAGAAAAGCAGATTGACATCAGGATTCCAGTTATTAGTCTAAAAGAGTTGCTTTTAAGATGTACTATGAATGTACATTTCATATTCAACAACCTTTACTACAGGCAAATCGACGGTATTGCCATGGGTTCTCCATTGGGGCCAATTTTGGCAGATTTCTTTCTTGCTAAGCTTGAAAATGGTCCATTGAAACAAGTAATAAATAAAACTGATTCTTATTTTCGTTATTTTGATGATACGTTTATTATTATTGATGTGAAAACTGACAAGAATGAAATGTTAATAAAATTTAATGATGCACATCCATCTCTGATCTTCACTTGTGAAGAAGAACATGATGGTAGACTACATTTCCTTGATATTCAATTGAACAGAAGAGAGGATGGTTCACTCAAGAGAGATGTCTATAGAAAACCTACGTCTGTAGGACAATATACACACTTCCTCAGTTTTGTACCAATGCGATACAAAGTCAATTTAGTTAGATACCTCATGAATAGAGCAAGACGGATTTGTACAGATGACTCGCTACAAAATGAGTTAGGATACATTCAAAATACGCTGGTTCAAATACGTTATCCTAGTAGATTTGTAAGGAGACACATGAACACCAAGTACAATAAAGAGAAACTGACAACAGTTGAAAAGAAACAACTGTTCGTGAAATTGCAATTTAATGGGGGACGTGGCTAGTGAAGTCTATGAGAATTCGAGGGAACAATCCTACAAAAGAAGTTTGTTCTACCTTTGTCTCTCCCTTGCTTGCCTGGGTGAATTCTATTCAAAACCCTCCTACCCTTTCTTATTTTCCATCGCCTTCGTGTTTTTATGATATTTATTTAAAGTCTGATTATTTGTCCACTTCACCTTTAGTATGACGTAACTTTTAAGATTTGACCTAATTTATTTATTGAATTGTCTACATATACATATATTACTACCGTAGTTATTTTTATCGCCACCTGCATAAACCTTATTATCAATATTTTTTTGTTATCATCATAATCATCGTTATTAACTACGTTCAAAACATTTACCACATTATTATTATTGTTTGATCCACAAACTCATCATCATTGGTTAAACATTTTTATATATGAATGTCTTATGTTCATAGTCCAGATTACTGACATTTCCTGCTATCTTAGACAAATTTTCAGAAAAAAATATGGGACAAATTAAAAGTGTATGCTGATAATCATTTTTCTAAAACTCAGTACATTTTATTTTCTTCCCTCACTGAATACATCCGTGTTGTCTTAAGACTAACTCATGCTCTTTAGAGAATTCAAACTTGCATTCTTTAACTGACAAGGATTTCACAACCACTATTATTACTATTATCACTATTCCTCTGTGTTATCAGTGGAACATGGAGATTCAACAGCACTTCTCCATTTAGTCATGCCTTCTGTAGTCCTCCTTAGGTGACCTGACGATTGTCTTTATGCTTTTATCTCCTCTTCACACGATCTCCACGTCACCCTTGGCCCACGCTCAACTTGTTTCTCACTTGGGTTCCATTCGGAGGCTAGGCAAGCGATGTCACCCAACGGTTTTCTCTCCACTCACCATGTGTCTGATCCATCTCCATTTTCTTCAGCTTGTACTGAGTAAGAGGTTTTCAGAACAATTAATAATGTCCTAGACAAATTGTGACTGACTATTCATAGCGGCAAAATCAGAGGACGTACTTTTATTAATCTCCTATGCACTGAATAATATCTACAAGTTACTCAGTGTAAGGTGTTCGACGTACCTATTGAAGCTTCTAGTGTCAGCTACAGTTTACAATTTATTCAGGATAGTAGGCTATATGCCTGTGTTAATCCTTTCGATTTGTTACACACAGGAGGTTCAATCTCGCCTTGAATGAATCAACGGAAGGCGCTGATACGACGTGTTACGGTAGGGAGTTCCAGTGGTTCACAATTTGATGCGAAAAAAGGATCTCCAGACGCAGAAGATTCGCCCCTGGTTTCTGAACCTTGAGGTGATGTCCTCGCAATTGGTTGGTGCTAGAAGGAAGAAATAAATTAGATAAATTAGCTCCAAAATCATTTCTTAGGATACGGTATGCTAGTATTAGGTCACCCCTAAGTCGTCTGTATGACAGTGGAAATAAACCCAGTCGACTTAACCTCTCCTCATATGAGAGGGTTGAGAAACCTTTTATTAGCTTGGTTCCTACTCTTTGCACCCTTTCTAATAAGTCTGTTGCCTACTTGAAACACGGGCTCGCTGCCTGGATCCCATATTCCAAATGAGGTCTGATATAAGTCGGAAATAATATACGAAATATATCAGCGTCAAAATTTGCAAAAGCCTTGCGTATGGCCCATAATATTCGAAAACTCTTAGTGGCTGCAGCTCTACAGTTTGTTGCTGTTTTCAAGTCATGCTGCACAACCACTCCCAAGTCCTTGTACTCAGTGACCACTGGGAGAGTAATGCCATTCATTGAGTAATTGTGCACGTGACTATGAGATACATGCATAACTACACTCTTGCTTAAGTTAATCGTGTGGACCTATTGCACTTCACGCATTAACGAACAACCACACAATAGGGTGGGATAGGGTTAAAATTCTAAAAAGTAATATAGGTAGGTGGAGAGAGACGTTGATTACGGAGTCCTTGTTCATTGAGTCTACACCCAACACATGCAACAGAAATGACTCAATGCAAATACCAGAAATATGGAAGATATTATTACCGCCAGTCAAATCAGAAGAGAATAATAAATAATCTTAAAATTCTATTTCAATTCAAGCACATCACAACATTCTAAGAAGTAACTTGTTATGACTATAAAAACACTCGTCTTATTTCCCATCTTATTGTAATGGATTAATAATACTCGTACTATTATTTCTGAATGTACATTATCTTATATTGAATTTTATTCCAATATCTAATCGATTCCACACATGTATATAAATGAAGGAAAGAAGTTGTGTGAGTAACTTGATATGATTATGAGTGGCACTGGTTTGTGCTCGAAACGTCATCAGTTAATATTAATGCACAACACTGTGTGATTATCAAAATAAAATCTTATCCATAATGGAGTTATGCTCTACCACACTGCCCAAGTTTTATTCCCACTAGTATCTATTATCCCTGAGTTATCTATTTGTTTATAACAGTGAATAAAGAACAGAACAAATTCATTTTTATGCATCTAAAAAAATATACACAAAAAACAATTTATTTGTTTTGTTTTTCTACTGATAAAACAAAGTGTTTAATTATTAGCAGAATAATTATGTGTAGCACTCAAGCATCCAGCTGCGCGTTCGTACGTACGTACGTACACAATGTCTACCTCAATTATTGATTATTCTTTATCAACTATCACCTTTCAAATAATTATATATGACCAAGTGAAGTATCGACCAATAGGAGATTTATCCACTCGTGATGAACTTTACCTTGAATTCATGATGACCTTCAAAGGACAACGAATCAATCATCACTATGCTGAATACTAGAGAAATGAAATGAAACGCCATAACCACTGGCTGTTCAGTAACCCTGTATTTATATTTATACGGTTGTGAATTCAAATTTGAACCTCTTTTCTAGATAATTGAAAGAACCCCATCAAGATTGGATGGTACAGGATATTTTAGCGTGAATATCCGAAATCTACTGAAACTCCTTGTTCAGCATGTCAGAACTATAAGGAAATTTTATGATAATAATAATAATTTGCTTTATTCCAAAACAGTACTTGTGATACAGAATGGAATTCTCAGCATTTTTACTACAGTATTGCATCCAGTTAGTACATTATCAATAAATAGAATTCTACATAGATTAAGGAAATCTCAGTTCATTATGACAACAACATATTGGCATGTCGGTAGCAAAGCCAAAGTTGAACAGTGTTAGAAAAGTAGGTGCTATCATATTTACTGGCGTAAGCGGAAGAAAGAAACAAAGCAGCACATAACGGAAAGAAAGGAGAGAGAGAGAAAAGGAAAAGAAAGAAAGAAAATGTTGTACCTATAAATGATATGAGTTGGAAAGACGAGGTCCAGTTGTTCTACTGACTATTTAATAAGTTATAGGTGTCACGCCTAATGCTTTCTTTATCGCACAGAACACGAGCTAAGTAGGGTATGGTTGAGTTTTTGTACTTGCTGGTGCGAGCATATAGTTTTCTATATAGGCTTCTGGTTTTGCCTGATGAGATGCAAGGGGAGAGTTGTGAGTGAAGAGGGTGGTGTGAGTTAGATAAAATGGATTTGGCCCATTTTTCACATGAGTCCATGTGCCTGCCTGTCGACCAGAATATTAACAAGCTGGTTAAGTGGCACGTTGCTTACCCTGCTGACAACCTTTAACATCCTGCGTAATATGATGTTATAGTCTTTCTTCAGTAGCCCTGGAAAAACTAAGGGGGAACAATAGAGAATAATAGGCAGAATGCGAGAGTTAACGAATTGTAGGTTATACCAGAATGTCTTAACTTCTTGATGTAGAAGGTAAGACGGAATATTTTCTTAGAAATCATCAAGATATGAGACGAACAGGAAAGATCAGCAGATAGAATGACGCCTAGGTATTTAATTTCCGACTTGGTTTCTATTTCAGTGCCATTTATGTTGCACACCTCGTGAGAGCCAACCAGTTTGTTTAGGTCGGATTTATGCCTGAAGGTGAAATTGACTGTTTGGCATTTGGAGGGGTTTAAGGTAAGACCGTTTTCCTTGGACCACTGGCTGATTTCTGACAGAAAGCCATTAAGTTTAGAGCAGTCACTTTGACATTTGACAGGCAAAGATACTGTCAGGTCGTCAGCATATTTGACAAAATTAATGTCATTTGACATAAAATGACCAGTACTTTAGACCTGGGATAAATCTAAGAGAATTCGTCTCATTCTACTGTCCTCAGTTGCATCCTCTCAACTACAGGTGGCATGCCTGAGGATATCAAAGCCAGTCAAGATCACGAAAGAAAGACAGGAGTTCATTATTCCGAAATTAGTGTGAAGATCAAGGGTACTCAGCCAGTGCTTCTTCATTGTTCAGGAAATCGGCACACGCGTTACAAAAATAATTCCCAAAAGCCAATTGCAGGCTCACAACAGTAACTTCTATCGCTATCTCTATACTGGAGATCCGATGATCGTCCGAAAAAGATAAGCAACAGAATACTCTGGCAGAGCAGAAAACCAACCAAGAACCTAGTGATATCATACACACACACCAGGTCCTCTAGTGGAACCTGAATAGGATGATAATAATAATAATACTCGAAATATCCAAGTGTATCCTAGTGTAGCTTATAGAATTGCAGTGTGCATTCTTAGAAGTGAAATTGCAATGCAAGAAGACAAAAGACTTGCAAACGGACCTTTTTTCAGAGGAAAGCACACCATATGTATACATTTTTGTCCCTATTAAAGGTCGGCTAGGTCAGTGGACAATTATTATTATTGTTCCCTTGGGTTCCCAGTGGAACATAGGGCTTCAACTACACGTCTCCACTTGTTTCTGTCTTCTGCTGTACGCCTCACCTGCAGCCATGTTAATCCATACTGTTTCAACTCTTCTTCACACGATCTTCTCCATGTCACCCTTCGACGTCCCACTCGCCACTTCCCTTTCGGATTCCACTCGAGCACTGGCCTGACGCGCGATGTCACCCAGTGAGTGGCCTCCTCAGCCAGCGAGTGTCCAATCCAACTCCACTTTCTCCTGCATATTCGTGGGGCGATTGGTTCTTGTTTTATTTTGTTTGTTCCCATAGTTTCTTGTTGGTTCTTGTTCTTTCCGGTCATGTGATCTTCAGTATGGAGCCAGCGAAGACAGTTAGTTGGTGATAAAGGTCTGCAACAGGCTGTTGCAAATACTCATTCTTGGTGACCCTCCGCCAAGTTTCTGATTCATCCGTATAGAAGAAGTGACTGACTTGACGTTTGTATTGAAAATCCGAATTTTGTTGTTGATGCTGGCTGAGTTGAGTGACAGCGGAAGATTTCCAGATTGGTTTCAGGTTGATGAATGTGTTTCTCGCGTTTCAGCGGACAATAAACTGTTCCGATTGGTTGTCACTTTATCGAAGATTAAACCATAAGACGACAAGTTGTCCAGTGAGATTATCTTCTGATCACAGCATAAACTAAATCAGGATTTGAGGAAAACACACTTCTACCTCTGTAGCTATTGACTTAAAATGTTGTTTTCAATTTTGGCTGCCTTCTGTCAGTCACTGGCCACATACTACTGACAAATCTTCGCAGTAGCATATGCCGCAAAATAATTAAAGACCTGAGTAGCTTTACTGACCACGCAATATCTACAGTAAGTCTTCTTCAGGCAAACCACCAACATCACAGCAAGGAAAATTTATTGAGACACTACAAATAACGAATATTACCATTATCCAGGTTGTAATTCATAAGCGATACGACACTAACGACAGAGAAGACGAACATTGTAGTAGTTGGAGTAACAACACATCGGTTGCAGATTGTGAGTATTTCATCAAATTAAAAAGATAGAATCAAGAAGAATAAGGGCGAAAACGTAACAGTCATGACTTCAGCAGTCTCAAAATGGAATTTATTATTATTTTATTGTTCCTTTGGGTCCCGAGTGGAACATAAGGCTTCAACAGAACGTCTCCACTCTAACCTTTTCTCGGTGGTCCTCTTTAGCTCGCCTCACGATTTCCCATAACCACTGAATTCATCCTCGTACGAAATCTTGGACTCAAGCCCAACCCGTCGTTTCTCATTCACGTCCCACTCAAGGTCCAGCCAGCCTGGCACGCGATGTCATCTGACTGTCTGCTTCACGTGCGTCCAATCCATCTCCATTTTCTTCAGCATTTTTGTTGAGAAATAGGTTCTTGATTGGTTTGTTGCCATAGTTTCTTCCTGCTGATTCTTTTTTGCCATTTGATTTTCGATATGACAGAAGTCAGCTGTTGATACTTTCCCTGACTCACTTACCAAAGTTTTTACTTAAATAGAGGAACTGAACTGAATAACGCTGCTTTTGAAAATCTGAATTTTGTTCTTTATGCTGAGTGCAGGGGATCCCCAAATTGATTTCAGAGTGATGAAGGTTTACCTTGCCTTCTCAATTTTAGCTTTGACATCTTCATCAATTCTGCCTGTAGTTGAAATTATGTTTCCCACATAAGTGAAGGAAGTAATCTGTCTCAGATTTCTTTCGTTGATAGTGATTGTTGCCTGGTGTTGGTTGGTTATTTTCATCACCTCTGTCTTCTCTATGTTTACTTGAAGTTCTGTCTTCACTGGTAGCTTCTTCTGCATTGAAATGGAATGCGTCAAAATAAATCAATAAAAATGATGAAATCAACAGAAATATTGTATAGATCAGTTTAAAATATATTATGTTTATAAATCAAATTTAAAAAATAAAAAAATTATAATAAATGGGTAGGAGCTGAGTACATCGGCCGTACCATGCGCCAACTTGAAAAACGCGCTCGTGAACACTATCCAGCCTGGCTAGTAAAAGGAGAACGAAAACGTGTATATAGTTCAGTGACAGAACATCTGGTCAATTCAGGACATTCAGCGCCATTCGAAAAATCCTTCAAAGTAAATACAAGATTCGATCAAGCCTATCAAAGGGAGCAAAATTAAGAAATCTGGGCATAGCTGAGGCACTAGCCATCCAAAAGCTCAAACCCACGCTATGTATCCAAAAGAAATACGTCCAACCCTTGTCCCTGCCATGACCATCATAAACAGGTAATTCTTCTAATAGTGATTATCCCATTGACTTTCTTATCCAAACTTCCTGTTTATTCATGTTATTTTAAGTTTTTCTTTATCCCTATTTACACTACCATATTTTCATATCCTAACATCCTGTCTATTGTTGTTATTTCTACATTTCTAACCCCTAATTGCACAATATGTCAATCTTCTCAGTAATTATGATGCTACTTTGTCTGAGTTTATTCGTCCCCCTGTTTATTATGGCATTTTAATTCCTAATTGTAATTTTATTAATTTGACCCTTGGCCAGAAATTATTCTGGAACTTTCCTACCCATTTATTATAAATACACAAATGTACAGCCTAGTTGATGATTTCGTCGAAAAGAAAATTTTCTTCGCTGCAACTGTCTTTTTATTCCCTATGATCAAATGTGTATATTCCGTGAAATAAAAAATTATGGAATATACATATTAGGGTAATGTTAAACTATAGGGTCCCAAGGGATGCGAACTCATGAGTGACCTTGGGATGACCAACCACAAAAATAAGTGATTTATGCACAAACAGTGACGTCTACTTACAAGAAAATGCATGAAAACACATTAAACAGGGTATCTTTCTCTGGCATGACTTAAAAATACGTCCCAGTTATAATGAAGAGTGTCAGTATTTAAGTCTGACCGGTCTCTGTGCATGTATCCACTGAGGTGACTGCAGATGAGCTTCTTTTGTGACCGGTTGATCGCTCTTATCATGTTTTGTAGTCTTCCCCAAAAGCCCTCGATTGAATTACTATGGTTTCCAGTAAGAGGATCGACAACTACTTACTGGGAAACACTGGATAATAAAACAAATTCAAATAAATGATACCAACTGCAAAGCTAACTGTACTCGTAACTCTAACCTTCACACTAACTAATTATAACCCTCATCCTAACCGTAATCTTAACACTAATCCTAACCTTCAACGAGTTATAAGCAAATAGTCCAAACTGTACTTAAAGACGTGATCTGGGTGAAATTCGCTTTTTAGTTGGTGAATAGCGTTCATATTTGCTCTATAATGAGGACAGGTGTGGTTAGCCAACGACTAGCATTCGTTCAAGGTGATTGGAGCGTTCGTGCCCTTGGAACCGTATAGTTTAACTTCGCCCACATTTGAGCATAGGAAAAAATTAAAAAGATTGTTGCACTGAAGGAAATCTTCTTTTCGACTGAGTCATCAACTAGGCTGTACATTCGTGTATATGCAGTCAAAGGATGAGAAAGTTCCATAATTAATTCGGGTCAAGGGTCAAATTACAGTGGACAAGAAGAATGTAAACAGGGATTAAAATATAATAATAGCAAAATAAACATGAATTTTGGATATGAAAAGTAACATGATTATCACTATTAATAGAATTGGCTATTAATGAAGGCCATGGTAAGGACAGAGGGTGCGAGTACTTCTTTTGAATATATTGCATGCGTTTAAAATTTGGCATCACTAATACCTCTTTATTTCCACTACTATGTTTGATATCCGAACATCCTGTCTATTTTGTCGTCCGGGGTTCAATACCCGGGTGACGCACTCCTTTACCTCACTAAGCTGATAATGAAGTCGGTAAAGAGAGAAGGTTGAGCATGAGGCTAGCAACCCCATCCGACAAAAGTAAACATCACGGCTACCAAAACTTCAAGGCTTTAGCTTGAAGCCCTGTGTCCCACTGGGAACGTAAAGGAATAAAAACAAACAGAAATGACCGCTCCTTTTAATTCTGTTAATTTCACCGTTGAAGTGAAATAGTCCTGTTACTTCCTTTCCCATTTATTATATATACACAAATGAAAATTTTCCTTGCTGCAACCGTCTTTTTAATGTGTATATTCCGTGATTAGAAGAATAGTAAGGATCATGTGACAGTAAGGGAACTGAACAATTTCTTATTTTTGTCTCTCAACCTTGCTGAGGCAAATGCAAAGTTTTCCTTCTGGAAGCATTATTCGGAGCAGCATGAACGCTCTAAGGCATTCTGAAAGAATCTCAGACGAAATCATATATCTCCCAACTGAGACCCACTGAAACGATACACCGTCAATTGCAATGATGCCATCTAATTTAGATTATCTGAAGTGTTGCATAGTACCTCAAGAAATTCCCACGTTCTCTCTAAATCATCTGACGATGAATAAACTAGGCAAATACAATTACAAAGAAGAATACAAATGATGTGATTATGAAACCAAAACCAAAGTCTAAAGTCTATTTATTACCAAGGAGACAATTTTTCCTTCGTGCCCTGAAAATTACGTGTTAAATTCTTCTGATTTTCAAGTATTGGTTTTGTAGGGATTTTGTTTGGTTGCATGGGGGATTTCATCATCAGCTGACATTAGTTAGAGAACCACTGGAAAACCGCAAGGGAGTACTGGACAGCTGTTTCGTCCTAGTTTGGGACTCTTCATCGGTACGCACCGACAGGGTTCTAACCCACGATCTTCTGGTTACAAGGATTTCGAGTTCGTAGACCATTAAGCCATTGGGACTCGATTCAATGGCCCATGAATTCTAACTTCTGTCAATTCACAACATGGCACGACCTTTTCTCAATGTCTTCTTTGATGAGTTACTGCCTTATCTTCAACCTGCTGTACCCTACTGATCACGGGTTCCCACAAGAATTCTTCTGATTTCTCATTATCATCAATTTAAATGCAAATCTTGGCATTCAAACCTAAGTTTTGTGATACAACGTCAGAAGTGAAACAACTGAGCACTGAAGTCAAATTTGATAACCTAACTAGTCAGACAAATGATCTAGTTCCAATCTCAGGTGACCATCTTGAATCAATCATATTAAATTCCCGCTTCGATTACATTGATAAAAAACTAGCTTTCTTAATATGCTGTTCAAAGAACATCGAAATCAACTGTAAAGAATTGAAGAAGAATGAAAACTTGATCATAACACGACCGGATAAACGTTCAGCCATTGTCCTACTGTACGAATCAGACTACCTAAACAAATTCTCACTGATTCTAACTGTTGACAAGAAATTTCAAAGGCAGTCAACCCGACCAGGGATCGAACCAGTGACCGTCAGGTTACAAGGTGGGCCCATTGACCATTTAGCCACTGATTTGATGCCTAACGTCTGTCGGTTGACGAAACCCGCCGCGTTTCGTGGAGAAGAACATGAAACCAAGGCCAAAAAGAGAAGAATACACTTCAGTGCAAAAGAAGACACTCTATCTGCATCTGGAATTTAGGGGAGACCTAGCAGCAGATGTCCTTAAAAGGAGAATCTCCGAGTCCCTACAGAAGACTTTTCCGTCAGCAACTCTAAGAGTGACGTCCTCTAGCCACCCACTTCTTCGGAGCAATGGGAAGGACAAACTGTCGCATATGACCAATTCAATGTGCATTTACCAGTTCATCTGCTCGTGCGGAGCAAGGTACATAGGTCGTTCTATGCGCGTCCTTTCAAAACGTGTTAGAGAACATTACCCAGCGTGGCTGCAAAGAGGAGGCACCGGTTCAATCAGAAGTGCCATTATTGAGCATCTGATCAACACCTCCCACAACATCTCAACTGATTCATTCAAAGTAATTTACAAAGTCAACAGAAACCTACTGAAAGCAGTTTGTTTCCGACTTCTCTGTACTGCAGAAGGCCTCGCAATATGCATCGAGAAGCCGGAGCTGTGTGTTCAAAAGAAATTAGTCCAACCTCTACAACTACCATGGATTTAGTTCGGTATGTTACCTTGGCTTCCTTTTTTTTGCTTTTTTTGTTTGTTTTTTGATCCCTTTTCGTTCGCTATGTGTGTGACTCTTACTCCCTCAGTCTTCATTCGATTCACCCCATTTTTTTCCAGTTATAAAAACAGTTATTTTAAGTTTGTTTCCATGCTTTTCCTGTTCACATTTATAATCCGTTTTAAATATTTACAATTATATCTTAATCCTATGCAATTTTTTGTGTCTCTAAGACTCTTGTAATCTATATTCACACCTCCTAACTTCCATTTTAAGTTAAAACTATTATATCAATTTTTGTTTCCATGCTCATTTTCTGTACACCTGTAATTTGCTAAATCCCATGTAATTTCGTTTCTAAGGCTCTTGTAATCTATATTCGCACCTCCTGATTCCCATCTCAAGTTGAAAATTATTATCTCAACTTTGTTTCCATGCTTATATCCGATCTAATCCTGCGTAATTTAGTTTCTAAGCCTCTCGTAAAACCATATCTAGTTGGAAATAATTATCACCTTTTATTCGCCGTCGTAATTATGTAGAATCAAAAAAGAATTGTCTCCATGTAAAATTATGTATTTAAATGCGATTGTACAGCTTTTGAAAATGAAATCGCCGAAAAGATCGCCATCTTTGCTGAATTTCTTATTCTTCTCAATCTAATGTTCCAATGGGTATTTTCCACGAATTGACGATACAGCACTACAGACCACAAGTTCTCAAAAAATCTATCCGATAGCCATGGCTATTTAATTGGTAAAATGTTGTAAAAAACACAAAAAAATTATAGAATCGATTTGAGAAAGGTAAATATTTCTGTACTTGAAAATCGATAAAGTCATTCATCATCTCTTATATTGCATATTCTGACTCTATTTCACTTTTTATGTTCAGTATGATAACTAACTGTGCTATCATAACCCACATGAGTGCACACTCATATGGATGGTCGATGTTTTAATAGCACTAAATTATTGTCAGAGTAATACTTAAAATGATGGTTATACAAAAGAGTGAGTGTAGAGATCGATAACTGTAGTCACAGCAATGAAATAAGAACAAATTAGTTCAGTGAAGAGTCTCTTTTCGGCGAATTCATTCACTTAGCTGTACAGTCGCAAATATATACAGTTAATTTTGTGTGTGTGTACATTAGGTTTGTCAAAATCAAAATCAAAATAACAGTTAGTGTGGGTTGTTGATTACATCATCAAATTAATGAAGAAATTAAAATGTGTGATTAATAATCAAAGTTGTGACTAAGTGGGGTGAAGATTGGTAAGATGTGAGTAGGATTACGTAATATAGACATGTTTATAAGTATTAGATGTTAGTGAAGGAGTGTGGAGACAATTGTGAAAATAAACTAGATAATAGGTGAAAAGATTGAATGGGTTAGTTACTAAAAATTATTATACGAAAATTGCAAAAATAATTTGATAACAAAATGTTGATGACAGGTAAACTTGAAATTAAACCCACGGTAGTAGCAGGGGGTGCAGAAGTTTCTTCTGTGTGCACAAATCAGGCTTTTCTATCCAAATCGCTAAGGCTTCGGCAATACAAAGTATACGAAAGCTTGTCGATTTTGGAAGGTTTCTTTTGACTTTATAGATGACTTTGAACGACTTCTCCTTGCAAATCGAATGACCAGTGTTGAGCATATGCTCAATAATGGCGCTCCTTATTGCTCCGTTGTTACCTTTCCGTAGCCAGACGGGATAGTGTTCTTGAACTCTTTTAGATAAAACTCGCATCGAACGAACTATATACCTCGCTCCGCAAGAGCAGGTGAATTGGTAGATATACATGG